>CM037783.1:64487922-64535216 GCA_021229015.1 Solen grandis | reverse complement strand
GAATTTTTGAAGATGGGTTGCGCGCATAATAATTTCCCCCTATCGTTAATTTGCATTTTTTAAGGTTTTGGTTCACCCACGGGTTTAGTTTGGTTTAAGAAAGGCGAAGGTTCACTCCCAACACGGGGTGTGCGCGTAATAAATCTGCCCGTGTTGGGAGTTAAAATTAGTGTGTTTGTCACGCGGTTTTTTGTTTTTTTTAAAATTTTTGCATAAAGCATTTTTAAAAAAATTAAAAAGGGTTTTTTAGGAAAAACACTTTTTTTTTCATTGTTGTTTTTTTTTAAAAATTTTACACATTTTTTTTTTAAATTTAAATTTAGTGGTTTTTTTTTTGATTTTTTTAACTAATTAGTAGTAAGGAATTGAGTTTTGGGGGTTTTTTGGGAGATGGGGGGGGGGGGGGGTGGCCCAGAAACCCAAATCCTAACTTATTATCTTCAAATTTTTATGACAATGTTAATTACCATAACCTGGGCCAACGATTTGATATATCGGCCAATTGGGTCGGGAGTTAGCCCCTTTTTAATTTTTAAAAATTTCCCAAATTTTCTTTTTTTTTGTTTTTTTTTGCACTCAGCGCTTCATTTTTTAAGCAATAAAACTTAAACAAACAATGTTTATTACCAATTTTTTCTTGGGCCAAGTCGATTATGCGATCGGGCCAAAAGGGGCGAATTAATACCCCCTAAATATTTAAAAATGCCAATTTTATTTTTTGCACTCTAGCATCTTCATTTCTTAAGCAATCATTTTTAAGTTTTAAGACATTTTTAAGGGCATATTTTTTTGGGCCACGTTCGATTAGGGCTGATATCCTAATTGGGTCAGGTTATCACCTTTTTTTTTTTAATTTTGTGGTTTAAGGGGCCAAATAAGGTAAAATTTGACTTAAAATTTTTGACCACGCACTGTTTATTCGTTTTTAAACTATCTCAAGATTATGTATTCCAACTTTTTTTATAATTTATAACTGTACGGGCAAGGAACATTTTTCTCGGGTGAGCTTTTTTGGGGCCTTTTTTTTCCCCTGTTGTTATAAATTACCTTTACATAAGTTAACATTGCTGGCCTCCACATTGGGGCCGTTTTTTTGTTTATTTTTTCAACTCCTTTCCAAATTTCAGCTAAATTTTTTCCCCCTTCCTATTTTTGCTAATTTCAACCATTGAACTGTATATTAACAAAATTTTAATTCACAATTAACTGTATTTTCAAGCAGGGGTATTTTTTTTTTAGATGTTGGGAAGGTCAAATCAATTTTTTAGAAAATATGACCTTATTCATTGGGGAAAAAAAACCCGGAGAAATCAAATTTGGGGAAACTGCATGAATTTAAAGAATTTTTCAGGGGGAAGGCACCTCTTAACGGGCCCCCCTTTTTAAAAAATGAAAAAAGCCTTGCATAGTAACAAAATTTATGGGAACCTTGAAAAACATGAAAATTATTGCATTGTAAAAATTTGGTAATATTATAAAAAATTACTGAAGCTCGAATAAGGTAAGACAGAAAAAGTTGCATAATTTGGAAGGTTTCAATGCATGTGTATAGGAACGCTGAAGCATATTGGAAGGCATCTGCATGTATTTTCCGCTTTTTTTTATAAAGATATACTAGCTCATTTGAAAAGAAAATCAAATAGTGTGATCAAATAACATCCTAAAAATTAATATTTAATTCCATAAAGTGTTTTATTAATCTCTTAACAAAAATCAGAAAAAGGAGAGAAAACAAATAAAAAACAGAATAAGTTTTATATTTGTACATGTATCTTGTTTTTCTGCACGGGTGACAAGTTTGACGTTGGACACTATTTAAGATTATTGTCATTTTTTTTTGCAAAAGTTGTCACGTTTTAAACCCCAAGTCTGGAAATTTGGAACAGAATTGAAATGCATCACTCAATTAGCTGTGTAGGAAAATCATTTATCATTTTCAATTTGGACTGAATTTTTTTTGCAAAAATTAGCATTGGTCTTATTACAAACGGCAACATTTTTAAAAATAAAAAAACAGTCACACGGAAAAATTGTCGAATTTTCATCCAATTTTATTTTTGGTTCAAGCGAGTTGACTGAAAATGAAACCGGGAAAATGTTTTTCGCGAAATTTTATGTTACGATTTTTCGGGGGCGAGATTTTTCCGCAAGTAAAACCCCGGGAATGACTCTCCTGCATTAAAACCAAAAATTAATCCTACGAAAAGTTGACTTAGTTTAATTTTCATTTTTGTGAACGTGTTATTTCCAAAGTTTTTAACGGATTAAATTTCAACACATTTTTTACAAGATCCTTTGAGGGGAAAATCAAAAAACCTTTTTAAAAATTACAAGCCACTTATTTTTCCCTTTACTGTTCCATTTTATGCAAAACAAACATCAGGACCTCAGTTCTTAATTTTTTATTCCCCATACATCAACATACTCATAAAAGAAAATTTTCATGGACACGGGTCAGCCATATCATAGAAAAACAATGTTAAATGAACCCGAATTTTTATGAAACAAAGATAAAAGTTGATTAAATTTTTTCCCAAAAAGCACCTTGGAAACTCACCCCAAGCATGTCATTTGACTTTCAGTAAGTTAAGAAATAATTTTTTAATCTCAAAATATAAAACCTTTTTCAAAGCCATATTATACTAGATTCTCAAACAAACTTTTTGTTTTGGGCCCTTAATTTTTTGGATTTCTGCAGGGGATTGCCCATTATTCCCAAAAGTCACAAAAAAAGTAATAAATTTTTTTATATTTTGGGAGATCAGCCGGGGCAAGGACAGACAGAATTAAATGAAATAAATTGTCCAACCCCCTTTGGAATTACCATAAGATAATGATCTATTCAGATTTTTAAATTTTTCTTTTGCAGTTTATTTGGCTGGTCCTGGGATCACAAGTTTGAGAAGAAAGTTATCTTGATTGTCCCTTTTTTTATAAACCCTCGCCAGCTTGTGGTGGGGCTTATTTTCAAGTCACTTTGTCTGTACATCCTGAAATGTTCGGGACCCACCCTAAAAAAGGGATTTGTGATTTTCAAACTTTTTGCACAAATCTTTTCAATAGAAGATAGTGCTGACAAATTTTTAAAGGGTCTACGTTTGGGTAAAAATTATAAAAATGAGAAAGGGTAAAATAAAAAATCTCAAATAATTGGAAAAATTTAATTTAATGCCAACGTTTCGCCCTTACATTAGGCTTCATCAACTAGGTAAAAAGTAAAAAAAGCCAATACTTTCTTGGACAAATTTTGTGAAGGATCAAGGATTTTAAAATTATTTGGGCAAAAAATTTTTGCCAAATACATGGAATGTGGTCACAAAAACCAGATTCAAACTAAAAGGGTTAAAGCTTATTTGGGGGGAAAAGGAAAAAAAAATGCATTTTTCTTATGTCAAGACTCAAACTTCAAAAAACGTTCAGGGTTTTTCAATATTTGCAAGTTTGCCTTATTCAAATGAGTACCACTGCAGGAACGCAAACATTTTTGCCTTATTAAAAGGGAGTACCCGCACAGGAACAAATTACACCAGTAGAGAAGCCAAACTTGAGGTGTCAAAGATAAAGCAATGGCCTGAGAGTCCGATTTGCGTAAAGCAAAACGGAAAAATAAAGGAGAAAGTGGGGCTTATTTCCCTCACAAAAGTTTTGTAGCTGGGGGGGGGCCAAAAGACAAATTTTATTTAAACAAATTCATATCAAAACCAAGGCACATTACAGCCAAGGGCGTAACTCTCCACTTCATGGCTTACATCACAAAATTTTCTTTAAATATTTTTAGAAATTTTTTTCCGCCTACCAAACAGGGCACAATATCTTGCCGCTTTTGGTACCGATTGTCATTTCGCATTGCGGGGTAAAAATGTAAATAAAAATGGGGACCAAGTTCCTTGTTCAACCTTAATTTATGAAATTTTGAGGGTTTTTCAAATAATTTGAAATAAATGTTTAATTAACAAGACAATTTGAGGAAAAGGTTTTACATTATATAAATGCCTAGTTTGTCTTTGTTTTAACTTTTCGTTTGTCTGCATTTTTTTAAAATTTTTTTTCCTTTGTTAAATTCTTTTTTGTTCTGCATTTTTGGCAATTATGTACTTTTTTTTGGTGCTTTAAAATTTTAACACTGAAAAATAGTAGGTAGCTGGGGTTTAAATCCTTTCAGTGATAGCTCTAGTAAACAATTTACTGTGAACTTATTTTTGTGAATATTTAATCAACGAAAATGTTTTTATGAAAATTTTTTGGTGATGATATAAAATTTAAAAATTGTCATCTATACATGTATTTTTCAACATGCCATTAGACAGTCAAATTTTTGCAAAACGAATTTTACAACGGGTTTTGACAAAACATCTTAACAACATTTATTGCTAAAAATTGTTTTTTAAATTTGAAAGATGTAAATTTATACCCATTTGTAAATAACAAATTAATGACCAAAACACAGAAAACAGGGGGTGTAATAAAAAATTTAAAATACTTACAGAATCATTTTCAATTTTCATTTCCAACCACATTTTGTTTTTTTCTCATCGGGGTACGAATTGTGCTCACACAAAATTTTTATTTTTTTTTTCCCCGACCCCTCTTAGCAAAGTTGAAAAAACGGGCACTGGACCTTTTGACCCCTTAAAAAGATGCAAAAAAAATCTCGCAGAATTTTGTCTCCTATTGGAGGGGGCTAGCTTCCTTAAAAAAATTTATAAATAAATATAGAAAACTTAATTTTCTTTTCTCTGAAACCAGGTTTCAAAATTTAAAATTTTCATTGTCACAAACATCCTGCATGAAGCTCTACAAAAAATAAAAATCTTGTTCAAAACCTTGTAATGTTTCTACATACAATAAATTAAATTTAAGCTTTAAATTACAAAAGAAAATTCAATCTAGTAAAACTGATCTTTTATTTTTAAAAACTCACGAGCACAACATGCTCAAGGTGATTTTGTGATCACCCTCGCTGTCGTCGTCCGTCACACGATTTTGATTAAACAAAAATCCTCTAAAACCGCGGGACAAAATTTTTTTAAACGGGCAGGATGACCCTTGGGTAAACCTCACAAATGTTGTTAAAGTAAACCTGATCCTGAGAAGTGAAATGTCAATAGAAAAAAAGATTATCAAACTTTAAAAAAATCCTCCTACATAACTACAGGAGTTTTTCAAAGGCCCCTTGTTTTTTTTTTATTATAATAAAAAAAAAGAACCCAACATTTGAACTTAATCAATTTTACTTTTATGAAACCTCATTGCCTTCTACTATAATCGTAAAATAAATCAAAACCATTAAATAGAGTCTATCAAAGCGCTCCCCTATTTCCGTACTTAAAATTTTTTTTTTTTTTTTTTAACCACTTTTTTTCCCTCGCATAGAAAAAAAGGGGTCAGGCCATCCCCGTTGCTCCTACAATATAACTGCTATAAAATTTCAAAAAACATACTTAAATTACATCATACCAAACAAAATTTATTTTTTAACTTTGAATAAATTTTTAACAAAGGGGGTTTTTTAAATTATAAATAAAAGTAAACAAACAAAGATAAAAAGAAGACAAAAAAACAAAAAAACAACAAACAAAGAAAAAAAAAAAAATTTTTGCCTTTCCTAATAAATTTATAAAGCAATAAAAAATCTAAAATTGGTATACTTATTTAACCCCAAACAACATAAGTAAAGTAAACATCCCCCTTTATTAGTCCGTTTTTGAAAAAACTGTTTAAGTTTAAAAAACAACTAAGGTTTGCAAAAGTTGTTTCCTTTGGAAAAAAGGGGGTTCCATCCCAAATTTTGGTTTTTACGTATTTGTGAATTTGTTGGTAATATAACTACGCTAAATCATATAAAGGTTTTTAATTTTTTAAACCCTACTTGAATAAAAATTTTTTAGTAAAAAATATTAAAAGTTTTTTTCCCCCCTACTTTAAATCTTTTAAATACCCCAAATAAGAAATCTACTTTCCCCATTTTTCTATTTTTGGTTTTACTTTTTTACTGTGATCTTTTTTATAATATCGGGCAACGTACACCCCCATGTGGGTGAACAATAGTTTTTTTATCATTCTACAAAAAAAACATCTTTTACATCTAATATTTTCATTTTTTTAAGAAGGGTCTTTTTTCCCAAAATTTCTGTGATAATCCATACTGAAACCATTTAATTGAAAAATCCATTTACAAAAGGATGTAAAAAAGAATTTTTTCCCCAAACTTTTTTTTTTTGCTTTTTTTTAATTCATTTTCCCATTTTTTTTGACTTTTGGAACATCCGAATTGATATTTAAAACTGTTAATTTGTTTAGCACCAATGCGCATGTAATAATTACTTTTATAATGTGGTAATATTGGTTATATTGTTTATTTAAATTTTTCTTGCGAAATATACTTTTTTAAAAAAAGTTTTTTGCTCTTACTAACCCTGGTAAGTAGGGAATTAATTTAATTTTATAAAAACGAAAGTATTCCATAGAAAGAAATCCCCCTACATCCACTAATTACCTATATTCAAAATCCCGCATTAAAACCCCTGTTTAAAAAAAAAAAAGCTTTTTAAAACAATTGTATATGCTCGTTGAAAAGTAGGATATTTTAAAATTTCAGATTAAAATATTTGATTGTACAATATCAATAAAGCGCAATAGTTCTTTTTCCCAAAAATTTTTTTTTTAAACTTAATGAATTTAAGCTAATCTTTGCCCAATGTTTAAAAGGTTTATAAAAAACCCCCAAAAGCTACATTTTGCCTTAACCACCACACTGCAAAGTCTTTTCAACCCCGTAATTTTAGAGCGAAAAACGATTTTCATTTACCATTTTAAGACCCCTTCTAGTATTCTTTAAAACCCAAAATTAATTTAAAATTTTTTTAAAACCATTCCCTACAAATTCAAAAAAATAAAAAAATTAACGGTAATAAATTGGGGGAGATGGATTTGGGAAGGACATAAAAAAAGGGTTTAAAAAAAGTAAAATAAGGGTTTTCACAAAAGTAAATTTTACCTATGGGGGTAAATTCTTTTCCTTCCAATGTGATAAAACTGAGATCATTTTTTCAATTTTTGGGTTATAATTCATATCAAAAACTTGTCTAATCACATGAAAGAGTATTTTTGCATACAAAGTGTTACATAAATTTTAAATTTACCAAGAAAACTCAAAATCCCATTTCGGGAAGATTGACATAATTTATTTTTTTTCAGAACAAATAAATACCTTCATCAACTACAAAAAATTTTTTAAAAAATTTAATCAAACGCTTTTAAAAATGAGGCCACCAGGGGGGGGGCTATTTTCTCTGCCACAACAATTTTCACACATAAGCTTATAAAATGGATTTTGACCTATTTTTAATTTTTTTAAAATAGCCCAAAGCCCAAAACACTCTGAATTATGGCCCTTTAAAATTTAAACAAACATTCAAAAAAACAGTTCTGCTGTCTAACACAAACAAAAAGAACGATCTTTAAACCATACTTGATCCCAATGTATATGGGCACACTGTCTTGGTCCTATTTTTAACCATCCCTATTTTCCCCGACACCGGTGTTTAAAAATAAAAAATGGTTTAAAATTTAAAATGTCCGCAATCTTCTAAAAAACCATGAACAGATCTTTTTCAAATTTGGTGACAATTTAAAGGGCCCCAACATTTAACAAAGGTTGGTAACCACCAAAAAACTTGAACACTCTAAGATTGGCCCTTTAATGAAGAAAAAATTTCAAAATTAACATGTCTGCTCCTAACACTGACGAACGGAACCCAAACTTTACAGTCAAATAAAATCACTTTAGAATTATGACCCTTAATTGATAAAAAGTAGGACAGGCATATTTGCGATAACCACGCTCTTGTTTTTCCTTTTTCTTTTTTTTTACTGGCTTTTTTATTTCATTTCCTAATTATCGCAAAAAATATTTTTTATATTATTTTTTAAAAAAACCCGACCATTTAAAACTTGCCAGCATTTTTATATTTAAAAATTTCTTTTTTTTCTTTAACCTTTTTAAACTTTGTTGTTGTTTTTCCTTTTTACCCAAATATCTTTTTAAAGTTTTTCCCGTTTCTTGTCTGAATTTTTTCCATACCTAAAAAAACACTTGGGGGACAAGTCCAAAAAAGTACAGAAAGTTTTTGGTTTTTTTGTTGTTTTGGTCAGAAAAATTCAAATTAAGGCACTTGAATTTCTAGGCATACAAAAAATTGATAAACTGTATGTCTAGAAATTTGCAGTATTTTCACCCAAAGCAAAGCTTTTATTGGGGGTTTTGTGTGTTTACTAGAACTGCAAATTCCAAACCATTTGGGAAACTTGATTACATAAATAGTACGTTTTTTTTATTGCAATCTGGGATTTTTTTTAAAAAATAAGGGAAAGGAACTGACTTATTTGGTTTCTAAACATAAAAGAACAAATGTTTTGCTACCATCATTTTCTATGCAACTTTGTCAGTCTATTCCCATTAACTCATTGCATAAAGAACTTGTCAAAAGGAACCTAATGAAGTAATAAAATATAATGCCAACAGGGTAAGGGAAATAACAAAAAATCGTTAGATGGGTGAAAATTTACCTCAGAAAATTGGGGGAAATTGGGACGTTAATTAATTTTCGCATCCAATCAAATTGCCAAAAAAACAAAAAAACAAACCAGAAGTTGATAAAGGCCCGTGATTTTACCTTTTAATTTTCAGAGTCCATGTCTTTGAATTATTTTTCAAAAAATACTGTATTTTCTTATCACCAAAACGTATAGCGAAAGCCTGAAAAATTAAAAAAAAACATACCACATGTGAAATTAGCAACTAGGTTTTTGTTTTTTCACCAAAAATTTACAGACTGAGTCGAAAAACTGTATACACATTTAACAGCATTTACAACAACTTAGGACCATTTTGTATGTTTGAATAGGATTTTCCAATTTTGTAGTTTTTCTTTTATTTCATTAATTGGAAAATTTGGTGGGGGAAGACAACAAACAAATTTTCTTCTTATCAGATAAAAAATAAACTTAATTTGGAAACCTTTTTATGCTTTTAAACAGATATGCAGACAGTCTTATGAAAAAATTTGTGAAATAACCCCTTTTTGTTATTTTTGCAAGAAAACCCAGAGGCAAAAAGAGTATTTTATCGAACTGAGAAAAAAATTTCAAGTTTTGTTTTAAATATTGGGCCAAAGAAAGATTAAAAGCAAATGAAGCCGTTAAAACTTTAAAAACGTGAAGGTGATCTTAATTTTAAAGGGTTTTAAAGGGCAGATCAACAGAAAAACAGAAGGGAATCAGCAGTATAAGAAAGTTCCCTTTTCAAATTTTTTAAACCAAGGCATTTATTTTCATCCCAAAAATTTTAATACAAATACAACAATGTTAGATCTTGTTGTCTGAAGTGCATATTAAAATTTTATTGATAAAATTTTTCGAACTTTTTACTTTTTTTAAAAGGACGAGATAAAAACTAAAAAATTTATTTTAAAAATCATATGGAAAAAAACTTCCAGACAGTTTCTTTTGTCAGAAAAATATACAACCTGTTCAATCCCAAAGTAAAAAAAGTGGGACAGTGCAAATGGGACTTTTACAGTTTTCACTAGGTATGAGGGAAGTATTTTAAATTTTCCATAAATAAAATTTAGTCAAAGGAAAAAAAGGGACAGAAAGATGGAAAGCAACCCCAGAGCAGGGACAAACTTTAGCTAAAAACAGGGATTGTTCTTTTTTTTTATTTTCTAATTTTTAAAGGCCTGGGAAAATGTAAAGATCATCAGTGATTAATACAGTTTATCAGTAGTCAGTGAATTATTTCAGTACACTAACTTATTGACATGTTACATTTACATGTATCAGCACATTTTTCTTTTTCATTGCTTTGATTTTTAGACAGAAGCTACTATTGGAGTGTCAATGTCAATGAAAAAAAAAGGGTCATTATCAACAACAAACAGACAACCAAACAAATATGAGCAAGATAAGTTTTTTTGTACAGGATTTAGGTACAGTCCTGGATTTACAATTTTCCTGGTAATTATTTACTTCCCTTGATATGTACAGTAAAGTAGTGTACCATGACAGATAATTTTTTATGAATTTTTGTATTGATGATATGTATAAAATTAAATACATATTTACAATGCCTTACAACATTTGCTACAATGCTCATTTAAATTTACCCAAAACGGGCCTTGGCTGTCAATTAGACATGTCCAATATGGCCATTAATTATTTTTAATACACTTTCTACAGTTAGTATACTGTAATATGTATCATTAAACTTCAGTTTCATTGATTATAAATTAAAAATTCAAAGGGTTACAAAACATCTACCAAAACCTTTTATCTGAGCTTTAATGGATCAAGTTGCTTGCAAGGTCTTTTAACTAAGTTTTAAAACCTATAGGGGCCTAGAATGTAGGAGAATTTATCATATACCTATTACCTATCATATGCGCATTTTGAATCTTTTTTTGCATCAGTTAGTACAAGTAATTCATAAGTGTTTGTTCAACCATTTTTCATAGTTTAATTTTACAATAATAATAATGGACGGGTGATTGCTCCCTTTTTCGATTATACGACTCCAGGTCAGTTTTAAAACCCTATTCCATACTTACGTAGCTTTTCCATGCTGCATCAATAAATATTGAATCAAAAACCCATGGCGGAAAAGGGCGGACAATAAAAGATATGAACACACAATGATGAATATAAACAAAAAAAATATGTCTTAATTATTGTAATAAAAAATGAAAATGTATGTGTGCCATTCTGTTTTTAGCTCACCTGTGCTCATGGTGAGCTTTTCGTGATCACCCTGCGTCCGGCATCTTGTGTCGTACGTTTTCTGTGGGCAACAATTTTGCTTTAAACAACATCTGATCTGAAACCGCTGGACAATGATAAATTAAACTTGCAGGAATGATCCTTAAGTGAACCTTCACAAAAGTTGCAAAAATAAACTTGATCCATGTAGAACTCTGGTTTTCATGGCGGCAATGGATAAAAAAAACTACTGGCAAGATTTCAAAATGTTTTAGTACAGATGTTTTTAGGGTAACCCTCTATCAAGATTGCAAAATTATTCCGATCCGTATAAAAACATGACCGCCAGGGCGGGACAAATTTTCCCTTTAAAATTTGAAATATAGTGAGAACTTAAACAACATTTCTGAAACCGTTGGATAGAAATTTCATTAAATTTGGCAGGAATGATCCTTTGGTGACCCTTCACAAAAGTTGCTAAAATAAACTTAAATCCATGTAGAACTCTTGTTGCCATGACAACGGAAAGAAAAAACTTAGAAAAAATTGAAAACATCTCATTCAAAACTACTGCCAGATTTCAAAATGTTTTAGTACAGATTTCCTAGGGTAACCCTATACTCAGGTGGCGTTCCAGGCCTGTATGGCCCTCTTGTTTATTTTTTTTTAAAAATTTTGCATCAAAGCTTGATCACATTCACTGCCATTTTAAATAGTGTTTACTCACTCTAATACTAGTTAATTCTTATTTTAACACTTATAATGTTTTTTCATATTTTCTTTTCTTCTTGTCATATATTTTTTTTAAAAAAAAATTAGTTTTCCTTCATTGTTGATCTTTGGGCGATCTTGTTATGATTGACGAGATAGCAGCCACAAAATGGCTTCAAAGTTTGCCATGTGAATTAAGATATTCAAATTTGTCACCCTGTATTGTGATGTGTATTGGTATTCGCTACCTTTGGGTGATTTTATACAGTTCAAATTAGGTTGTTTTACGTGATGGCGTAGTACTGTAAAATCAAATATTTTCATTGACATTTTTTTTCTTTTGACTATGTACCTAAGGGAATTTCGTGAGTACATTTTTTCGTGGCCCTATGTTCTAGAAACCGCGAGGTCTATATAAGGGACAAGTTTTCATCGGGATTAATTTTAGTGAATATAAGCCTTCACGAAATCGACGAATATTAGTGACTCAGTGTTTGCAGAATAATAGGGCCATGAATAACTTGTATATCTCCAAATCTGTGTAAGCCAGAGTACAAAACTTCAAAGATTGACCACCAGCACCCCAAATTTTGATACTTAAGATTTCATTGCCATTTTGTCTAATTTTTGCGGGTTTTATGGCCCTTCAATCAATTAAAGAATTGCTTTATGGCACATACCGGTACATGTATCTCTAAAGCTGAAATGAGCAAGTCACAATTTACAAAGAAATTTCACCAGCATGTGAAATGGAGCTTCTTCATAATATCTTTTTTCCACCCAAATATGGTACCGCAGATTTATGAATTACTTGTGATTTAAAAAACTTTGATAATATAACCCTTGTTTTTTGTTACAAGGCGAGGGGAAAGGGCATTTGCGTTTTTTAATATATTTTTATAGTTGAAACTTTGCATGAATATAGTTGGGGGCATGGACTGTAGAAATGTTCTATTTCTATAAAATTGACTGATTTTCTTTTGAGTTAGGCTTTGCTGATTTTCTGGAGTTTTCTTTGTCCACGCAAATTTCTCAATAACTACTGGAGGGATGAATGCACTTTTTGGCTTATTCTTCCACATATCAGCTTTCATTGATACTTTAATTATACTACTCTTTCAAATTTAGGGGAAGCTTCACTAGCTCTTCACTTAGAAACAGCCTTTGGTGACACACTTCTTTTTTTTTTAATTCAATGTTGAAATATTTGGTATGATTGGGCTTCATTAAAATAAGAAAAATTTTTGATTTGGTATAAAAAGATTATTTTTGGGTAAAATGTTTTGTGTAATATGTCAATTGAAAACTCAATTCATTGTGACTTACCTCCTATAACGGGGCACTTGATTGTAAAAAAAGGGCTGTGTGGGGGAAATTCATCACCTTTAGTGATAGCTCTAGTTAAACTTGGAATACTTGTATAGACCACTGGGCAAGAGGGGATAACTCTGTCATGGATTTGGCCCAAAAATTATGTCCCCTGTTTTAGCGTGACTTTTTGAAGAATATGAGAGCTATTGTAGTCACCCTTTCGTTGGCTTTGGGCATGCAGCTATTGGTTAAAATTTTGTATGCAAGTTAAAATCAACCTTTATCTCAATAACCATTTATGGTTTGACTTGAAAGTTTATGAATATGTTCAGGGGCATCACACAATCAAGGTATAAAACTCTTGACTGAATTTGATATAAAGTATGGCCCTTCTAACTTAAATTTTTTTGTTATAGTTTTGCATGCCATAGAAAATTTGATTAAAGCTTTGCATGCAAGCTACAATCCAGCTTGCATCTCAATAACCCATTCATGGTATTATTTGAAAGTTTATGAATATGTTAAGGGGCATCACGAAACCAAGGTAGATAACCTTGATGGTTTATATCACAAATTAGGGCCCCTTTTTAGCTCACCTCAGCATTAAGTGCTCAAGGACACTTTTGTGATCGCCCGCATCCGTCGTCCTTCGTGCGTCTCCATCATCAACAATTTACTTTAAACAACAAATCTCCTCTGAAACCGCTGGCAGAAATTGATTAAACTTGGCAGGGATGATCCTTGGGGGGAACTTTAACAAAAGTTGCTTAAATAAACTTGATCATGTGAACTCGGGTTTTTTCATGGCAGGGAAAGAAAAGAATTTTGAAAAATCTCCTTCAAAACTATCGGCCAGATTTAAAAATGTTTTGGTACAGATGTTCCTTGGGTAACTCTCTACCAATTGCTAAAATTATTCCGATTTGGAAAAACATGGCCGACAGGGGCGGGGTTAATTTGCCTTTAATGTATATAGTAAATCTTTGAATGACATCTCCTCTGAAAACTCATAGACAGAATTTGATTTAATTCGGCAAGGAAATCCTTGGGGGAAGCTACACAAAAGTTGCTAAAATTTTAGTGATCAGTTTTATCACAGTTTGACAAGTACTTCTTGTTTTCATAATTGGCTATCACCTCGGGCGGCAAACAGCAACCGACTACCGGTATATATAACCGTTATGTAAGCATGTTATTGATATCAATTTAAGTGATTAGAAAGGCATTTTTTTTTGAATAAAGGTATGTCACTCACAAACATTTATTATATTCTAATTAATCCTACCTACTATAAAATATTGTTGATCTCCCTTTTTTATAAATCTGTAAAAGGGTTGTCATACAGATAGTTCAAAAGCAAAAATTGGATCAAACGGGGAAGTAACTAAGAACAATAAGGCCTCTCTAGCGAATATTGTAATACATTTGTGAACACTTACATAAGTTGATTGTTTTATAATCGATCCGTTAACTGATTGGTCGTTTGATTGTTTTATTTAATGTAAATTTTAAAAGTCATCATGGTTACATCAACAATATATACATGCATATTTCAAAAAAATAAACTGATAAACCATGCCATTCAAATAGAATTATAAGAGACTGTCCCTTTCATGACACAACGCAAATTTGCACTTTACATAAATAACATCATTTTCCCTTACGTTAACCAATATAAAGAAATCAGAAATAATTGCAGTCTCTTAATTTATTTTGTTTATCTAATACAATGCATATCCTTTTAAAAATAAAGTTAAAACAGACATATTTAAGAACTGATTTAAAATGCAAAAAAATTTTTTAACATTAACATCACAACATTTAAAAAGCACAACGTGCTCATGCTGACTATTTGGATCACCCTACGTCCATCGTCATCTGTCGTGCGTTGTATATTTAAAAATTTGCTTTTAAAAAACATCTCTTTGAAACTACAGAATTTGATAAAAAAATTTGGGACGATGATCCTTTTGTGAAACTTCACAAACGTTGCTAAAATAAAAATTGATTCATGTAAACTTTGGTTGACATGGCAACGGAAAGAAAAAATTAATAAAAATCGCCAAAACTACTGGCCAATTTCAAAATGTTTTGTACAGATGTTTCTTGGGAAACCCTCTACCAATATTTGTGAAAAAATTTTTTCAACATCATGCTTGTAGGGGCGGGCTAAATTGCCTTTTTATGCATATAAGTGAAATCTTTAAACAAAATCTCCTCAAATTGCTGGACCCGAATTTGATTAAATTTGGCAGGTGATCCTGGTGAACCTTTACAAAAGTTGCTTTAAATAAATTTGATCGTGTAGAACTCTGCTTGCATAAGCAAAAAAAGAAAAACAACTATAAAACTTCAACAATCATCTCCTTCAAAACTACTGGGCCCAAATTTTTTAAAATGTTTTAGCACAATGTTCCTTGGGTAACCCTATACTCAGGTGACTTTCTACCAAGTTTGTTAATATTATTCCGATCCATAAAAAGACAATGGCCCAAACCAGTGACCAGTATTAATCCCACTTTTCACAATTTCAATCACCCATGGCTCTTTACAGTAATTGCAATAAACAAAGTTTATTTTCCCTGAAAAAGGAATTCAGTAGCAACATTAACAGGCCTTTATAAATCTATGGGTTTTGTAGGATGATTATTTGTCCCCTACCGGTGTTCACACCGAGGGGACTATAGGTTTTTCCCTCCGTCCGGCCGTCATTCCGGCCCCTGTCGTCCGCTCAAATCTGGATCCCGCGATAACTTAATAACTAAGCAAGCTAACTTGATGAAACTTGGTGTATGACTAGATGCCAATGTGTAATTATGCACGTCGTTTTATTTTTGTTCTTCGACTAAAATTGTGTTGCTATGGTAACGGAAATAGTGAAAATATGGCAAAAAAAAAAGGGATCCCGCGATAACTTAGCAAGCTAACTTGATGAAACATGGGATATGACTAGATGGCAATGGTAGATTATGCACGTCATTTTATCCTTTTTCTTCGCTAAAATTTTGGTTGCTATGGTAACGGAAGTAGTGAAAAATATGGCAAAAATGGGATCCGCGATAAAATAAGCAAGCTAACTTTATGAAACTTGGTGTATGACTAGATGGCAATGTGTAGATTAGCACGTCATTTTATTTTTGTTCTCGACTAAAATTGTGGTTGCTAAATAACGGAAATAGTGAAAATATGGCAAAAAATGGGATCCCGCGATAACTAAGCAAGCTAACTTGATGAAACTTTTTTCATTTACTAGATGCAATGTGGTAGATTATGCACGTCATTTTATTTTTGTTCTTCGACTTAAATTGTGGTTGCTAAAGTAACGGAAATAGTGAAAATATGGCAAAAAATGGGATTGATTACCATATTGAGTCAAGGGGGAGCCGGTAGGGACTTTATGTGTTGCATACAACACCAGTTACTTGTTTTCTACACATGCTCATGAGAGCATTTACATTGAGAAAGTAACACTAGCTGTTAAATGAATTTAGCTCATCTGAGCACAACGTGCTTTGTGATCGCCCGGCGTGCGGAATGCGTTGTGCGACTTACCTCGTCAACAATTTGGGTTGTTAGCACACTAGAGCCTTTATCTTCATGAAACTTAGTCAGAATGCTTGTCTCCATAAAATCTTGGACAAGTTCGAAATTGGGTCATATGGGGTCCAAAAATAGGTCATGAGGTCAAATCTTATAAAAACATTGTTAACATTCTAGAGGCCACATTTTTGGCCCAATTTTCATAAAACTTGGTCAGAATGTTTTTTTCCATAAAATATTGGAAAAGTTTGAATTTGGGTCATGTGGGGTCAAAAAGTAGGTTATGAGGTCAATTCTTAGAAAAACCTTGTTAACGCTCTAGAGGCCACAATTTTGACTCAGTCTTCATGACACTTAGTCAGAATGTTTGTTTCCATAAAATCTTGGACAAGTTTTATGTTGGGTCAAGAAGGTCAATAGGAAAAATGCAACATATGTTGCCTATTTATAATCAGTGACGATTCAGGCCAACATGGCCCTCAAGTTTTAAAATTCTATGGTTTTATTGGGTGAATGGTGTATATTCCTTAGTTTGCTTCATAAAAGAAAAAAAAAAAAAAAATACATAGAAAGATGCTGCTGACAAATCATATATACACATTATAAAATTCAAAGAATTAGATGTGGACGATTTCATAAAGATCGTTTCAGAAGTAAAGGACAGGTCTTCATTTTTATGTGGGAAATAATCTCCCATTTGGGTATTTTGTTATTAACAGCCATTGAAATGCAAGAAAAGCAATTCACCCTAATCATTTCCAGTTTTGTTTTACTTATGTAAGTTTAAGTGTAAAACAATAATAATAATTCAAGTATAATTAAACTGTTTTTTAAAAAATTGCTGGGTAAAAGTTTTTCATTAGTACGGCAGTAATGTTAATTAATTTGGAGAAAACTGGTCTTTTCTTACGCCGCTAATTACGTCATGTTTTACTCAAAACATTTTCAACGTGCGAGTGAACGTGTCGCCATTTTGTCGAGGCTTAGAGTCTAGAGAGCAACGTTTTCTTCGTTTACTTGGGTATTAAAAACAACTGTAGATAATTGCTCAAACTTACAAAGAATAATTCAAACATTTCATGCAGTTAACTAAATGTTTAGAATAATGACCTGAGCTATTCCTTACGTTATTGATAACGTTTTTATTTAAAAAATTTTGACATGCCAAATAAATTTTTTCGAGACGTTTGACAATATTAATGCTAATTAAATTCGTTTACTCCAATATTGAAAACCCCGTAGATACACACATGAATTTTTATGCAGGTTAAAAAACGTTTTTAAATAGTTTTAAGAAGAGATTATAATTTAGATTAAGGGTTTGTTGAAAGATCGTCATAATATTAAAAAAAAACTTGATTAATTTTCAGCAATCTATATTTTCTGAAAAAAATCATAAACTTAATGTTTGAGTTAACATCAGGTACGGTTCACAGGAAATGTCGAGAATAAAAAACACATTTCAATTCCATCTACCTACCTTCATGGGGAGACTTTACCTTATAATATGATGAGAACTCATTAGCCACTCTCAAAGAATAAAAAAATTTCCCCAACATTAAACTATAATTCAGATTTGAAAAAAAAATAATGATCTACCTATAAATTGGGGGTCCTTTTAATAGCTTTTGAATAGATAATTCAAGGCCTTTCTCTTCAGGTGAGAGTTTTAGGGCCATCATGGCCCTCTTGTTTATACATTTTACCCCCCCCATGATCATGACATTTACATACTATATTGTGTCAGGGACTCACTGTTCAGTGTCAGTTTTAGCTCACCTGAGCACAACATGCTCAGGGGTGAGCTATTGTATCGAAAATTTGTCCGCGTCCGTCCGGCTCCAATAATTTCATTAAATGAAATTTCCTCCTAAACCACTTGACCAAATTTTTTTTAAAAAAATGCCTGTGATGTTCCTTGCATGAAGCTCTATCAAAGTTGTTCAAATGGTTCCGGGTTTCTGTTGCATATCTGGGTCACAGGAGCTAAAAATCATTAAGACGAATCAAAATAGTGAATCGAACAATTGGTTAGCAACTGTTTTATGGTATCAAAGTGTATTCAAAGTATTATAAATAATACTGATTCATGTTAAGCTGCCTTATATAATGTAAAGTCATATGTGTTTTTTATCACATTAAACCGACGAATGCATATAGCCAAAAAGTCGCTCAAAAAAGTGTAAGTTGAAAAAAAAAAATTGTGTTTTACTGTGTTTTGACTTTTAAATCCTAATACAGTTTATTGAAAATATTGAAAATTGGTCTTCAAGTTCAGTGAACTGCAAAACCCCAACTATATTGCCACAAAAATGAAGTAACATTTATTGCATAAGTAATTCATACGTATATAATGTTCATACCATTGCCCAAAATTTGGTCCAAACATACTTGAATTCTTCGCTAAACACTTTTTTTATATCTAATAGAATGACACTGCATATGTACTTACGTTCAAAACCCCCACATTAGACAATTATTGTTTATTAGTTTTGTACCACTAACCAAGGAGCCAACTCTTGACTCTTTATTGAAAACATGTCTTTTCCCGTACAACCTTCTCTTTGTGCAAAAACCATTAATAAATTGCATAAATAAAATTTTTACAGATTCATCACAACACAATGAAGATACATATATATACATGGATATACAGATTGCAAATTACATTTTCATGAAGCATGCTGATGAAATAAATGAGAAGGGAAGAGTAGGAATTCGTTATTTTCATAATGATGGTAAAAATAACAATCACTGTTGTTTAAGGATTCAAAGATTCAAGAAGCTGTTTGTTATATTAAAAAATTGGCTGCTACTGTGGAAATGCAAAGTTTCTTCTTTCCTGGATGTCTGGCAAAAACATTTTTTTTGAAACAAATCATGCAACAGGGGAAATAGACCGTGTACGCTTAAAGGCTGTGGTGTATGGAAGGAAGATGTCAGAAAGAATTTATTTTCATCATTTGTGTTCAGTGATATTGACGTAGAATTCTACATAGGACTGCATGCTGTATGGAGGTGGATGCAGTTGTTTGTCCAATCAATAAGTCTCACCAAGCATCATGTGTGGAAACAGAACTGCTCTTTAGTAAAGGTATGTTTTGTTTATGTATTAAAAACATTGTTCACTCATTGTGTAGATGATATCAGTATGTTTTCATTGCTTTTGTTCATCAGTTGTAAATTGAATTATTGACAGTAAGTTTTTTTAGCTCACCTGAGCATAGCTCAGGGTGAGCTATTGTGGTCCCGTGAGTGTCTGTCGTCCGTATGTGCGTCCCTGGGGGTGTCAACAATTTTAGTGTTTACACTCTATCACCTTTATTTCTTTTGCAATCATCTTCAAACTTTAAGACAAGGTTTATGGCCATAATGTCCGATTGAGTTCGATTATGACCCGAGATCGGGCAATTAGGTCAGGAGTTATGCCCCTTTTAATATTAAAAAAATGCCCGATTTCACGTTGTTTAACTCTAGCATCTTCATCTTTGAGCAAAACATCTTTAAACTTTTTTGGGAAAGCTTATGCCAAATGTCTCGATTAGTTCGTTATGGGTGAATGGGTTTAAATTTGTCAGGGTTTTTGCCCTTTTTAATATTCAAAAAACCAATTTCACTTGTTTACACTCTAGCTCTTCATCTTTTTTTAGCAACATCTTCAAACTTTTTGGGAATGCTTTTGCCCCTAATGTCGCATTGAGTTTTAATATGGGTGAGATCGGCAATAAGGAAGAGTTAACCCCTTTTAAAATAAAAAAATGCCAAATTTTCACTTTGTTTTCACTTTAGCATTTCCTTTTTTGAGAAATCATCTTAAACTTAATGCAATTTTATGCCCAAAAGTCTTTATTGATTTGATTATGGCTGAATTCAATAAGGGGAGGGTTATCCTCTTTTAAATTTTAAAAAAATGCCAATTTCACTTTGTTTAGACTCTAGCTCTTCATTTTTAGCAATCACTTTAAAATTTTTACAAAGTTTAGACCAATATCCAATTGATTCAAATTGGGTGAGATCATCAATTTTAAATCAAAGTTTTGCCCCTTTTAATATTAAAAAAATCCAGATTTGACGATGTTTACATTCTAGCATCTTTATCTTTGACAAACACTTTTAAAAATTTAGGCATGTTAGACAAATGTCTCGATGATTCGAAAACTGAGATGGGTTGATAAAGAAAAAATAGCCCCCTTTTAATATTCAAAAAAAAGCCATTTCACTTTGTTTCACTCTAGCATTTTTCATCTTTTGAGCAATCTCTTCAAAATTTATGGCAATGCAATGACTATAATGTCCGATGAGTCGATTAAGAGTCGGACAATAGGTCAGGAGTTATGCCCCTTTTAATATTCAAAAAAAGCCGATTTCATTTGTTTTTTTCTAGCATCTCATTTTTAGCAAATCATCTTCAAACTTATAGCAAGCTTATGACCCTGATGCTGCATTGGTTTTTAATAAGGCTGAGACGTCAAAAAGAAGATTAAGCCCCTTTTTAATATAAAAAAAAAGCCAATTTCACTTTTTTTTAACTTTACATCTTCCTTTTTTTAGCAATCATCTTTAAACTTAAAGACAATGTTTTTGACCCTAAAACCAATTGATTCATTATGGCTAGATCATCAATTAAGTCAAAGTTATGCCCCTTTTTAAAATTTAAAAAATCCAAATTTTACGATTTTAATTCTCATCTTCATCTTTTACAAACATCTTTAAACTTTATGGGAATGCTTTGACCATAATGTCTCGATTGGTTCGATTATGGTGAAGGATGATAAAGTAAGGAGTATGCCCCTTTTAATATTTAAAAAAGCCATATTTTACTTTTTTCACTCTACATCTTCTCTTTGAGCAAAACACTTAAAATTAATGGCAATGCAAAAAACCAAATGTTCCCCAAATTTTTCGATTATACTGAGACGGAAAATAAGCAGGGGTTAAGCCCTTTTTTTTCAAAAAATGCAAAATTTCCTTTTATTACCTCTACATCTTCTATTTTTAGCAAACATCTTCAAACTTATGGCAATGCTTTGACCAAATGCTCGATTAGTTCGTTATGACTAGACGGACAATTCAGTCAGGGGGAAGCCCCTTTTAATTAAATTTAAAAATCCCGATTTCACGTTGTTTTCACTCAGCACTTCATCTTTTGACATCATCTTTAAAAAATTTTTGCAAGTTTTTTACCAAAATGTCTTGATAGAGTTTTGATCAAGCTGAACGGGCAAATTTAAACAGGATTTACCCCTTTAGTATAAAAAAAGCCATATTTCGTTTTTACACTCTAGATCTTCATCTTCGACAATTTCTTTAAACTTTTTGACAAGTTTTTTTTCCATAAAGTCTCCATTTAGTTTTAAAATTTTGGCTTAGATCGGTCAAAAAGGTAGAGTTAAAAGGCCCTTTCAAAATTAAAAAAAACTAGTTTTTACTTTGTTTACACCTAGCACTTCAATTTTAGCAATCATCTCAAAATTTTTGGCAATGCTTATGCCAAATGCTGACGAGTTTTATTAAAGCTGATCTGTGATTAGGTCGGGGCTATGCCCTTTTTAAAAAAAAAAAAAAAAACCAATTCACTTTGATTACACTTAGCATCTTCATCTTTTTAGCAATCATCTAAAATTTGACATTTTTTAAAGACATAAAAGTCATAATTGAGTTCAATTGTGGCTGAGATGGGGAATTAGGTCGGATATCCCCTTTTAATACAAAAAATGCAAGATTTCACTTTGTTTACCTTTACCCTCTCTTTTTTTTTAAAAATCTTTTTTTTAAATTTAAGCAATGTTTATGCCCCAAAACCGCAACGGGTTATTTTTAACGAAAAGGGCAGTTATTTAGGGTTATGCCTTTCACCATAAAAAAACCAGATTTTCACTTTGTTACACTCAGCATCTTTTCTTAAACAAACACTTTCTCAGGGGAGCGACAAAGGCCCTCTTGGCCCTTTTTGTTTTTAGTTATGATTCCCATAAAAGCTGAAGTTTTACAAGCTCCCGTTCAAATGATTAGCTTCCCCTTTTCCAGTAACAGAAAAAGTCCACAAACATATTAGTAAAATTTTTGCTGGTTTGGGTGAAAAACAATTGGTGCCCCAAGGGTGTTTCCTACGCAAAAATGAATAATGAATAGGGGACTTATAATTGTTACTTATCATTCTTTTGTCAAAACACTCCCTTAAAATTGACTTTGTTTTAAACAGCAATAAAAACAAAGACTTAATAGCTTTCTTTTTTTTTTTTTTTAGGTACATAGGAGAAACAAATAACATTTTTAAAAGGGAAAAAAAAAAGAAGAAACAAATTTCTTCCCTTTACAACAACTGTTAAACCATTTTGTATATCAATGCTTTAAAGAATTTTCTGAATAAAATAAACCATCTGAAGACGTCTAGTAAATTTTTTAATCTAGAGGGCCAAATTTTTATAATATCATTGCAAAATGCAGGGCTAATTATTCACGTGTGTCCGTAACCTTTTCCCTCAACTTTTTATTCAATCGATTTCATAAGATGAAAAGCATTTTTTATATTACGTTTAAAGACATGAACGAGACAAAAATTATTTTGAGTGATTTATCTTGAAATTTTGCTTTTTCAGTAAAAGTTTAAGCATTGGGGGGAGCATAGAAAAGTATTTTTGTTTATCGTTGTTTTTTGATGGATTATATCAACTTTATAAAATAATTTTTTTTATTTTCTTTCTAAATTATATTTACTCTTCCTTTAGCAGTTTTAAAAAAGAAATGACATTAGGAATTTGATATGAAAATTCATAATTTCTTTAATTTATGTTCAGAATGTACAGTAAACGTGTTTCTTTTAGACTGCACACAGTTCTAAAACATTTTTTCAAGATGAAAGGAGAATTATTTGACTAAAGTCAATGTTTTTCAAAGTGTGAAAGTAAAAGCTTAAAAATATTATTAATGGAGCTTATACTAGAAATAAACAGCGATATTAGCAAATTGAAATATTTAGAGAAACAAGATCTGTCATCGCCATAGTATACAGAGTTCCTTTGTCCCATAGTTTTATTCTGTATCTATAACATAAGAAATTGAAATTTGCACCAAGACACTAAACCGTGTTTTAACCAAGATTTCAAACCTATATACACTAATGTTGGAAGGTCACCCGATGTAGAGCTTGAAACTAATTTTATTGGCTGAGAAAAAGCCAGTCAGTCATAGAATAAATTGCTATATGCTGAAAAAATATTTCACAATATTACTCATAAACCATCTTGGTCCCCTAATCAGCTGATATAAACATTGATGACAATGTAAATTAATTGCAGTAGAATTGTGATTGCACCAAAATAATTAGTTCCAGTTATAATGAAGTAGTCAACAAGAATTAGAATACATTTATACACGAACAAGCTTTAACAGCACATACTAATCTCTTTATTTTCCTTGTTTTGACCAGTAATTTTCACTCAGATGTCAATTCAATATTGTTTCTACAGCTAGCTGCTATTTCATTATAAATTCATCATAGTTATAAATGTTGATGAGTACTATTGACTGGTAGTTAAACATTGATGACATGTGACAGTATTAAGTTACGAACAAAACAATCATAATATTAAATTTAGGCAATCTGTTTCTTAACCTAAATTGTCTAAACCTAAATAGTGATACTGGATCCTTATGCATAAGCCATGGCTAATGTAGGCTTTTATCTAAAATATCCAGATCAAGACTTTCCGATCCTAATTTCCCCCTTTTTTAGCTCACCTGAGTACAACTGTGCTCAAGGTGAGCTTTTGTGATCACCCATCGTCTGTCGTCCGTCGTCGTGTGTCGTGCGTCGTCAACAATTTGCTTTAAACGACATCTCCTCTGAATCACTGGACAGAATTTAATGAAACTTGGCAGGAATGTTCCTTGGATAAGGCTCTACAAAAGTTGCTAAAATAAAGTTGATCCATGAAGAACACTGGTTGCCATGGCTACAAAAAGAAAATAATTGAAAACTTTAAAAATCATCTCCTTCAAAACTACTGGCCAGATTTCAAAATTATTTGGTACAGATGTTCCTTGGGTCAACCTCTACCAAAGTTGCTAAAATTATTCCGATCCGTAAAAAAACATGGCCGCCAGGGCGGGGCTTATTTGCCTTATATGTATATAGAGAAACCTTTAAACAGCATCTCCTCTGAAACCACTGGACAGAATTTGATTAAACTTGGCAGGATGATCCTAGGGTCAACCTTCACAAAAGTTGCTAAAATAAACTCGATCCATGTAGAACTCTGGTTGCCATGGCAACAAAAAGAAAAAAATGAAAACTTTAAAAATCATCTTCTTCAAAACTACTGGCCAGATTTTAAAATAAATTGGTACAGATGTTCCTTGGGTCAACCTCTACCAAAAGTTGTTAAAATTATTTCGATCCGTAAAAAAACATGGCCGCCAGGGCAGGGCTTATTTGCCTTATATGTATATAGAGAAACCTTTAAACAGCATCACTTGTGAAACCACTGGACAGAATTTGATTAAACTTAGCAGGGATGATCCTTGGGTCAACCTTCACAAAAGTTGCTAAAATAAACTTGATCCATGTAGAACTCTGGTTGCCATGGCAACGAAAAAAAAATGAAAACTTTAAAAAATCATCTTCTTCAAAACTACTGGTCAGATTTTAAAATAAATTGGCACAGATGTTCCTTGGGTCAACCTCTACCGCCAGGCGGGCTTATTTGCCTTATATGTATATTGGGAAAACTTTAATCAACATTTCCTCTGAAACCACTGACAGAATTTGATTAAATTTGGCAGGGATGATCCTAGGGTCAACCTTCACAAAAGTTCCTAAAAAAAACTTGATCCATATAGAACTCTGGTTGCCATGGCAACAAAAAGAAAAAAATATGAAAACTTTAAAAATCATCTTCTTCAAAACTACTGGCCAGATTTTAAAATAAATTGGTACAGATGTTCCTTGGGTCAACCTATTTATCTCAGGTGAGCGATTTAGGGCCATCATTGGCCTCTTGTTTTAAATATTTCATCATAAAAAGCTTGCAAAAAAGACAGTATTTTGCTTAAACCTATTTTAAAGAACTATAGGCTTCATATTTTATTTCTGTATATAACTGACTATAACAACTGTTATGTTTTATAATAAATAGGGAAAATCTACCAGGATAACATCGCAAACTGCTTTAAGAGAGCCAGTAATGGTGGAAGTGTTGGAGTGACCCAATTTCTGCAAAACATAGGTGAATACAAGTTGTGTCGGTGTAATCATGGTTGACGACTGTATGGTCAAGGACGTGGCTTGTCATCGAAATTTGCCTACGAGTCTAGAGCACAATTTTCTATTCCTGTAATCTAAAAGACTAAAGTCAATTGCAGTTCCTCTAGAGATGGGAGATAGGATTCCTCCTCGTTTTGTCTGTAAAGCAGCAGCTGAAGCCATCAAGAACTTCTCATCTAAGCAGAAGAGTAACTCCTCTTTAAATGCCATTAAACTTTGTGCCCTTGATAAAAGGAACATTGCTGAAGATGTTTGGAAGAATGAAATTATTTTTCCTAACGGAGATTATTTCGAAGGAGGACCTTTTGGTAAGAAAAACACTCATTTATAATGTATACGGTAGTGGTATTTTAATTTATGTCCTGATTCACTACTAATTTTGAAAATTAACTCTGCACAAAATGTAAACTACAGTCAGTGAATGTGGAGTGTGAAAAGTTAAAATGTTCAGTCAGTCACGTATCTTTTAAGTCTAGGTCACACGGATAGTTTAACATCACTGCAGCATTTAACGTGTGCTCTCTATCACATGACCCTTCTGTAAGATCTTGATAAACTTTGCACACATGTCACCTAAGTTTATTAAATTATGTATATGTTTTTCTATGATACTAATCTTATAAGCTGACCAAACGAAACTTGTTGAGGTGAAGAAGTGAGAAACTGCTATTTTTTACTCTAAGATATCAGCATTATTGTTCAATTATATCAAAATGTCATTTTTTAGAAAACTATCATTCATTGTAATCATTAGGAATTAGGAATATGTTGGTTTCCACCATATCTAGCATCTAACATACACCAGAAGGTGAAAACTGTGTCCCACTTATCTTGAATAAGTGAACGAAAGGTTTGCATAACATGAATTTTCTTAGCTCCATCTTTTATGTCACCTTTACTGTCATTCATTTCATTAAAGTTACCTGTACGTTCAAGCTGGCTAGTTTTTACACACATGGATATTTTGGGGTAAATAATGGAAGTTGATACAGAACTGGCATAATTTTTACACACATGTAGATTTTGGGTAAATGGGGATGTTGATAAAGAAATGTCAGCCCTTAGCAATAGCCATATATAGAATGAATTTTGAACAGTAGGAAAACAAAATCCCATTATAGGATGGAGCCACTGAAGAGAATATCTGATTAATGAAGGGAGTATGTATTGTGAAACACATTAACTCTGTAGCATTTGGTCAGATTTCAAAATATTTCAGTAAAGCTGTTCTTTTGCTTTACCCTCTACCATTATTATTCAAATTATTTGTATCCAGCAACAAACATGTAACAGGTGCATTGCCAGATTTCCTATAATTATGGAGACTTATTGTTTTTAGTTAGTTTCCTCTTCTTCTTCTTTCTTGTGCTGCAACTTTGTACGGGCTATATTTCAAAGACTGCTCGACCTATCTTTAATTCACCCATATAGTCTTCAATGAGTAGTGGTGCCTCCCTGATTTTTATAAATAGGGGGTCCCTGGGGGTCAGGCCAATCCCCTCAATGATGGATTTTTTTATAAAAATATATTTTGGTTAAATATTTCAATTTTCCAACCCTAAATCATATATTCTTTTGTTTCTCATACTGAGAAGAATTAGATAGAACTTTGGTGTCCCCCAAGGTCACCCAGGGGTCAGGCCCTAACCCCCTCAATTTTACTTATGACTCTATATCTTAAAAAAACTGTTACGATCCCCGCCCCTAAACCATATATATTCTTGTTCCTTTTGATGAGATGGATTGAATGGTACTTCTGTTTTATATTCACATGGGTCACCAAGTTGTCAGACCCCACCCCTGAATTTTACTTATGACCTTATTTCTAAAAATATGTTCAGATCCCCACCCTAAACAATATGTTCTTATTCCTTATTATGTGACAGATTGAATGGTACTACTTGGTGTCCACTGAGGTCACACAGGGTCAGCCCCACCCCCTCAATTTTAAATCTGATCATTATTTCAAAAGCCATTGAGATCCCACCCACAAACCATAATATATTCTTGTTCTTAATGATCACAATGGGTCGACTGTACTCTTTGATGTCACATGGGTACCAAGAGGTCAGGCCCCACCCCCCCCTCATTTTACTTACGACCATATTTCTCTAAAACATAAGTGTATAATTGTCTAAGGAGAAACTTCGTTTGGGAGACTGTAACAGTTCACAGTTACAATTCTTACTTGTTATGAATAAAGTAAAGAAAATCTTCTGATACTTTTTTTCAAGTTTCAAAAGTATTTTTCGCTATAACCTTATATAAAATTAACTAGTCCCAGTTGCTGAGTGTTAAATGAGAGCATCCGCCTCTGATTTTGGAGGTCATGGGTTCGATTCCCGGCTGGGATGTACCAAAGTCATAAAAATGGTTATGATATAACACCCTTGCTTGGCAATCAGCAAAATAGAGGAGTTCCAGGAATGACTGGCCCAGGGTCAGGATATGTGACTGGTTTTGTATCTTGCTACTTGTTTATTGTATGCTATGGCAGTGTGGCACCACTATATCTGTTTTTTTGTAGACAAAAGTCACCAAATAACTGAAATACTGTCGAAACTGGAGTGGGGCCAGTTCTTCTTATACCGAAATTTTTTAATTAACTTCTTTATAAATGCTTGTCAGATTTGGATTTGCCACACCAATCTTTCTTGATGAATCTCCACATTGTTTAAAAAAAATGTTCAATAAAAAATGGCTGCATTAAATATTGTATTGTGATTAGGGCCTTTACTTGCATCTTTTCTTATTTTTGTACTGCTTAGATACGACTAAAATAAAGGGAAATCCTTTGTGTCTTGAGAGATGGATACTTCATGTATGTATTATGTGATGTCAAGAAACTTTCATAATACACATATACTTTGTTTTTCAGATATCCAAAATGTAAAGGTGAGGTGCTGGAGGGGTCGTTGTAGAAGAGGAGGTAATTGTATTGACAAAAGTAGCAGGTTTTCTACTAAAGATCTCATTAAGTCATTGGTTTTAAAATTGACCTTTTTTCTCATGCCCAATATCAATGTTCGTCAGTTGTCCTTCAGCAAATATTTCTTGAAATGACATCACCTGTATAATACTGAACCAATTTTGATAACACTTTACAGGGGCATTCTTCAAATGGTCATTTTCTATTTAAAAGACATTGATTCCATGCCAAAAAAAACTGGTTTCCATGGCTTATAATTGAGCATTTGCACATGTTTCTTCTATAAAACTACCGCCAGATTTCATCTTTTCATGTTATACAAATGATTAGTGATCCATAGAAAATTTGGTCACCATAAGTGGAGCCAGTTTTCTTTATGAGGTTATGTATTTTCAAACTTTTAAAAGAAAAGCATCCGAAAAATAGTTGACCAGATTTGAAAATGTATTTGCACAGTGCCCCTCTAGAAACCCTCAACCAAGTTGTCTAAATTATTATATGACATGGATCTCAGGATTCTCAAGTAAATTGGCAGTAACGATATCACCAACGTGATCTGTCGTTCACATGCGATCCCTACCTCCAAGGTCTCACTTAGAGTTGAAAGGTCATCGTGCTGGATTTACTTGTTATACCCCCCACAATCCTAGGGTGGGGGAGGGGTTATATAGGAATCACTTTGTCCGTCCATCTGTCCGACCCAAATGTTTTTTTCCGCGTTCTAACTTTAAATTCATTGCTGGATGTTCAAATGGTTTGGCACAAATGTTTACCATATTTGATAGAGTGTTGCGCGAAAGAACCAGATTGCTAGCTCAAAGTCAAAGGTCATATTTAAAGGTCAAAAATAGAAAATCGATGCCAATATGCTTGTCCGGGCTCCAACTTGACATAGATTTGCTGGATTTCAAATGGTTTGGCACAAAATGTGTCGTGCGAAAGAACCAGATTGCTAGCTCAAAGGTCAAGGTCATGCTTAGAGGTCAGCAATAAAAAAGCAATGCTTATATGCTTGTCCGGGCTTTAACTTTACAATGCCTCACTGGATTTCCAAATGGTTTGGCACATTTGTTCATCATATTAAGAAAGATGTCACGTGAAAAATTAAGATTTGCTCGCTCAAAGCTCAAGGTCATACTTACAGGTCAGCAATAGAAAATCAATGCAATATGCCTGTCTGTGTTGTAACTTAACAGTACCCTGCTGGATTGTCAAATGGTTTGGTACAAACCAGGTTGCTCGCTAAATTGTCAAGGTCATACTTCGGGGTCAACAATACCAAATCAATGCAATATGCTTGTCTGGGCTGTAACTTGACATAGGATCGCTGGATTTCAAAATAGTTTGGTACAAATGTTTACCCTATTAAGACGTGCGAAAGAACCAGGTTGCACGCTCAAAGGTCAAGGTTATACTTAGAGGTCAACAATAGAAAATCAATGTCAATATGCTTATTTTATGGATGATTACCATTATGTATTGATAGTTTTCTTGTCTTCTTCCCATCATCATCTTAAAAAATAAATTAAAGACCCTTATAATGTTTATTTATAGAAGAATTATAAACTACCTTAAAATTATCAAACTTTAAAGGTTACAGCTACTTCTCTACTGCATGTTTGGACCACTTTTTTTGCAGCAGACTGTGCTGGGGTTGTCGGCTGGAAATTAACATTAACATGTTACTGACTGACAAATAGCAGGGTAAGGGGGTATATCCCTTTGGTGATAGATCTAGTCATGGCTGTAACTTATCTCTGGGTTATATGATTCTTAAATTTGGCAGCAGGATTTGCATTATTGGGACAATGTGCCACACACAAGAGTTGGATCCCAAGCTCCAAGGTAAAGGTCACAAATTTGAAAAAATCATGAAGTCCCCAAATAGTTAATTTGAAATGGATTGTATGATTCTCAAATAATATGGCAGTGGATTTGCCTCAATGAGACAGTATTCATTCAAAAGAGTATGGATTGATTATTTAAATGAGTGAACCTTAAATTGCACTTAGACTGTAAAAGAACAAATTTTTAAATTATACACATACATATCGGATCCCTTCAAAATCGTAATTCATAAACCACAAATTTTTCCTAAGAATACCTAGGATTTCCATTGAAAAATTCACACAGTATTTTTTATCTTAAACTATTATGTCAAATTTTTATTAACAGTTAATTCAAGAATTGGCTGAAAAATTGGCATGTAGATGTCAAAAGAAAATACTCTTGATTCTTACATTTCCTGTAGCGTATATAAGCATTAAAATGATACGATTTGGGAAAGTTCTATCATAAAGGCATCTTGATATACTAAGTACGAAAGCAACAGTTCTCTATTTTTTAAACACATTAAAACCAATAAAGATCACATGATTCTACACATATTCTAAAAGGTTAAAAATTATTTAATGAACATTTAAAATTCTTCGTTTAGAAACAAATCATAAAAATTACAGACAGCTTAAAAGGTCAAGTTTCCTCTTAACCCAAAATTTATGCTTGTGTTGAATGATAAGTTTCCAATGGAAGATCCAAAATGCATATGTACATATGTATGTGTAAAACATGGTTCAAAATATGTTGCATGAATTGTGTGATTTTTTGTACAGGTTGATGCCATATTAATAGCAATAGATCGAAGACTTGTTTTAAAGGGAGAGGGAGATTCCAAGAAACGGTTTCTTAAGCAAGGGGGCCAAGAGATCCAAGAAGAGTTAAAGAAGAAAAAAAGAAAAGGGAAATTTGGGACCAAGTGAAGTAGTGACAGTCAGTTCAGGTCAATTGAAGAATTGCGGTTTGCTAATTTTTTGGAAATTTGCCAAGGAAAAAAGACGGCTACGATATTTTTGGTAATAGCTGTTGTTGAATAATGTGTCATCTACTGTCATGTGAAGGCCCATAAATTTCCTTTAAAACATTCTGTACGGCTTTCTTTTTGTATTTAGTTTGCCCTTTTTGAAATTGGGCTGTGCACTTGTCCATCTATCCTTTCTTAGTCTTTTGTTGCACAACCCTTTGCACATGAGTTTCTCAGTGAATGCCTTAACACATTACACATTTGTATATGGTGATATTTCTTAAAAGCTGTCCCCTTTTTAATATAGATACCCTGTAAACATTTGTCACGATTTATAGGAATTACTCATTAACATGATTCCCTGTTCTTTGGAATGATAAGTATAACAACAGGCTGTTTACAAATATATAAAATTTTTAATTAAAATAAGTTTTTACATATATACAAGAAGACAGAGTAATACACTAACTACCTTATCAAGCATTAATATACTCGTCTACGTAAAGCCAATTATCTCTCTCAAGATAGCCTTCAACATATGAAATTGGCTCACTATAATCTATGAAAATGTCTAAACAGTATAATATGGTATTACACGAATATATTAATTCATCAAATACAAATAAAACTAACACTTACATATGAACGTGACTCACTCTCAGCTTTACGTTACAAAATATCAAAATATGTTTGCAATAATATGCCACTTGTACGTATACCTTAACACAGATTGATCATTGACACTCACTACACATAAGTGATACTAGTCACACGGGCTCACCAACCAGCAAAAATTCTGCAATACTGGATACATAGGACATAAAATCACAACATAACAGCAATACTAGCCACACGGGCTCATTAACAGTAGCAAACAGCAATATCCCTGCCACATAGGAAGCAACACATAGCAGTAACTCTGCCACATAGGCTCATTAACAATAGCACACAGCAATATCCCTGCCACACAGGCCCATTAAACAATCATTTTACATTTGCAAAATATTTAACTATTAACACATCTGCATTATACAGCAAAGCCCCCAAAGTCTCAGGCATCGTGTATCTCTACTGCAAGGGCACGTTCCAAACCGGAAAAACGCACGTGGCACCATCTCACAACACGTTGCACATGAAACAGGATTCTCGGACGAAGGACCAATACATGACCAACTACACCCAGCTTCAAGGTTACCCTAGTTTGTCCTCCCTTAAAAAGCCACCTAACATAACGAGAATTTTTCCTACTTGCAAAGTTGTCGTTCCCCTTTTTTGGAGTAAAAATTTACATATTTTTGAAAAGCACTAATGTCCCCAAAAACTCAGAATATTCCTGAAAATAATGGCATCAAACAAAATAACTTACAGCTTGTAGATATGGTTTGAAGACACCCATACGTCCTTTACACGTCTCGCAAAAAACAATGCACGTCTTCCCAGTCTGACCACATATCGAGAATACCAACACACATAACGAAATTTCTCTATATAGGGGTATAAAACTACAATTTTGTGCATCTTTAAATATACCCGACTGTAAGGTGTACGGGCTTAAAAATTCTTCTGTATACTATAACTGACCATATCTACTTGGCAAAACTACCTAAATTTCTTGACACATTTCTTTAAGAAAAGAAATCACCATACGGTGCATTTAAAAGAAATATTTTCATTAAAAATGTCTTTAAATGTAATTTTTTATATTCAGGAGTACAAACATTTTTTATATGAAGTTTCAATCTAGAGACAAATCATAAAAATAAATTTGTATATTGTTTTAACAAAAGTAAGAAAAACCTGTAATTTCATTTACTTTAAGAATTGTCTAGGTGTGCAAAAGATATAGCCATTCTCGTTCACGTTTCCGCTAATCACATATGAATTTGTTCATCTTGAATCCATTTCTTAATAAAACCCAACTCAGAGAAAATTAATTGGGACCTGACTAAGAAAAGTGCAAATAATAGTGGCACCGCAGTAGACACATTTTTAGGTTTGAAAGTACACGATCCAAATGCCGCAGGGCGTTGTACAATTTTTTAAAAATAATCCATTTTTAACATTTGTATATGTACTTATTGTCTTTCATAATATGGATATAACAGGACACATATTCTAGTGCTAGTCCCAATTTCATACCGTTGGTTCCATATCAATCTGTCAATATTCTGGCCCACAGCACTGTAACTCCTTGATCCAAGATTATCTTATGCTTTTTAATGACCAGTGGTGTGTCAAGATCTTGAGTATATTTGTTGTAATAATCTCTTTCCAAATCAAAAATTATTAATAAGTTAGTGAGTCGGGACCTTAAGTCCCTTTTGAAAAAATAATATGCATATTTTATTATTTCTTTTTTCAAAAGGCTATCAGAACTGTTTCAAACATGCAAAGGACCCAGGCTTGAAATCACTAGCATTTCCAGCATTTGAACTGGGAACTTGGGCTATTCAGAAATGATGGAAAGCCAAAGAAATTTTTCAGGGCTGTGTTCATGAAGCTGTTGAAAACCCAAAGTAACAAAATTCATTTTGTGTTGCAAGAAGGTCCCATATATTCAAGTAATACATGTATATCAAAGCTTTAAGTGTACACCAACATTGTGGGTGGCATACTGTATTCCACTTTACTGTCAGATTAATTTCATAGGGTTATGGCCCGTTTTTTCTGTTTTCTTTCATGCACTCTTTTTTTACAAAATCCTTGACCCATATTGATAAAAACCTTACATCACAGGGTGAGTATTTATTTTAAATGTAGTTATGTATACTCTTATCTGTAACATTTGGAAAATTTAAACACCTATAACCAATTTTGGGAAGCCAACTCTCTGATGAGTTAATGGTTAACCATATGGCTAATTGCAATTATCATGAAGCTATTTTATTTTCCATCCAGGGTTTCCAAGGCACTGTGCAGGGTTATTCATCACTTAGTGATATCTAATTTTTGCCACTAAAACTGGGACAGATTCTTGATGTGTTCATTCTTTCTTTCTTTGTTATTGGTTTCTAATATTTACTCACATGAGCACAACATGCTCAAGATGACCTATTGATGACACTGCATCCATCGTTGTCTGTTGTGTTTAAATTTAAATTTCCCCGCAATTTGTTTTAAAAAAGACACTCTTCTAAACCACTGAATAGAAATTGATGAAACCTGACATGCATGATCCTTTGGAGGCTCTTCACAAATTTGCTAAAATAAACTTGATCTATGCACAACTTTGTTTGCCTTTTCTTTTTATACATTTTTTTTAGAAAAAAAATCTCTAAAACTAGTGAATGGTCAGAATTTAATTTCTTCTTAATATTTTAGTACAAATGGTAAACCATGGATTTGTAACCATTATTTTGATCCCTTAAAGATTTAGGCCCCTAGAGGTTGGCTTTTTTTCCTTGCATACATTATAATTCACTTTCTGTGAAACCAGAATTTAATTTCATTTGGCACAAATGGTCACCCCATTGCTGTCTACTATAAGCTAAAAAAAAGTTGAAAAATGAGACCCCTAGGGGAAGGTTAATTACCTTATATAGTCAATATTATTATATCTTAATTTAATTTCTTTGTGAAACAAATCGTCAGAATTTAAAATCTTTTGACGCAAATGGACACCTTGTAGTTCTCAAACATTTTTATATCTCGTTGAAGACGGGAAATATTATGGATTCACCTGCAGCTTGGGGAGCGGCATCTCACTTAGGGAGTCCATTATGAATCTTTAATGAATGTATCTTAAGCAAACTTGGTCAAACTTGATAACAAGCCAGATTGTCCTAGACACACCTGAGTGAAGGCCCTTGAATGGATTAAAAAAGCGCTAAATTAGCTGTCTCCGCTCTCTAACTTGAAGAAACATGAACCTATCTTAACCAAATTTGGTCACAGTGTATAATGAGCACTATATTTTGGGCCCAAAAATCAATAAACCACTCCAGCCAAAATGTCCCAGACACTCCTGATTTTATGGCCATTGAATTGATAAAACTGTTTAAAATCAACAGTGTCTGATCTCTTACTCTAACAAATAATGAACCAATCTTGTCTAAACTTATTCGCAGTGTGTAAGGGCACAATATCTCAGCCATGTTAAAAACCAGAAAATATTCTTGGTCATTCCTTGAATTGATGAAAATTTAAAACAACAACCTCTGCTCTCAAAAAACTGACAACGATCTTTACCAAACTTTGTCACAATGTGTACTGGCACAGTATCTCAATGATTTAAACCAGTCAAAATATCCCAAGTTACAAACAAATAAAATTGATAAAAAGCAGGATATGCATATTTTGTGATAACCAGTGCCCTTGTAGCTAAAAAAAAGTTAATACCTTGTAAAATAAGCCCTCATCGGTTCCTTATAGTTTTCTTATATTCTCTTTATAGAAAATTTCATTTTTTTAACTAATGGTCAGAATTCAGTTTCATTTTAACTCAAATGGTCACCTCCAAGCTCCAGCAATAATTGCTGAAATAAAAAATAAAGAATGATGTTTCCCTTAAAAATGAAGCCACAGTTAGTGTGTGTGTGTGTGTGTGGGGGGGAGAGCAGTAATTTTGATCTGAGCAATGCTCAGGGTTAGCTTTTTGATCTGTTGATGTACGTTGTCAACAATTTTAGTGTTTACACTGTAGCATCTTCATTTCGATATTTTTTTAAACTTTATAAACGATTTTTAATGACCATAAACTCCTTCGTAAGTTTAGTAATGGTTGATATCGGCTCACTAGGTCAGGATTTATTGCCTTCGATTATCAAAAATAAAAAGCCAGATTTCACATTTTTAACACTCTAGCATCTTCATTTCTATTAAGCAATCTTTTCAAACTTTATTATATTTTTGGCCACAATATCTTAGCCAAGTTTTATTAGGGCAATATCAGCCAATTAGGTCAGAATACGGCCTTTGATAATGAAAGGGCCAGATTCCATTTTGTCTTAACATCTTCATTTCTTAATCAATCTTCTATAAACTAATAATGTATTTGGCCAAAATCTCTCCGCTTAGTTCACTTAATGCTGATATTGTTCATTAGGTCACTAGTTAAAAACTCTCTTATTATCATAACAATGTCAGATTTAAATTTGTTTGCAATCTAGCATTTTCATTTCATAGGCAATATGATAAAGTTTTATGGCCATAATCTCTCAGATAAGTTTCCATTATGGCTGATAGCAGTGCACCAGTCAGGCGCTATTGGCCCCTTATTTATCAAAAAAGGGCCAGATTTCATCTTTTTTACACTCTAGCAACTTCATTTCCAAAGCAATCTTTTTTAAATCTTTACAACAATGTTTACGGTCATAATCTCTTGGATATGTTTGATTATGATTGTTTATTGGCCCGTTAAGTAAAGACTTATGGCTTTTAAATATAAAAAAATGTCAACAATTTTAGTGTTTACACTCTAAAGCCACATTTTTTATCCAATCTTCCTCAAACTTGCACAGACTGTATATCTTGATATTGGCTCGGTCAAGTTCGGTCATGTGGGGAAGGGGGTCAAAAGGGGGTCACTATGTCAAATCTTAGTATAATCTTGTTTATACTCTAGATCCACACTTTGTGAAATCAGTAAAATCTTATTTACACCTCAATGGTCACATTTTTAGCCAAACTTTGTCAAACTTGTTGGAAATGTCAGTCAAGTTCAAGTTCAAGATATCTCAGAAATTTTCAGTAATGGGTAAGGCATGGCCCAAAAAATAGGTCACTAGGTAAAATTTTAGTATAATCCTGTTAACACTCTAGGGCCACACTATTAGCTGAATGTTTCTCGAGCTAGGTCAGAATAATGTTATGAGGACTTATGAAAACATAGCTACAATGATCAAAATTGGATCACAGTTCAGTTTTGTGTGGAATTACATTATCTTACTGTAATTCAAAAAGGATAATGTATTCAGTATGCAAATGTTGGAAAAGGCAATGAAAAAAATTTTTCCTCAAATGAGTAATTCAGTTCCGTCTTGGCCCTCTTGTTTTCTAATATGTGCCATATATAAAATTTAAAAATTCTTCTCCTCAGAAATCAAAATTCACAGTTAATTTTTTGTTTCCCTCTTTATCCATTATTGTGATTGCTAAAGCATTGCTGATCACTTGAAAATTGAGACCTCAAGAGGGTCTGCTATTTTTCCCATATAATCAAGTAAGTAGAAGCTAAAATAAAAGTCTTTGATTCTAAAATTTGAATCTGGTTGCTGCTAAAGGTAACCAGATATAATCAATTTATCTGAATTGGTTAAATGAAGCTGGGTTACTCCAATGACATTCTAGGGAAACAATAGCCCTCATCTGTTGTTTGTAATTTTCTGTAAGCAAATCATTAAATTGAATTTGATTAATATTCTTTTTTAAAAAAGATACTCCTTTTAAAAACATTAATGTAATGCAATAAATGTTATTCCAAATTATTCATAGTTATTAGTCCCCACCGGTTGGAACTATAGGTTTGAACGCGTCCTATCCGTCCATCCATCTGTATGTCTGTAAATTCCGTCCGTTTTGGAACCCTAGCTTCCAGCGGGCTTGCTGTAGGTCGGGGGTTCTAACCCGGAAATGCCTCAGTGCATTCGGGGTCTTTCTCCACCTGTAATTAGCTGGAAACTCGCAATATGACTGAAATACTGTCCTCAGCGACATTAAATTAAAACAACAACAGCATAAACCAAGGGTATGTTGCATGCCTCAACCAAAATGCACCCTTAAAAGGTCAATGTCATAGGAGTTGTTAGAAACTGGCTTTGGTGTTCATAGGCTACATATTCATGTCATTTCTGTCACTTCCTTATTAATGGATGGATGTTCATAAAACTTTACAGAAGTGTTTGTCATAACACAAGGGTGTGTTGCGCAAAATCAACCATATGCACGCTTAAAAGGTGAAGGTCACTGCAGTTATTAGAAATTCTTTTTGGTATTTAAAGGCTACATCTATGTATCCACCCTGTAACTTCCATATATGTGGATGAATTTCACTGAATTTTATAAAAGTGTCTGTTATTACATAAAATATGTTTTTTGCAACGAACAATGCGTGTTTAAAAAGGTAAAGGTCATAGGTGTTGTTAGATTCATAGACGTCATTTTCAAGTCAACTCTGTAACTTCCATATCTGTGTTTGGATTTGGTTGAAACTCTACAGAAGTTTTTTGTTATGATACAAAGCTGTGTCACGTGCACAACCATATCGCGCTTAAAAAGGTCAAGTCACAGGAGTTGTTAGAAGTTGTCTTTGGTGTTCATAGGCTACATCTTCGTTTCCACTCTATAACTTGCATATCTGTGGATGGATTTTCATTAAACTTTACAAAAGTATATTTCCTAATACAAATTTTTTTGCGTATATCAACCATATCATACTGAAAGGTTAGTGCAGCCCAGGGATCATATTTTCTTATTTCTTGTGTCTATCTGCAAAAAATTCTTCAGATGGAGTTTTCACAAGTGGAGTAGGGACTCTGACAGTATTGCTTGCTATACTGAAAAACCCTTTTGTAACCTTCAAAAATAGTAATACTTCAATTGAATTCACTTCAAAAAGGCTTCATATCACATTTTTTGTTCTTCTTGTGTCCTTGAAAAAGTATGAGAAATTTACTATAATCCTATCTAAAGTGAAATATTTTGTTGCAGACTTTCCTTGCTTGCTATCAGATATTTGAAAAGGAGGGGAAATTTTTGTCAACAAGTAAGTAAATTTTTAGCTAGACTATTTGAAGAATAGTGAAGCATTCTACTCACTACAGGTAATATTTATTTTACTAAAGTGATCCACATGAATATAATAAAAGTGCATAAAATGAGTGGTTGCAAAAAAAAATAAAATTTGGGTGTATTTTTGTGGCTTTTTTTTTTTTAACTTAAATAACCTTGACCTTCTTTTTTCTCAATGTTGTGTGTGAATCTGATGTACATTATGTAAGGAGTAAATTCATGAAAAATACTTGAACTACTATTGTAAAATAAATCCGTAACAAACAGAAAAATACTTTCACTGAATTGGCGATTTATCATGTCCATCTTGGATGCGATTGTCCATACAAGTTGACAATACATGCCTGGAAGTTATAATAAGGATACCTGAATAGCATAGGGGAAATGCATTTTCTTTCTCAGCAGTATGTCCTGGCACATACATGAGAGGATATAGTGGTCGTATGCTCAGACGCGGGTTTTTTTCTCGGGTTCTCTAGTTTCCTTCCAATACAATGACCACACATGCCGCCACCAGAGGCATAGAGAGTGACTTGTTTCATAATCGATGTAAAATAAATAAAAGTTAAAAATCTTTGTTAAGGTTTTGCATACATCTTACTATTATGCATAATCATAGTAACTAGTTATGCTTACAAAATTATTAATACCTAGAAAGGTATTCAGAGGTATTTAACGAGTTACAGAACTTTTGACTGGTCCTGATGGCCATGTGGTTAGAATGTCCACCCTTGGATCAGGAGATCCCCACCAGGATATACCAAAGTTATAATAATGGTACTAGTTAGCTCCCTTGCTTGGCGCTCAGAATATAAGTATATTTTCCAGAGCTGATTGGCCCAGTGGCGGGAAAAATGTTATATCATGCTACATGTCTACAGCTTGATACTGCGTGACAGCACTATATCTGTATATCCTCCAAAGACTAAAATTTACTGTCGTGGGACAGTAAATCAAAAAAACAAAACCCTCTTCCCACAAATTAAACACAAATTATTGCCCATTTTGGACTTTAAATTCTTGGTAAAAGTTTTGTATGCAACATTCTATATCCATTAATCAGTCAGGGGTTTAATTTGAAACTTTATGCAGTTGTTCAGGGGTATCAGGCCATCAAGTAAGATAACTCTTGATTGAATTAATGATAAATTATGATGTTTTTAATTTAGAACATATTGGGGAGGTTTTGCTTGCAATATATTAGGATGCAGTAACCACTATGCTTATTGGTTAATATTTCCCCCAAGATCTTCAGGGCATTCCCAAAAAAACAAGCATGATACCTTTTGAACAAATAAAAATACAAATATGGCCCATATTGACTAATACAACTTTAAACTAAGTGCGGTAGAATATAAATGGCTCCTTTTTTGGACAGGTTTGTTCTTAATTGAATCATACTGCTTAAAAAGTTTTCCTTGTAAAAACCAATTGTTGGCTTTTATATTGCTTTTCAAGGATTTCCTTGGCAATTGTTAAACTTTTGGCTCTTAAAAATAGACTGTTTTAAGGAATTGTCAATTTTTGCTTTCCAGGGACTAAATGGCCCTCCCGATAATTTTGAATATGTAATCGGTCTTTGAAAATGCTAATTAGGGCCACATTTTACCCAATCTTCATGAAACTTTGTCAGAATGTTTTTCTCCTTGATAGCTCTATGGAGTGCGAAAAGGGCTACATTGGGTTGAAAAAATAAGTTAATAGATCAAATCTGAGAAAATCTTATATAAAAACTAGAGGCCACATTTTTTAAACCAACTTCATGAATTTTGTCAGGATGTTTGGCAACATAAAACCTATGTTCACAACTGGGTCACATAGGGCCAAAAAGTAGATCACAAAGGCAAAAAGTAAAAAAGTATAGTTGAGAACACAAAATATACACAGTTTTGGCCCAAACTTTATGAAACATTATCAGAATCTTTGTCTCCATTAAAAATGAATAAGTTCAAAACTGGGGCCCTGTTGGGGCGGAAATGAAGATCACCAGGGCATAATCCTTTTGAACAATCAAAATGTCACATTTTATGCTTGATCTTCATCAAAAATACTGGTCACAAAATAACATCTTAACGCCTTTAACATCAATTTTACTAAGGGAGTAACACGGTGCTATGTTGGCCCTTATTGACAGGTAGCTTTTATTCAGGCATTTCAGAAGATCACAGTAATGTAAACGTGAGTTTTGAAAGAACTTGACAAGATCAGAATCAGCATTTCAAGCTTGGATCTGGTTTGGGAAGATGGGAGAATGTCCAGATCATTTACCGTCAGTCAGGTCCAGATAATCAATCAGTATTCTTTTTAACATAAACGCATGTTAAAGCAATTATGAAAACCATGCTGTTTTTGTCATAGGATGACAATGTTCAACCAAATTTTAATCATCTTATTTTTAGCAAGAAATGCTCAATACATTTTGTTATGTATGTTTATTTTCACATCGGATATACGAGGGGTATTTGAAAAGTATCTGAAAAGTTCAATAGCTTATTTTTTAATACGATTTTTAAAATAAGATTTTAAATAGTGATAGTTAAATATATAATATAAAATATATATATATAAATATATAAATATATATATATAAATATGTGTTGTGTGGTGTGTTTTGTGTGTGTAATTTTGAATTTAATCAGAAAGGAAAATTATATAGTGTTACACTGACGCAAAATCCACAGTCACTGTGGCAAAGTCAGGTAACGTTGAGCGGGGCAAATTTCGAAAATCTTAAAAAAGCCACATGTGTCTTCGTCTTAAAGATCACATAAAGACATATTCTCTGCGTCCAAAAGAAAAAAAAACTGCCCAAAAAATAGGTACCGTTTCTGTGTCCTTTTCTCAAAGCAATCGTAAGGTTATGAGCTGAAAACTGACGTCATTTCATAAGCAACATACATTTGTTCTGAAAAACCATAAATATGGGACAGAATTTCTCCTTGAACACCAGAAGATATGAGAAAATTTAACGTCTTCAAAACGATATTGCCGATCACCCTAGACGCCTTGCACGACATCAGGAAAAGTAGAAAAAATAAAGGATTGTCCGAGAAACAATCCATAAATTTCCCACACGAGCATTTTAGGTCTTGTTTGATAAGTGTTCCTTTTTGGAGAGAGATGTGTACATCATGCAAAAGAAAATAAATCGAAAATATAATCTTAGGTATGTCAGACGATTTTTCAGATGCCAATTCCCATCATGAGTAAATTGCATCGCTAAACTTAAACCCCAAGTTGTGGAAGTGACTGTGGAATTTTTCATCAGGGATTTTTTTTTCTTTTGACCGTAGTGCAAAATATATCAAGATTATTTAAAAAAAAAGTTTTATTTTGATATTCTAATAATCATATGAAAAATAGGTTTTTCCGGATACATTTTGAACACCCCAAATATTTGCCACCTTAAATTTGTTTTCTGCTCATAGAGTCCCAAGCAAATGCTAATAGAAACCTTTAAAATCAAGTAAATAATATCATGCCACGCAAACTGTGTTGTTGGGTATATAGTTTACCCGGGGTCAGGGGTTTCCCTTTTTTGGTCCTTGTCCACATGCCCTTTAAAGCCTTTTAGCTCACCTGAGTACATAGATTACAAAAAAGTTGCTTTTGAAGTAATTTTTTGCATACAGGTTGAAAATTGGTTAAGAAATGTTCAACTAAATGTATTCAAAATCCATTTAACTAATGATTATGTCATGATATTTTTCTTTTTCCCAAACATTTGTATGCACAAATTTTTTTTAGATATTATTATATAGAGATTAAATATGTGAATTTTAATGATTATTTTGAGACAGCAGTATCATACAGTACGGAAGGCAACTCAATTACGTTAAATTCAAGAGAACCTGACTCTATGTGTGAGTTACTGATAACTAAACTTCAAGTATAGTAATCTAAGAAAGAAATATCAGAGATCTGATCAAACTATGGGTACCAAAATTTTGGCTAAAAATCACATCAAAAAAATAAAATTGATGTTTAAGAATATCCTTTAAGAAACTTATGAACAAGTGTTTCATTGAAAGACATACAATTAATATAAACCAAGATAAATTATGTAGTACATTCTAGACTTGATATGATATTGCATTGTAGTGGCACTATATCTGTCACAAATAACATCTCCAAATGACTGAAATACTGTTAATGAGACTAATCCCAATAAAATAAACATTGAAATACGTATAGTTTATATGTATTATGTAATTTGCATGCATTAACACATTATTTTTTATTCTAGGTTCTCCACAGGATTATTATGCAAAGATTTTGAGGATCTTGAACATGGTTTAGTCCATACACAGATCCATGTTTAAAAAAAGTTTAACAGAAAGGAAACTAAGTGCACATCATAATCAAGAACTATCAGCTTTAGTAAGGGCAATAGCAAATGCAGTCATGGACAAAAAGGGTGTTTTAGTTACACTGTTTCCCGACAAAAGGTAAACTTTAAATTATTTTGATGTTTTAAAAGTTTGAATGATAGAAATACTTTTTAAACTGAATTTCAAAATATCACTTGAAACATATATAATAATGCCAACAATTCAGTTTTTTTCAATTTAAAAAAGACAGCTCCTGATGTTAGATTTATTACTGAAGATTTACGTAATAATTAGAATTAGTTTTAGAATATATATTTATTAAATATATGATACCATACTTCATATAAGTATTGTTCAATCGTGTGCAGAAAAAATGGAATCACCTGTTGTTCTTCATGAAATTTTTAAATATGCTGAGGACTGAGAAGGGGTGGAAAGAGGTGCTGGATGATATCAAGAAAAACATTGTAATAGCAAAGAAGAACTTTCAACTCTTATATCATCTTTGGAGGGGAAGGATTTGGAAATAAAAGCTTCAAAGGCAAAGATTACCAAATATTTTCCTAGTAAATTTTTTTAATTTCTGTATAATTTACTTTTATTTTAAAATTCGTATAATTGTATTTGTTCAAGTTTATGCAAGCAAACATTATGTTTGTAATTCTCATTGTAATTCTTTACACATATGTTTTCTGTTGCGCAGTTGTGGGCCCGCTAATATCCATAGTCTCTCATCTGTCAATCTTCATTAATTATTCTAACAATACCACAATACACATTATGAGAAGGTCTTTGGTGCCAGTATCTGGTAGAGCTGCATTGAAAAAATGCTATCCTTAAAATCTTCTTATCAATAACAGCTGTCCAATTTTTCGAATAATTTAGCATGAATCGTTTTTTTTTTTTAGCTTTCGAACAAAGTCCTCAGAGAGCTATTAAAATTGGGGTATGTCGTTGGCGGGTGGGCAGGTGGCGTCAACTTTAGTTTCTGCTCAATAACTGCGGAACAGGTTCATAAAAGATAAAGCTTCCAATTGTGAGCTAGATTCTATGCAGACAATTTAAAACATATGAGTTCTTCAGAACAATGGGCACATTTCTTATGCCTTTATTGGAGTCAGTCAGTCATTTGGGGTTCATTGTCTGTCGTCGGTGTCAGTGGCGGGGGTGTTGTTGTCACACTTTTTTGTCAGGAGCAATTTTAAAGCTTACCGCAGGGGGGGCATGTAGTTGCCGCTTTCCATCCCATCCGTCATAGTTTTGTCTGGAGCATAACAAAAAAAATTATAAAAGTATCAACATAAACAACATAGGTAGATAGATCTTAAGAGAATGAGAAGAAATGCATTGTACAAGAATCATAATTCTGTTTTGCATAATTTAGGAGTAATTGCCCTTTGAAAGGTAGACAGATCTCAATGAGGAGAAGTGCAGTGTACAAGAACCATAACTCTGTTTTGCATAATTTAAGAGTTATTGCCTTTTGTTATTTTGACGCTTAAATTTTGTCTGGACTCATATAGTATAATAAAGTACACATCAAGTGACATAAACACTTCGTTCGAATGAAGGCCATGCTCCCGGGGGGTGGTCTTACTCTTAAAACCTTGGAGGTTTAAAATTCATTTGAAGGTCAAGGTTAACTGCAGGTAGAGCCTATCAATGTGCTTACCTGTGAAGTTTGGAGGCTGTAGGTGGAAGGATTTTGGTTTATGGGCAAAGTTTAAAGTTTGTGACATACAGACAGAACCAAAAACAATATGACGCCCTGTCTGTCGATGGCATAAAAAATCGCAGCAAAACTTCAATACTACAGGATGGATTCACTCTAAATTTCAAAGGTAACAAACCTTATAGTGGGATGAAATGATACAGGACCCAAATGGCCCGGGACGGTATATGGTCAATGGTATGAAACAGTATCGTTACTGTTTTAAGTAATTTTTGCAGGTTGTAATTATTTAAATGTTTTGCGAGTCAACCTGGGAAAGTTTGCAAATTGTGATAAGGTTTGATGCCCTCTTGATCCAAAGTTGAACTACTTCTAACATTTGACATGCAGAATGGGGTGAGCGTCAATAATTCTAACGCCTTCTGCATCAGGGCTTTTGTTGATATCTAGAAATAACAAAAGTCGTGACAGAACATCGCATTTCATCAGATACGCAGCGCCATAACAATTAAAAACATCGGCCACCCCTTGGCTTGCAGTTTTAAAAACTATGAAGAAATGTACATGGTACTGAACTAAAAGATGTACAGGTGTACAGCTTTGTATAAAAAATTTTCAGTACTTTCAATGTTCGTCCAATATCTTAACTAATCAAATTAAAATTATTTATTAGTCATATCATGCCTTCATGTTTTACTTCAAATCTGTCATTTTTTGCACTTTGTTTTTTAAAATATTTTGACAATACAGCATTTTCTATTAACTATCAAATATCTCAACGAAAATGGGGGCAGGACCCCATATGCCCAAGGTCATCTGTTAAACTTACAAACACTATGTTCAAAAAACCTTGTTGGACTGATAGCATAAGATTATATTAAGCCTTTGAGTCTTAAACTTTGTGCATGTTGGTTGATTTCCTTACAACTATATAGAAAATTTGCCTTTATTCTCCTCAAAGACCTCTGGACTCTCTCCTATAATTATTTAACAAAGCTTATTTGTTTTAAGATTCAGACTGCCTTGAGTGGAACTAGTCCTTTTAGCTCACATGTACTCAGGATGAGCTATTAGGATCATTGAATGTCCGTCATACATCCGTTTTTTTGTCCTCAATTATTTTGTTTACACTCCAGCATCTTCAGCAATCACCTCAAACTTTATAAACATTTTTTATGACCATAAACTCCGATCAAGTTTGATTAGGGCTGTTATCGGCCTATTGTCAGGAGTTATGCGCTTTAGATACCAAAAATGTTTTGTTTACACTCTACATCTTCATTTCTTATGCAATCATCTTTAGACTTCATGACAATGTTTATAGCCATTAAGTCCTTTGAACAAGTTTAATGATAGCTAATATTGACTTAATTTGTGGAGGAGTTTTTTGGGCCTTGAATATAAAAAAATGTCCGATTTTTACTTTGATGCACTGGCCCCTGCAATTTTTAAGCAATCATCATTTTACTTATACACAATGATAATGGCAACAGTATCTCATTTGAGTTTGATTATAGATAATATTTGACTGAAAGAGCTGCATTTTAGGCATTGAAATATCAGAACAATCACACATATTTTCAGTTTTTACACTCTTACATCTTTGTTTCTTTAGCAGTGCAGGCAAAGGGTTTTCAGGTGACAATCTCAGGGGCCCTCTAGGCTCTCTTGTTTTGTATGCCTAAAGTATGGTTTGATGCTTGGGGTCACAAACTTAGCTGAGGAATGTGAGTACTATGGAGAGCTGTGTTTTACCATTATTCTCATGTAACATATTTATGTATTGTACTTAAAATACAGTCAAACCTATCTTAAGCGGTCAGTCAAGGGAACAAGAGAAAATGATCGCTTAACAGGTGGTCACTAAATGGAGGTTAAACAATAACAAAAAGCTAATTATGTAAAATTTCAATTGCCCGCTAAATGCATACTGGCCACTTTAAAACAGATGACTGCTAGTACAGGTTCGACTGTATATGGATTTGTTGTTTGGGCTTGTTTTTCTTATATTTTAAGCAAAAAAACTATTTCCATCTTTCCATGTATTGGTGGTAACTATCCTCAGCTCACTCTGACGCACCTCATGATTCGACCAAGAATTATAATGAAACACCTCTTCAAGTAAATAAACTTTTGACACACACCAAAATCAATTTTGTTTGTTTCAATAGGCAACCTTTCCCTAAGGTTTTGTGCAGTTTTAAAAAAAAAAACCTCACAAAGATGAAACAAAAACAACAGGCGTTACCGTT
>CM037783.1:64437822-64487822 GCA_021229015.1 Solen grandis | reverse complement strand
GAGAAACCGCTTAAGGGATATATACATTACACAATGGAAAATAAATGTGGAGTCTTGTTCATCTTTGTATCTGTTTAAAGAATTTAAAACAACTTTTGAGAGATCCAGTTATCTAACTTTGTTGCACAATACTAAATTTCGAAATATCATTGCAAGAATAAGACTTTCTGCACATAGATTATTGATTGCAACTGGTAGACATCAACAAATAGAACGGACACAAAGGAAATGTAGATACTGTGATAAAAACGAAGTAGAGGATGAATATAATTTTATATTGATATGTTCACTTTATAATAACTTGAGAACTTCACTTATTCCCATATACTTTACAAACAGACCAAATATGTTTTGTTTTTTTAACTGCTCAACTGTGAAAGAAAACTAGTGTTGATAAGATTAGCGATGTTCTGGAAAAAAGCTTTTATAATCAGAGACAACATTCGTATCTAGGAGATTTAAATAGACGGTCTCATTTCGCTTGATGACATTAAATTAGATATTCTTTTATTTGCCGATGATGCTGTCCTTTTTGCATACACGCCCTAAGCACAACAATTACTATTAAATGATCTATGTTCGTTCTGTAATACATGGGGATTGAATGTTGATACAAGAAAAAAAAGATATTTGAAAAAGGTTGTCATACAAAATAGTATCTTACATACAACAATACACTTCTAGAAAATGCAGATTCGTTTAAATGTCTTGACATAGACATGTATAAAAACGGTAATTGGTCCAGAATACAGAAACTAACTTGCATCACACTCATCATACGCTTTGCATAACTTATTTACACTATTTTACCAAAAAGAGCTTTCTACTAATGACAATATACTTTTTTATAGTCTAGTTGGATCAATATCAAATTATGGTTCAGAAATATTTGGGTATCACGAATGCAAAAACGTAGAAATGGTTCACTGTAAATTCTCAAGAAAAGTTTTATGCGTCAGGAAAAGTACACATATTTGAAGGCCTTTATGGCGAGTTAGGACGATACCCCATGAAAATACGTTGAAAGTTAATAATGATTAAATTATGGATAAAAAAAGAATTAAAATAACAACAAACTGATAATAATTTTATATATGAATAAAATGATTTTCAAATTTACAATAACAATTAGGGGGAACTAAATTGGGTTTCGCAAATGAAAACTATTCTCGATGAATAAGGAATGACTAACATATTGGTAGATCAGGAAAACATAACCATTAACTTCGAAGAAATCAAGCAAAGAATTTTATTCAATAGATTAAAAATTAATTAAAAAATTTTATTTTTAATTTCAATCTGTTTTACGAAATTCAGACTCTCTTCCCATGATTTGGCTTTTGAGATGGGTAGACACTTAAACATATCAAGAAAAGAAAGAATATACTAACAATGCAATCAAAAAAGTGATAAAAAATGAATACCACTTTCTTCTAGTTTGTTCAAAATATAGTGAATTAAGAAGAAAAAAGAATATATTTTAAACAGTATGTTTGTCAATGGCCGACGATAAACAAATTTATATCATTAATGTCTTCGAAATCACCTAAATAATAATAAATAATAATAATAAATAATAATAAATGCTCTGGTAGTTTTTCTATATATTGCATCTATTAGTTTAACATTTTCGTGTTATTTATTGATCGTGTTATTTATTGATCTATTTACATTAATCAATCGACAGTCACAATGGGGAGGGAGAGAGAGAGAGAGAGAGAGAGAGAGAGAGAGAGAGAGAAAGATATACTTAATATTAAAGTTACTAAACATAATAATAGATTTAGACGTGTATGTGGTTGAACAAAGTGCAAAAGAACATCTATATTAGGCGATCTCACATAGAACTTTTCGTGTATATATACACTCATATCACTTTATTATCAAAATAAGTATGAATACTGAACGTTCCTACCATTACTCACAACAACTTCAATAACTTTTGTCACGATGACACGTTAAAACAAATCATCATGGAAAGCAACTAATTAGACAAAATATACACATAATTATGGTAATATACAAGAATAATATATTGCAAACATAACCGGAGAAAATGGAGCAAATAATGAAATGGATAAAGTTTAAACTCCAATAGACTTGACTATTTGAGTTTACCGTCGCTTCGACAGTATTTCAGTCATATAGCGACGTCCAGCTTATTACAGGCGGAGGAAGATCCCAGATACAGAGACGGAGTCATCCGGGTAGAACCACCGACCTACCGCAAGCCAGCTGGAAGGCTTCCTCACATGAAAATCCGAATGACCCTGCCGGGATTCTAACCCTCGCAGTGAGAGACTGAGTGAGTGTTAAAGTCGGCGTCTTTACCCTCTCGGCCACGAAGGCCCCTTAAACTCAAATAGAGAAGGAAGTCATATATATTACAAATATACAACATACTTAATTTACTTCGAATCTTGAATGCAAATTTTATAAATTTACTTAAATTCAATAAACTGTTCAAATTTTTTGTTTTCATTAATTCAATAATCTTATAAACACTAGAATTTACATAATATTTCCATTTCAAATATAACTTACGAATATCATTATATGCACTAAATACACGCATAGGATGGAATTCATCTTCAATATCACCAGATCTACAGATGGAACAGTATCTTTAACTATGATCAACTTTGCTGGTTCCATATCTGTCAGATTCTACACGCAGTTGGTGTGAATACAGTCTTAATTAATGTTTTCATTTACCGCCTCTGGTAGGTTTTGAATCACTACGGAAGTGCCTTTCATCGTCATTTATACGTATACGCAGTTGGGATAAAGGTATGCTAATTACTTACAAATCCTTACTTCAGCTGTATTCGTGCATGTAGAGATAAGCCTGACAGTAAATATACTGCTGAGGTCTGCATAGTATATGGTGTACAAACACTATTTGAACGGTCCTCTGTTGTTTCGCGCGCTTTAGAATGTCAGCACAATTTTCCGTCTCAGAAGTACACATTCTTTGTGTAAAGTCAGCGTACGGTAGCGTCTTGTTCTTTCTGTCATGAAACTGATGTGCTGGTGTCAATATCTCTGTGACATCAAAATTGGAAGTGACGTGAATAAGTGGTTTGTCGTTTAAAATCACCTCTATCTCTGTCACAACTGTTCTCAGCACCTCAAATATGATAAATGCACGTGTCAGCCTTTTCTTCAGCGCAGTTTTGTGAGGTCAATCAACCGCCGAGATATGGCGCAAATTTTGTAATAAATAGTCATGTTATTCCCCTGTTGCTCACCTCCTGTTGTAAAGTTGGCGACTTGAAATGTCTTTTCAAAGACGCTTGCAATCACGTATCCACAGCATATTTAATCTCATTCTATGTAGCTGATCCAGTTACACGCGCAACTCGACATTTTCTAGTAAATTTCTGCACAAATGATGTAGTCCATACTAGCTCCTTGTATGTCCCAAATCTGTCAATGTCCATGATACTTGACGCGTACTGTTGAGGCCTAGTACTTGGCGGTCTAGAAGTGTTCAACCTAGAAGGTGTACTAGAAGTGGAATCAGTTTCGTATTCTCTACTCTCCTCTGCATGTAGTCTGTCGCTGTGGATATTAAAGTCGTCTGCATGGGTTTCCATATATGTTGCGTTGGGATAGGTGCATGTCCCAGACATTTTTTCTTTTTCCACAGATCTTGAGTTTGGCGCGTACAGTGACACGACTCAACGGACCGAGTGGGTCTAAAATTTTGAAAAGTTTAGCTAAGTGAGACGTTTGGTCAATTTCTCGGAGAAATAAATGTTTTTCTTGTAAATTACAATTAGTCTACATATGTATTCCATCTCAAACCGAGAAATTTAGCGGTTGTGTCGTATTGAAGAACGTCGCCTGTTGCTGCCATAGTTTTTAAAGCATCGCTGCTAGACACCGAAGATCTGAGATTAAACCCCGAGTTTGCCATCATGTCACGCGACTCCAACAAGTATTGTTTTAAGTCGGACTCCTTGTAAAAGTTATACAAAATATTGTTCGCATACAAACTTTGTTCCAAGATGTCGGCAGACGGCAGGTGCTTGTTGTTGATATTTTTCAGTAGAGTGGTACTGAGGATGAAGAGTGAGCAAGTGGTGAAAAACAATACCGCATTGAAACGGTACGTCACTAACAGGCTACTGAGATCCGCTGGGTCACTGAGCGAAAAGAAGCGCATAAAATCTCTTTCTTGTTCATCTAGTCCCACATGTAAGAAAGCATTGTCTAAATCCGTTGAAACATTATGGTGACAAATAAATATGTATGTTTCATTGAAGAATTCTGCATGGTAGACATTGCTTTAGTGGGCAAGTTAAAGGTGTTTTTAAGTATATCGTTACATGTTATATTTTTAAGTCCTATTTGAATAAAAGGGATGTTGAATTTAGTACCAATAACATATACCCACTAGAATAATTATACTTATTATAACGCATTCAAAGAAACATTTTGGAATGAAATGTAAAACAGGGGGCTATAATGGCCCTGAATCACTCACCTGGTATCATTAGGCTATGGTGTCACACCACTACTTTTTGTCCCTATATAATCTATAGTAACTTGGCCGACTTTCGAGGCCTGTTCCTACTTTCCAAATGTTAGTTGGAATATTTCTGGTCTAGTTTCATGTAGACCATTCATAAATCAACAGATTTAGGCACAAAAAAATATATCATTAAGGAATTGGCGTTTCACAAATTTCACATTTCCAGGCTACCTGTCAAAATTTCCAAAACAAACATGACCTCTGAGCCGCATTACCTCTGCAGCTTTCCCAACATCCTGTAGGAAAGTAATCCCTTAATACAACTATTAAATGCAAGTTGTTGGTCAAAAATACATGTATCTCACCACACAGGCTAAATGTGTTGCAGTTATTCAGTGTTTTCTGGGGAAAATATGACTTTGATGTCAACCCTTTCATTTTTCATTAGGTACTACTTCAGCACCCTACGACCCGGAAGTACTTTGATAGTGGTGTGACACCCTATGTAAAATCAAGTGGCCCCTGGGGCAGGGCCAATTGTGTCTCTAGTGTCATGATTTGAACAACCTTGTAGAGACCCACCAGATAATGCTTCAAAAAACATATAAACTCCAGATCTTGTGGTTTCTGAGAAAAATATTTTTCAAGTTTTTTCCTATATTAGCCTATGTAAAATCAGGTGACCCCTATGGCGTGGTTAAGTTTGACCCCAGCGTCACGATTTGAACGAACTTAGTAGAGATCTCCTCGACAATGCTACACACCATATATCTACCATAATCGCTGGTTCCCCAATCTCATATTGTAATTATCACAAAAGTCGATAACCAATTCAATATGGTAGCCGCCAGACATAACAAAATGCAACAGTGGAATGAGGGCGGAATGCATCGATACTAGCGACTTCTAGAAAAAGGTATAACTTGTGAGAATTAAATGAATACATAATTTATTGTTTAATAAGGATATTTGTTGGAAATATTGTATTTCTGTGAAGTTGCCGTTGAAAAGCACATTGACTGTGATATGCATTGCTTCGGTCACATCGTGTCCGAGTACAGTTTCCATTGAGTTTCGTGACTCGTATTGTCTTTGTAGTTTATCTAAGATAGGAAATCGACTCGGCAACGAAAAGGCCTATTGTTTTTGCGTTGAACAAGCCCGGTATATTTGAAATCGGCTGAAAATTGTGTCAGATACGAAGCTCAGAATACAACCATGTCAGTTTTCCTATAGATTTTGAACGGAGAATTACATACCATTTCTTATTTTATGATATCAATATTTTTATTCTTGAATTGCGAAATTTTGTTATAAAATGTATTTTGAATTGTTACTTTGTATCATTGGAAGGTCCCACGCCGGTAGCCTGTGATTCAAATATAACTTACGAATATCATTATATGCACTAAATACACGCCTAAGATGGAATTCATCTTCAATATCACCAGATCTACAGCTGGAGCAGTACCTCTGACTATGATAAACTCTGCTGGTTCCATATCTGTCAGATTCTAAATGAAGTTGGTGTGAATACAGTCTTAATAATGTTTTCATTTACCGCCTCTGGTAGATTTTGGATCACTACCTAATTACTTACATATCCAAACTTCAGCTAATCAGGGTATGTGTGCATGTAGAGATAAGTCTGGCAGTAAATATACTGCTGAGGTCTGCATAGTATGTGGTGTACAAACAACATTTGAACGGACATTTTTGGAAAACGGTTCTTAGAACCACCTACCAGGTTACTTAATCAATTTACCCTAGTTCATTATCACCGAGCGGACATTCAGTATAAAAAATCATCATCGAAACATTTTAGTCAAAGGATAAACTGAATGTTCTGCTATTGGTTTTCAGACTACTCCCAGAAACCCGATAGTTGTTCGTGGGGTCCCCTTAATTCTCCGGGACCACCTCGGAACAATTAAAAGGAAATACGTTCTAGTTCTAACCTCCATACTGTGCAGAAATTTGACATTTGATCTCAAATTTCGACTTATACAGTCTTATTCATTTTCTATTGGACATCTGTATTTAATGATAGTTACAACATTGAGAAGAAAGAGACTTTGTGTGTTCAATACATCCGTAAAGTGTTGTTGTTGTATTGAGGTTTACCGTCGCTGCGATAGTATTTCAATCATATAGCGACGTCGAGTTACTTACAGGTGGAGGAAGACCCCGAGTACACAGAGGTACCCGGGTAGAACCACCGACCTATCACAAGCCAGCTGGAAGGCTTCCTCACATGAAAAATCCGAAGTCCCCTACCGGGATTCGAACCCACAGCGGTGAGGGGCTAAGAGATTTGTAGTCCACGGCTGTAACCGCTCGGCCAAGGCGGCCCCCTCCGTAAAGTGTAATTACGGAAGAGAAGTAATTCGAACTACCCTCGATAATCTAATTCCAACAGGTTATACAAACGGATTATTACTATTACTGCTAAAGCTCTCGTGATTTTCCGTACGTCTGTGTATTACTCATGCTGATAACACTGTTCGGGTCAATCTACGATGGTAATTATCCTTTTATTGCACATTAACTTTTTCTCTTCAAATAATATAAACATATAAATTTATTTTGAAACAAATCTTCATTATTTTTTGCCATTTAACTACAAAGAAGAAAGGAACTATTGTTTTATCGAGGTTACAGTACAATTAAGTAATCTGGTAGTGGTCTACGCAGCGGGTATTAATATGCAGTGTGTAAACGGCTTTCGTTTTCAAGTCGGGGTCATCCACATTGTGCAATGACGTCATATAAAAGTAGTTCCATTCTATGCACCTTTTATGAAATATGTTTACACAACGTAGAGACGTGATACAGGTTTGGAAAACGTTGGGACCTTGATACAAGTTTCTGTATTTTTGCTCTAGAAAAATGCGTAGTATCATACATAGGTAAATAATAACACAACTTACCTCTGTTAAACCTGTTAAAGAATTTGGAAGAATCAACAATTGTGAAGATAGAAAGAAGAAATATGAAATTATTCAAGCACGATGTGTGAATATTGAAGTAAATTTATTTTTATTTTTATTATCTTAAAACTATTTAAATCATAAATACAAAAGAAAAAAACAACAAAAGAAAAAAAACTTATATTGCATTTTATTTTCAAAGGAAAAACAGTGTTGGTGTTTTTTTACAACATAAGGGGCTGTTTAAAGATCACCCCCCATACACACAACCCAAAGAAAAATGACTGGTATGAATTCATGAAAAAAAATGAGATTAACAATGTTTAATGTAAAATATGGCATTTTATGTTTGGAAATTTGGTTACCGTCTGGCATAGCAGTTATCCCCAATTCATCTGTCACCGTTGTAAAACTTGTTGTTGGCGTGGACGAATATGTGGTAGTCGTGTATTCAGTACTTCCAAAGGACAGCATACTCATTATGTGGAAAAGAAAGGTAATCAGGCAAGTTCCTTCCATTACAACTGAAAGTAAATAAATAAATACTGCTTATATTTACGGTGGCATGAAGGGTATAGGATTACGCAACCTATTGTACAGATGACCAGTTACTTCCCTTTGTTGTTGTTTGGACAGTTCATAATAGTTACGCCCCTTGTTAAAACATTCCATTTGTAACAATGAATACACAAGCCTATAACTCAAACTACAAGCTGATTATTCATTTATATAATCGTGAGTTATTGTTGTAGTTCTTTGAATAAACTCATTAACAGTATTGATATGTCTTACATGATATGCTAAAACAACCATTTCCTGCTGTTAAGCTCATTTCAATCCGTAGATTGTTTATCAAGCTGAATATTTGTTTTCTGATGCAAGACGCATGATTAGCATTTTGTTTGAATCATTTTTATTTTATGATTTCAGACGGTGTTCATTGTTGATACAATAAAAGAAACAAAAAGACAACGTTCTTATTTATGAACACCGTGACTACCCGACATTGAAGACGAAGCCTGTGGTCCAGTGCCCTATCCCTGGCTGTGAGTACAAGACGGATGACTTGGAAAGTTCCATTGTGGCAGCTTTAATATCCGCACACGCCATAGTCCACACCCCCGGCGCTGTAGCAAAAGTCGAAAGGGTTAAACGCCCAACAGTTACCTCAGCAGGTACCAGCGAGAACTGGAACTACTTTGTTGCAAGATGGAGAGACTATGTAACAGCCACCAAAGTAGACGGTCACGACAAAGTGATCCAGCTCCTTGAATGTTGTGATGAAAACCTCCGTAGAGACTTGCAACGTTCCTCGGGGAGCTCCCTCACTAGTAAAACTGAGGATCAAGTCCTACAAGTATAAAAACACTGGCCGTTCAAAACTCCATGGTCGCGCGTGTAAATCTCCACAACATGCGGCAGGATGGCGATGAAACTTTGCGTAGCTTTGGGACCCGAATAAAGGGCCAAGCTAGTGTAAATTTAATATTAAATGCCCCGGTTGTAACGGTGATGTGAATTACACAGACGCTGTCCTGCGTGATGTACTTACCAAAGGCATTGCGGATTCAGAAATCCAACTGGACCGTCTTGGTGACAAGAACCAAGACATGACGCTTGAAGAAGTATTTAAATTTGTAGAAGCAAAGGAGTCAGGTAAACGCTCCGCTTCCATGCTTCTTGACACTCATGCTGTTGAATCTTTAAGTAGTTCGTATAAGAAAAACAAAAACTTAAATCTCATGGCATCGAAGGACAAAACACAGGACATGTGTACGTATTGTGGAAAAAAGGGTCACGGACAGAGGGCCCCGGCCCCTGTACGTCGACTTGAATGCTCGGCTTATGGACATATATGCAACATGTGCAACAGCAACCACCATTTTGAAAGCGTCTGTCGTAGCAAAGACAAACCAAAGAAACTCAGAATCAGTGACACATCCAGTAGTGCTGTATTCGATACTCTGTGTACTGTTCATGACACACTTATGAATGTCATTGATGACTCTTGTTCATTAAACGAATCTGGCTTTGAGCGTTCACTAAGCATTGACCATCATGTTTATGACAAACTCACAAACGCTTGGATTAAAAAACGCTCTAGACCCCAGCCATTTGTTAACGTCACCCCACAGGTCTCACCTGATGATTATAAAGCCCTTGGGTTTAAATTGAATTGTAATCGCCCAAAGTTAGCTACAGTCTCTGCGATGGCTGACACTGGTTGCCAGAGTTGTTTTGCAGGTGTAAGGGTGATCTACAGGCTTGGCCTTTGCGAATCGGACCTCATTCCAGTCACGATGCGGATGCATAAGGCCAGTAACGCTGGTAACAATATCATCGGTGCTACCGTCCTTCGCCTTAGTGCCAAAATTGACAGAGGTGATATGACGGAGACTAGACAAATGACATACATCACTAATACCACTGACAGGCTGTACCTCAGCCGTGAAACTTGTGCAGCGCTGTGTATCATTCCTGACACATTTCCTGCAGTTGGTGAACATACAGTTAATGCTATCTCATCTACTATCCCCCTCGCCATATAGAGTGTTTAAATTTGTCGATTGTTTTACACAAAGTATTCTTCTACAAAAATTTTAAAAGATTGCTTCAACATTTTGACTTATGTGGTTGCCCCAGATTTCAGCTGAGTACGATAGTATAGGTAAGACAAGTGAATCAAATGAATTAAGTTTTTGTGATATTGGGAGATCCAATTGGTTACATATGATAAAAAGGTTATAAAGAGAAAAAGAGGCGTTTTGTGCGATACGTTTTTAAGTGCGGTTCCAATTTCCGTTTTTGAAAAAGTAAATTCCTAGGTACTTAAATGATTCAACGATTTCAATTCGTGTGTTATATAAATAAAAATTAAATGTTGTATGTCTCCCTTTCTCGAATATCATGATTTTTGTTTTGGCAACATTTATTTATAATTTCCATATATTGCTGTAATTCTCAATATCATTAAGTATTGATTGCAATGAATTGGGTCGCGCGCAAAAACAGCAGCGTCATCAGCAAATAATAAAAGAAACAGTTGCAAATCTTTTATGTTTACAATACCGTTTATATTTGTATTTATATGCGCAAGGATATCATTAAGATAGCAAAGACATAATATACTGCTTACTGGGTCACCTTGCTTAACACCGACCATTGACATTATTGGATCAGATATCATTGATTTATATTTGACCTGTGCCTTAACATTTATATACATGGATTTTAAAGCATTAATACATTTCGTACTTAAGTTTTCTTTAATAGTTTCCTCCATAATAGAAGACGATCTATTTTATCGAACATTTTTTCCCAATCTATAAATGCTACATATACTTTTTGTTTACTTGATAATGTTTTTGAAATAATTGCGTGCAGGATAAATATACAATCCGTTGTTGATTTATTTTTTTGATACCCAAATTGGTTATCAATAAAGTTACTGTGCTCGTCAGCCCATTTAGTTAAGCAATTTACAAGTATCTTAGAATAGATTTTTGATAAGATATTATTTAGAGTTATTCCCCTGTAGTTTTTTGGTTCTTGTTTTCCTCCTTTAAATATAGGAACAATAATACCTTCGCCCCATATGTCAGGGAAAACTCCATCTCCAAATAATTTGTTATACAGGCAAGTTAAAAAGGGAGAAATTATATCGTATATCGAAAGATGCCTTGAACACTTCAGCTATTAATTAATCCCCACCAGGACTTTTATTATTATTTTGTGAAAACACGGCATTTTTAATTTCTGTTAGTGTAATTTCTTTATCTAGTGTATTGTCATATATAAAATCTTCATGTAGATCATTTATATTATTACTATTAGTAGTAGTAGTACTATTACTACCATTACTATTATTATTATCATTATTATTGTTGTTGTTATTATTCAAAGGTATTGAACCATATAAGTTTTCAAAATGTGAATACATTTCATCAATAGTTATATCAATGTGTTCTTGAGTATAACTTGTATATTGATTTTTAATATTTTTCCAAAAAGACTTTGGATCCAATTTAGCAATTTTTGATATTCTATTTTCATAATTTGACGCCTATATTTGCGTTTTGTATTATTATAAATTCGTTTCTTGCTCAGGTATATAACTTTATTATCATCAGTTCTGTTTCGAAGAAAACAGTTCCTAGCTCGCTTTAATGCATTACGAGCCTCGTAGCATTCAGTATGAAACCATTTTTTCATCACTGTTTTATTATTCGAACTGATATTCTTTTTCATTTTACCATAAACTTTAAAAGCTTGGTCCCGCATGAACGTAGTGAAAGCTTGTACTGATTCATCAATGGTATTGTTATGCAAATTTATCGTCAGCTGGCTCAGGTATTGTAAATCAGCCAATAGATGTGTGCGGAAAGTGGGGGTCTTAAGGTCATCCCAATCTATATATATATTTCGTGGGCGGTGTTAGAATCACGTGACATACTATCCTGTGTGATTCTATCGATGTTAAAATGTAAAGCATTATGGTCTGATAATGCGCTCGGTGGCATAATTTCAAATATAGAAATATACTTAAAATCATTATAACTGGGTAATAAATAATCAACGACGCTCATACCGTTTAGGTTTGTGAATGTGTACTCGCCATTGTATTTATCTAAAATACATCACCGCCCATTTGTTGTTTTACACAAATCGAGCAAGCGTGTACCATGTGGGTCAAGCACGTGGTCTTTGTTTACTCTCGGTGACATGTAAACATCGGGTTGTAACTTCGATATTTCATCTGAAAATCTATCGAACTCGATATAATCTAATTCATTGGATGTTCTAGAATTAAAGTCTCCTGTTATCATAATTTTGCCGTGTGATTTATATTTTTATTCCAATTTCTATTTGTTCAAAAATATCAATATTATTTTGATTAAGAACATTTGATTCTCATGGGGGGGGGGGGGGTATATGTACAACAGATGTATACATCTTCACAAAAATTAAATACACTTTTACATAATTTAAACCAAATTATCCCACATTGATCTTTATCAATAACTGTAATTTTACTCTGTATAGAAAATTTATAGTAAACTGAGATATCTCCAGAGTAGCGTCCTTTCTTTGTTTTTGGTGATTTATTTCGAAATAAATTTTCAACACAATAATTTTGTATATCTAAATTATAAGCAGTTTTTTTTAGATATCCAAGTTTCTGTTAGAACTACTACATCATGTTTGTTAATTTCATCAATAAAGTCTTGATCATGAAGCTTACTTGCCTATCCATTGATATTTCAGGATAAAAAGTCTAGATTCTCCTCTTGACACCTTTATGGAGCGTTGTAAATTATTCCGTTTACATGGAGCTTGTCTCCGACGAAATTCACCGATTGGCCCTTCCGTTTTTCACTTTGGTAAACTGTATTCAATTTTCGTCTGGCGTCTCTCCACTCCTTTGGAATCTGCACCACGATTCCCTGACCAGTGTTATTTGAATCTTCCGGAATTCCGTAGAATATCAAGTTCTCTCTCATGTTTCTGTATTCAGCGTCGAGCATCTTGTTTTTCATCTCGTTATATCTTTCATTTGGTCAACGAGGGTTTCACAGGATTCTTGTAGGTTTTTCTCTTTTTGTTTTGCATCTTTAAGTTCACTAGATTGTTTGTCATATTTTTCACTAACAAATGAGCTGACGTCCTCTACAGCTGACATGCGAGTTTCAATGTCCTTGACCTTTATTTCCATATCACCAAGTTTTAAATTCATCATGTTTACAGTTTTTTCAATGGTATCAATTTTTGCAACACTAACTTTGATAGTTTTGATATCCTCCATAATGCCTAAAGCCGATTGAGGAGCCTGGGATGGATGCTGAGTGACAGGAGGGGTATTCAGTTGCTGAGCATGAACAAACTGGGGGTTGTACTGTATATATTGTCCGTTGCATTGATGTGCATAACTCGTATTTGTCGACAATAGATTAACTGTGGGTGAATCGTAACTAAAATAACTTAAGTTTTCTTGTTGGCGTCTTTGCCGTTTATATTGGCTACTCACATTCAGTCCGGTTTGTGTAGACACATGGGGAGTTGTCGGTCCACTTTCGTTGTTGGTCAACTGTTCACTCGTGAAATCCTTGCAGTGTGTACATGCCCCCTCAAACAATGGTGAAATCTCTTTTTCTTTAATAACAGTAATATATATACAGTACCGAATACCGTCCAGAAAAAGCGTATGATAGTACAAATAGAATTTTTGTGTGGAATCGTTTATATGACAGTGGCATCCGCGGAAAGATGTTCGATGCGGTAAACTCATTATATGCTTCTGTACAGTCTTGTGTAACAGTAAATTACGTGAAAACAGACTGGTTTGATGTCAATTGCGGCTTGAAACAGGGCTGTATTTTATTTCCCTTTTTTTCTTTAATCTCTTCATAAATTATCTTACTATTTATGTTAAATAATTATATGTCGGTGTTAATATCGGAAATGAAAATGTTTGCATTTTGCTTTCTGCTGTACTATTAACAGAATCGGCTACAGATCTGCAAGTGTTATTGTATGCTTTAAATGATTGATGTGGCTTGAATGGCATGACTGTTATCGATACCAAGACTAATGTTGTGCAAAACTATTGGTGGTGTGCCCTTTGACGTTTATACAAAACTATATGACACTATGGTGAGTCCTGTCATTAGCTATAGCACTCCTATATGGGAATATCGTTCATATCCTTGCATAGAAGCTGTTCACAACAGAGCCATACGTTTTTACCTCGGAGTCGGCAAATATAGTCCTAATGACGGAAAAGCCCGGATATGGGTTGGAAACCCCCAATAGTGCGGCAGTGGAAGAGTATATCGTTATACTGGTCAAACCTAGCAAGTATGAATGGGTCAAGATTTTATAAGCGACTAGAACTCTAGACTTATAGTAAGGCTGGCATGTCTTGTAAAAACTGGTGTTATTGTATTAAAAGTTACTTTGAGCAAAATAATTTTCCTATGTATACAGGTTTCAATAATGAAATTCCTAATTCCCTCGCACAAGAAGTTGAGAACAAAACATTTGATAATTATAGAAATAGATGGACATGTAGAATAAGCAATATTATAGGCCCCTCTGGTCGTAGCCGAAGTAAGCTAAGAACGTTTATTTTTTTCAAATCAGATTTTAAACTGAGCAGTATTGTAAAATGATATTGTAACCCAAGCATCAATCTGCTTTTTGTAAATTCAGAATAAGAGTTGCTCCTATAAGAATCGAAACTGGTCGTTACTGAGGGTTACCAGAAGATGCTGGGACATGTCCATTTTGAAATGGAACGGTAGTTGAACACGAAAGACACGTTGTTTTAAACTGCCCTGTATACGTTGACATAAGGCAAGACATAATTTCTAAGGCAACTGCTATTATTGCAAACTATAATGGTATATCTGATAACTATAAATACTGTTTTCTGTTTTCTAACCCAGATTTGATTCGTATCTGTGCCAAAACCTGTTTTAATATGTTGCAGAGACGTCAATTTTTACTGTGTAAATACCATTTGTATTATTTTTGTGACTTAACAATGTCTTAGAACAACTTTTATGATATGATGTGCACCTATATTACATTATTAAGTATTTTAAACATGACCGTGTTATTTGTAATGATGTTTGATTTATGATGCTTTGTGCTAGTTATTTGCATATACTGTATGTACAATAATGAGATGTAAATAAAGATTACTACTCTGAATGAACTGGGCAAATTAGAGAACAGGTCGTACAATCAGTCAAGGACTTACCAGAGAGTAATGCAGAGAGAGGTGTCAGAGATATGTTTTGGAGCTGAGCAGACCAGTCTATGGTCTTGTTTTAGAGTAGGCAGTATGACACTGATAGTAGGAAATGTTATTGTGTAAAGACTTGTAAACCACGTGCCAGAGATATGGAAAAACGTTGTTATATAACAAAATGACATGTGTCCACGTAACACCACAGAGTTCAGTTGGATCTAAAAAAACGTAGACCGGGCAGTCGGTCTTGAGGATTTGAGTAAAAGGGCGAAAGTTATAGCCTTTTTAGTACAGTATAAGACATAAGAATACCATTAAATGATCACGTTTCGAGAGATGGAATTAAACGTTGTATTTTAAAATGCTACTTTGTCTACATTATGTCACATTTCGCACGCGATAGCCACTGCGTGCAAATGCGATAGATATCGAATTCGCAGGCAGTAGCTATCGCGTGCGCATGCAATAAGTATTGCATGCGCACGCGATATAAAACAAATTTCCGTGTCAATATAATGACACCGTTCATATATCATGTCTTCCTCCAATAAATAAATTAATTAATAAAGTAATCAATCAATTTATTTATTTATTTATTGGTAATATCAGTAAACAAACGATAAATGTACAAAGTAAAACAGATTAAGTCATTTATTATGATATATTTCACTCACGAACTTCCAATTTGAGTGTCATGGTAATTATTTTTACATGTAAAAGTCTAGACATTTTTTGTCTTCATCAAACATTTTGAATGTGAATGTTGTATTCTCAAATTTGTACAAGTATGTAGTTTAATCACGTTAAATTACTGGTATTGTATTATGATTGTTGTCACAATAAACTGCAAAGATTAAGTAATAAATTATCTATCAATAGGTGATCAACAGAGATTTTTTTTCTGTTTATTTTTTCTATGTATATTATTTGTGTTAGCAGTCGGTAATGTGATTAAAATCAATTAAAGAAATTATATAGTGAATCGAAATTACTACGGTGGCAGAAAAGGGACATTGAAGATATTTTTATCTCGCGTGTGCTCACGATAACTACTGCGTGTGAACGCGCAATAAGATATCCTCCAATGTCCTCTTAATGCAACAGTAATTGTCACTGTCTGAAGATGTCATATTTTCATGGAAAACGTATATAGCACTCAAGAACTGTTCACGCATATTTATAAATTTCCACCTTTTAGTTAAAACAACATTAATTTACCTTTACCTTTCCTCTGTATATCAATTCCTTTCAACTACGCCCAAGTACACACAGGTCTACATAAAGTGGATCTAATAATCACAAAGAAAAACATTTGTTATTTATCTACTTTTACCGTTTGTTTTACATTTTCAGCCAATGAAAAGCTATTTTTCAGTCCAAATTAAGAAAAAAATACTTATTTTCGTTGCCTAGGTTATGTGAAAACATATTTCTCTTGAACGGTTTCGTAAACCGACTTCAAAGGACTTCAAAGGTGCCGGGCTCGGCTTCGTCTTGCTTTGGTTGAATTCCATATTAAATATAAATGAACTATAAGTATCACCTGTGTTTCGATTTGCTGGTCATTTAAATTTTGAAGGCGGACTAATTTAACAGTTTCACCATGCATGATTAAAGGAAGCTTTGTGGGGCCCAGATGGTTAGCTAGAGTCATTTATGCGGAAATCTTACTTTTGAAACAAATAAGAGCATTCACGTATAAATCAACTAATATTACATTTCTTCAAATTTGACTGTTCATGTAATATGTTCGGAGACATGCTGTACCATTTTTGTATTGGTTACTATCGTTTATATTGTCAGGACGTTGGTTCTAACCCTAATGCTAGGACCCCTATATTGCTGAACAATGTGTTCAACGGTCGTGCAATAAGGTGACAATGTCTTGTGCTGGAAACTTACAGCTTTAAACATACAAAACAAAAATACCTAAGTAAATTTAACTCGAGCTATATAATAGTCAATGATTTCATATATGAGATGAAACAATGTATCCGCAAAAAACAACAACAAAAAAAAAACAACAAGAAAAAAAAACATAAGCATTAAAGTAATATCACTAATGTTGAGACCAGATGTAATATCATCCTGTAAAAATAATTCTTTCTCCTTGTCTCAAGCCAATCGAATATTCAAAGAAATCAGAATAAGCATTGCAAATACGAACAGAGTATTTTACTTTTTCATACATATCCATTACAATTTTTATTATGATACCAAGCCAGTGATGCGGCTGGTCGATACCTCAACCCATCTACCATAAGCATATATATATATATATATATATATATATATATATATATATATATATATATATATATGCACTGTCATCGCAAAGTTATCTACTTTATAACAGCACATATATTTGTGTATGACATAGTTTTATTTCTTATCCAAATGGGCAAATTACCTAAATGTGTTTAAGAATAAACAATAGATGTTTATATGTAAAGTTTAGAGTGAAGTGCTGAACTACAACCGGCATCCGAGGATATATATTCCTGATAAGGTAGACAATTGCCTTTTTTCATGAAAAATGTTGTTGATGTTGTTTTTATCTCAAGAGGTCTTGTTATGATGGCCTACATGTGCGGCGTTTTGTTCGCGTTTTTCCTTGGAGCAGGGTTAAGTCGGCTGCATGTCACTCTCAAAGGTTGTATTATTGTTTCAATGTATACAGTGAAATCTCTTTACAACGGCATTCATTATAACAACATCCTCTATATAACAGCAATAGTCTTGAAAATTAAAATACATAATCCTTTTATGTCTCTATTCTTTACGATGACAATTTCTTTATAACAGCAAAATTCGCTGAAACAAACACCGTTGTTATAAAGAGAAAATAAAGTAAGAAAATGAAGGTGATGCTTTCATCTCATATAAGTTAACATCATATTTAGTTTAAGGTAAAATCCCTGTAATGGTTCCGCTTTGTCTTGGACCACTTCAACTCTACCAAGATAACCAAGGTACCCTAATGAAACATTAGGAAACATTGGTTATCTCCGTGAAAGGCCATGAGGTCCGAAATTAGCGGGACCATTACAGGGACCTTACCTTAAATTCACTTATATTGCGTTTATTGGGAAACAAGTTCTTAATACGTATACTAATCTCTCTCCATGGTTCCTGGTTTGAATCAGTACTTTGCGCCTGGGTAGATCATTAAAAATGTTTGCAGCGAAGTTTGAACTCACAACCTTCGGATCCACAGTCGGATATGTTATCAGTGTTCCACGGCGCCCACTGAATTGATATTTAGACTAGTCGTGACATAATCAAAGTTTATATAACATTATTGCTTGCGATAATTCGTAAAAATGCTTGTTCTGTGAACTCCTGTCATTTCAGCTGTCGATATCAACCCTACGAATCAAAACTGGATAGGCGCATGGTGGCTTGGCTTTATTGTTTTAGGCACAATGACTTTTGTGACGTCTTTTCTTCTATCATGTTTCCCGCGGAAGCTTAGAAACTTTCACATTGAAAAACAACAATATAATGGTGAAGAGGAAATTGCCGTTGGTATCCTTCCGGAACATAGAACAGAGAGAAAACAGAAAAGAAGGTAATCGAGAAGCCCCGTCGATTCTACGAGGTTAGTAAATCACAATTTAGATATTTTGACATAAAACTATGTTTCGTTGATTGTTCTAGCATTCTTTCCACGAAACAAAAGCAGCAGACAGATTGTTGTGTTCAGAGTCTAATGAAGTACTTTATTGGCAGAGATACTCGTGTCCACGATGCAACTACTCAAAGACCCTGTGTACGACTTCCTCTGCCTGATTTTTATACTCAGAATTTTTGTTCTGATGGGAATGATGCCTTTTACCAGCAAATATATAGAGGTTCAGTTTACCCAGCCTGCATGGACAGCCAACCTCGCATTCGGTGAGTTTCTTTCTCTGGAAAATTTCTTCCAGCAACAGATGGGATTTTTATTCGTAAATTTATTTGAGAATTTTGATTTCTGAAAGAAAACATTTAAACCATGAAGAAAAACACCATATCTCGAGCAAAAGCATACGGCTGTATTAAATGTTGAATTTCGCTGATGAATGAACATTTTTGCGACTTACGCGAAGAATGTAAGCCTGTCTTGTCTGCTGTACGACACAATATAAAACATTACTATGGATTTACGTCCAAAAGAGAGAGGGAGAGACCTTATTCAAATTCTAATATAACACCTATGTCCAAGTGAGAGAGGGGCTATATATCAATACATCTCTACCCACATCTACATGCGCTAGGTCAGTAGTGTCAAGAGAAGTCGGAATCTTGAGAGATCGAGAGAGTCACCATATTAATATTTTCACAAATGTGTCCTTTTCAGCCAAATTTTGTTTAAAAGATTAATCGAAATGAAAAAAAAAGCAAGTGAAGTGCAAAATGACCCATATAATTAGAGAAATGCAAATTATACATTTTAAGAGTAAATAGCATTATGACAAATCATTCGTGTGAGGAGGAAAATAATACAATTCATGATTGAAGAGCAAGATGATTAATCTTGCATGTGTTAAAAAATACACATTTGACAAGTGAAAAGCAAAATGAGAAATCTTAAGAATGGAAAGCAAGATGATACATTTTAAGAGTGAAAAGAAAATGGCAGATCTTGCGTGCGAAGAGTAAACTATCTAATCTTAATTTTTTTACGAGTAAATATCCACATGAATGACCGAGTAATACAACTCTTACAAATGAAAAGCAAATGATATATCTTAGGACTGATTATCCAGGGCTCAAATTTAATACTTTTCTCACTCGCAATAAATGCAAGTGGTTTAAAACATAACTGACAAACTTTTTTTTGAATGTTAATTTTGAGCCCGGACTCTATTTTAAGTTTGTCAACCAACTCCTTCTCCCATTTCTTCACTGTCTTTATCACCAGTGCGTTAGATCTATGTGCTTTTTCGGTACAAAGTTCATTGACATCACAAGATGTAATAAAAAACTTGGATATATTTCATTTTGACATTGTTCAATTGATGATCGAAATCAGCATCAGACACGTTTCCATTAGAAACCGGGACTAGTTAAAAAAAGGCTTCCACGGTCATTACGAGGGTGTGGATAACTTTTATTGATTGAAAATTAAATTAGTATTGTATTTTAGAACTTAAATAATTAGAATTATAATTAGAAAATAAAGCGGTATCAATATTCATTAGGGGAAATATTAATTGAAAACAGCAGATGTTTTAACATATATGTGTTCGTGTCTTGTATAACATAGTCGACAAACCGGACAATCGTTTGATACTAGTCAAACTACGATTTACTGATGTAAATGTTGCTTTTGATATTAAAAACAAGCTAGGATTGTTTAGTTTTGATGTTATTGATTCTTATTGAAATTATCTCAATCAGACGTGTTAAAGAAATTGTTTAAGCGAAAATTTTCACTCGCAAATAAATGCTAGTGGTTTAAAACATAACTCGCAAACTTTATTTTCTACTCGCATTTTGCCGAAATACGAGTGTTAATTTTGAGCCCTGGAGAGGCTATATTTTAAATTCGAATATCATAGTCATGTCCAAGAGAGAGAGACTATTGCAATAAACTCTAACTACATCTACAGGTGGGGTGTCAGTAGTGTCTGGGGTGGTTGGAAGCTTGATCTCTGGTATCGCAATGACAAAGTTCAAACCTCATCCCAAGAAACAAATCGTGGTCTTTTTCGTGATGTTGACCATTGCTGCAGGATTACGGTTGTTACTTGCGACTACTCTAGGTTGCCAAACCCGCCACATTGAAGGACTTAATTCAGAGAGGTATTCTTGCTTGTAGAATATATCATCGTCGAATACCCACGGCTGATCGATAGATCATCTACAGGCCGTAGGATATCACGGCTAAATTTGGTCGTTTTAGAGTGTGTCAAATTGCGCCTTTTCATTGGTCGCATCACGTTTTTAAAACCAATCATAAAGGCAGTTGTATACAGCTGCCTTGCGCAGTTATTTATTTTATTTTTTACATGACTTTCAAGCCTCCGCACCGAAGAGTGTTGCATTTAAAAGTCGCGTTTTCATTGCTCGATAATTTAATCAATAACTACTGTATTACGATGGCTTGCTAGCCTACTTCTCCACGGCATGATGTCATGTAGTGAAACGGAATAAGTCAGCCGGGGGTATTCAACGTTAAGAATATGTAAACATGATAGTAAATCCATTTATTTACTTAGAGCCACCGGACTTCACAAATCAGTCGCCATGTCCTCATAAAATTCACATTTATTCATATTAACTATAATTATTCAAAACCGTATACTCCAATGCATTGAATATTTAGTTAATATATACCAAACATGATAAAGAAACAAAAAGTTTCACGTCTATTTGAATATTATGTGTGTATTTTGATAAAATATTATTGTAACTTATTTATATCATTCACAAAGTGGTAACGTGCTCGCTTTTCACCAGTGCGTCCTTGGTTCGATTCCTGGTCACGTACGTGAGAAGGTACAGTGGTTGCCCGACCGCACACAAAGGTTTTCTCCGTGTTGTCCGGTTTCCTCCCACAATAATGACCACAGACGCCTCCACCAGAGCCTTCGAGATCGATTTTATAAGTTATGAAAACTTGTTTTGTAAGCGATGTAAAATAAATAAAGTTTGAACTTAAATCCATGTAGATTAGGCAGAACTACAGGACTGTACACAGTTAATGTTGGCCACATCTACATAATTAATTATACTTTACTGTGCACCTTCAGCAATAGCAATCAGACACCACCGGATTGCCGCCGATCCTGCTATTGTACCGGCGATAAATATTTCCCTGTCTGCGGCTCCGACGGTGTCACTTACATGTCTGCTTGTCATGCCGGTTGCGAGAAAACTCAAGACCTGGTATGTTATGTCATCTGTTAACCTAGAAAATAGAATACATCAACAATGTTTGAAAATGTTACATCTAAATTTCTTGTTTGTTTGCCAGATATTTTTATAGAGACTTTGAGATAAATGCAATGCTACAACACTGCTAATTGTGTTATCATTATTTGGGTGAATTAGAATGCTGATCATAATCAATTTAATTTTAAAAAAAAATCTCAAATCATAATCTTTAAGTAAGTATTTAATGCAAAGAAGTATGAAATGAGTTGTGGACATGACTCTTGTAACGCTAAATTCTGCTGGAAAATTGCATGTCTTTTCGTTAGTATTGGAGGTTATGATCGAGCAGAATCTTAATGTAACTCACTTTATCTAAAACATTACCATAAAGGCATTGCCTCACAGTTGCCAAATTGTATCTAATGACCATTGAATCACTTATATGTTAAACCTTACCACGGTTGGAGAAAAATATATATTCTGAATCAATTTTAGTTATTATTATTCTTTGCCAATTTCAATACGATTATATGTACATCTTCAGAGTTTTTTCAATTGCACCTGCATTAATAACGGTGGACGGGCTAGTGTTGGCCCATGCGATTCCGATTGTAGCCTGTTAGGACCGTATCTGGCAGTGTCAGGTTTACACAACGGTATCGATGCAGGAGCTGCTACCTTACACTATGTTCTGTTTTTGAGGTAAATGTTCTGTGTTTCATTTTTATTATATTACACATTTTACATTCAAACGAATACATAAAAGGAGGAAATGAGGAAAACATATTACATCTAAAAACAAAACTTTTTTTTTCCTACAGTGAATGCTATCAATAAATATTTATAATGTCGGTTGCCATTTATTATGATACCGCATCACGAGTGTGGGACAATAAATATTGACTTCTCACTCGTATCCCCAGGTCCTGCATTACACTTATATTACATAAAGACAATGCGGGATGCGGGGATGACATTGTCTTATCATCAAGTTATTATGTTGTACCGTAGCCAGTGATCGAATCCTACAAGGCGGATGCTCTAATATTCCATTGGCTACCGGAAATGGCCCCAATTTTTGTAAAAAAAATATGAAATATATATCTAAAATTACTTGTGGTGGTATTAATTTAGATCCGTGAAAGATGAAAATCGACATGTTGCCCTTGGTCTGGCAGTTTTTGTAGCCAATTTAATGGGTAAGTATATGTCTCTTTCCAATGGAAAATACTTGATGGCCTTTTCTTAACTGCAGTATACTTTCGATTCGATCACTTAGGATTTTCTAAATTTCTGACTAGGAAAGCATTCAAAACTTGCGTAATAATATCATGCTGTTACTATTGTGTTTTGTTTAAATACATTTTGGATTGCTAAACTTACATATAAATTGTACCATTTTCAACAGTAAGTGTTTCCACATCAGAAAGAATATTGTTCAAATTTCAAATATTAAAAAGTTGATATTTTCCTGCAAATACCGTGTTAAGATACATAGTTTTAAAACAAAAGGAATATCAAGAGAACGCATATTCATTTATCAACCGATTAAGGAAGATGTGAATCATTTAAATTATTTGTTACATTTTTAATAAGAAAACATAATGGTTTGATAATGACACTGATATTATTTCTTAAGAAATAACATTCAAAGGTACGAAAATGAAAATATAGCACTAAACCTGCTATTTAATGTCTTGTAGTACCACTGTATCAGTTATTTTATCTTCAGGTTTCCTTCCTGGCCCGATTTTATGGGGAAAGTTAATAGACCTAGCCTGTATTCTATGGCGGAAGTCGTGTCAAGGATCCGGTGCCTGTGCTATCTACGATATCGTGAAACTGAGACACGTCATGTATCTGTACGCAATCGGATGTGATGCCGCCATTGCACTACTTATTGGTGTTTTGTGGATGATCGCCAGAAAGAAGAATGATTGGAATTTAGCAACTAACATCGTTATGAATAGGAATACTAATAAAAAATAAGTATCTACAACAAATGCTTGATTGCTACTTAATTTGAGTGCAATGTTATGTACTTTATAATGTAGCTTCTGTTTACATTTTATCTATTTTAGTCTTTGACTATAATATAATAAGGTATTCAGCTTAAAAGACATTAACAACATATTTACATATTTACATGGCCAGGGATTACCCGATAGGTTTCGGTGGAAGTGCATTAATCTCTTTTTTTATTATTTATTTTTTTTCATCTTGAGCTTGAGCATAAGACCGTACTGTTTCTATTTTTTTTTTTGCTGAATGTCTGCTCATACCTTCTTACTCTGTCTTTGCCTTTGACTGACATTCTATATATAAGTGACACTTTGGCTCATTTTGTAATTTCGCCACCTTTCCGGACACTTTTGATAGAATTTTGACAGAAAAAAGGTTGACAAAATGAAAAAGTATTATTAGGAGAAAAAACTCCAACAAACGCTACATTAAACATTAAAAAAATATTGATATGTACAGCAATAAGCTGCCGGAAATGAAATTATGAACATCCAACTTCAGAAAATGCCTATTCTACTTACCGGCCCTATTTAATTTTTTGGGTGGCGGAGGTATCATGCAACCAGTAACATTACTACATTTTTTAATGTCGATATACAATAGTAAGCCGGTTACAGTCTTGTAAAGAGGTTGCATAATGTATACTCTTATATGAATCACATATATCGTTTAACGAACATTTAATGATATTGGAGAATGGTTTGTTACTTATATCCCAATCAACACATGAAATATTCAGTCAAAGTTTGCCTCATGTACCATGCTTAACTGTGTCATCAAAACTTTATTTGCAAGACTCTAAATTTAAACTTAAAACATGTTAATGAACACTATAACACGCGTTTGTGTTTTTTAAGCGAGCATTTATTTTTTCTGTGTAAGAATTTCAAAAAAATCCATTTTAATTACGTACTGAAGTTAAGTATTTCTAATAAGGTAACTTGTAATGAGAAAGCTTTCAAATATGAATGTGTGTTTCTTAAATAAATCATGAATATTATGTTTGTTATAATATCAAATAATACAAATGTTTATAATACCAGGTTTGTATAATCAAATATTTCACTTTAAAAATTGACAGCAGCTTGATGACTTTTTTTTTCGGCGTAAGCTGTATAAAATGAATTTTGACCTATTTCTTGAACCAATATTATCTTGGTTAACAAACGAAGAGTTCAGGAAAACACTCGTTTCATTGGTTTGCATTAATTATTTTAGGATATTCCATAAATAAATGGGAGTTTCAGAGTGCATATCTTTCTCCATGATTGTCAATTTAATCTCCCTATTGAAACATAAAAACATACAGTTGAAAAATTCAAACATGAAAACTAACCAGTTGAAAAAATAAACAGTTGTGACTTGACTTGCCTTGACTATTTGAGTTTACCGTCGCTTCGACAGTATTTCAGTCATATAGCGACGTCCAGCTAGTTACAGGTGCAGGAAGACCCCGAATGCACGGAGGCATCCAGGTAGAACCACCGACCTACCGCAAGCAAACTGGAAGGCTTCCTCACATGAAAATCCGAATGACCCTGCCATGATTCCAACCCACGCGGTGCGTGGCTGAGTGAGTGTTAAAGTCAGCGACTTTTCCCTCTCGGCCACGGAGGCCCCATACAGTTGTGAGTCTTTAGAAAACGTAGTTAACCTTGTTAGTGGACTCGTCCCTCTAAGTCGCAAAAATTAGCTGACATAAGCCATATATAGTGAAACGATTTTAGGCTTTTATTTTATAATCTTTTGGCTTACTTGGTGCTAGAATAATTTTTAAAAGTTTTGTATTTAGTTTTGTTTACAAGGTGGTTATTATTAAATATTTATATTTTCTTGAATTGCCTCCCTTTAATTTATTTTTATCCAGTGGAAATATATAAATCTCCCACATTTGTGCGTCTCAGAAAATTGGAAGAAGGAGGAGGGAAGGCAGTCAAACTGTCTGTGACCTTTGAGTGCGGAGAATCGTCAGGTGATACGACAGTTTTGAATGAGTTATTTTATTCTGGTTATGACCAAAGATAATTAAAATAGTATTGATCCGCTGGAACATGATGCATGTGTAACAGGTGGTGAAAAATTCAGGACTCGAACCCAGGGCCTCAGGACTACCGTTCCTGTGCTCTACCACTGAGCTATCGAGACACTCATGTCTTATTGCCTATTGATTTATCACCAAATACCTGTACCCGGCTACATATTCCCCCTCCAAATTTAGAATTCGTCCCGAATTCTTTGAGACAAAGAACATTGTGAAAAGTTCTTGAGGTGCCGAAGCAGTAGCCATATCAAACAGTAGGTTATTTACGTTGGGCGCCAAATGTAACAGGTGGTGAAAAAATCATGGCTCGACCGGGACTCGAACCCAGGGCCTCGGGACTACCGTTCCTACGCTCTACCACTGAGCTATTGAGACACTCATGTCTTATTGCCTATTGATTTATCACCAAATACCTGTACCCGGCTACACAAGTCAGTACATTCAAAACACTTCCTTACATTCTTACGCAGAAAGCATTGCGCTGTCTGGTGAGACGTAAGTTTTGAAGTGGCGAACTTGCTAACCGGGTAGTAGTTGGAGGAATATGATAAGTGTAGTATTAACTATATGCAGAATGCATTGCGCTATCTGGTGTGGTGTAACTTGGTAGGATTTAAGGTTAAAGATATAAATTTATTTAGTTAAAATTCAGAGGAAATATAGTACCTGCTAGAAGCTGGAACTGACGTGACAGATGTCTTTAAGGACCCGTTATAATTTCAGTATTAGTTTAGGTTTCATTCTATCTCTGATTCCGAAATTAATTAAATTATATAACTTGAGACAATAATTTGCTGTAACAATCATATTTAAAAATCGGCCTTGTATATATTTCAACTTTAATTTATTTAATCATACGACCAGGAGAGTCACAAAGAAAATTTAGTTTCACATATATAGTTGTTAGACCGCTCGGACACGTTACAATAGCATCAGCCTCTTTTTGCGCAGTTGGCTAAGTGCTCGTCTGCTGAACTAGGGGCCCCAAGATCGAACCCCACTGAATGAACTTTTTTATGTTTCGCTTATATTACATTTTTGCCCCTCTCTCTCTCTCTCTCTCTCTCTCTCTTGCAAGTATATTACATCTCCTAAATTCAGCGACAAATACGTTTTATAGCATTATTTTCAAACCACACACCGTTAGATACTTGCCAGCATTATTATATTAAATATATTATGTTGTAACATTTTTACTTTCTTTGTGTTTTTATTTCTTTCGCCGAATTTCTTTTTTAAAGATATGTCTTGCTTCTCATTTTCCCAATAATACAAATAAAAAGTGAATGCTTTTTTTTTCTTTTCTTCGTTTAATCGAATATAATTGTTTCATTGTCGATTGTTTTCTGCTTTACGAGAACGTTCGATCATACATACGCCCAAACTGAATACGACTACAGATATAAAAGCAGCTCAGATTTACTAATCACATGACGTATAATTCATTCATTTATGCAAATCATATAATAAACCAGTGGTGCAGGAAGGTACATCAATGCATCATAAAAGCACATTGATCATTAATCTTTCTTCAACCTCATAACATATCTCTCCTCAAGTTTGAATACATCATAACGCACAAACCACGCTCTCGATTTCCAAGGCGTTCTTAATAAAAAACTGACCACACAAGAGTATGCAATTACGATTCTATACTTATTGTTTGTCTAGAGCAACTCATAAATATATAACTGGATATTTAACTACTAAATAAAACGTAATTCAAAATTAACAAAGGTACTAAATATACTCCGTAAGCTGTAATAAAAAAGTTACTTGTTTCCACTAACCCAACCGACCCTATCTTTTTTGTACCGACCTATTATTTTTACGTGGCATTCGGGCTATTACGGTTTCAAAAACGTTTTTTTTTCGTCAATTCCTCTAAAAATGAGGTAAAAATGAAAAAAAGTTAAAAATAAAAAAAATAAACCGACCTACCGACCCTATTTTTTTCCCGACATGTTAGTGATTTTTTTTAATTTCATGATATTTGATTCAGTAAACATCAGGCCATCATCGCTATTCCATGATGCATCGTGACACAACCTTTCTTGTATGAACGATTGTTTTATACTGATTTGAACCATGTTCATGCATCTCGAGGTTTTCAAAGCTACTCATCTTCATCCATTACCGTTACATGAATCACTAAGTATCCTTAGATGTCTGATAAACAGGCCTAAATTAACGAAACTTTGAGTTAACACTTTTAAAATCTGAATAACTGTTCTTCTAAAATCCTTAAAAAACTTGACAGATCTTAAAAAAATAATCTTCTAAATTCATTATTAATATTAAACAAAGATGATAAAAAGAACCTTCCATCATCCGCATACCAATAAATTTAAACACAACATTTCTACCTACTTGAACTACATGACACGACAACCGCAATAAAAACTTCGTATGGCAGTACACTTAATTGGCCCAACAAAACAATAAGGCCAAGACTATATTATTTTTCGTGACAATTAGTTGCTTTATAAGGAACAGTATAGTGAATATATACTATGCTAAAGACAATACAAATCTAAGCTTGAGTGTTTAGTATCTACAAAAAAAAAAAAAAAAACAGAAATAGTTACATTTGTTAATGTAAAGGTTATATCAGTTCCGTTGATAAACCGCATTTTACATTAATTGTTATGCATTACAAAAAATATTTTAATGTCTATTTTTTTTTTACAGTCATACGGTCCAGATATCTAAATAAACCAGTGTCTCACATAAACTACCTCGATTTGCATATTAAACTACCACGCCGCTATTTATCAACTATTAATACATGTAAATGAATGACAAATCAAGGAACGTCACTCTACGGCAACGTGGTTCAACACGTGGCAAGTATCTCTCCTTGTCTAAGAGACTTGACTATGACTTGACTATTTAAGTTATACCGCCGCTTCGACAGTATTTCAGTCATATAGCGACGTCCAGCTAATTGTTTAAGAGAACATATTACGTAAATATATATCTCGAATATTTATTTATTTTCAATTATTTGAATGAGAAAATAAATAGGAATATAAATGAATAATAAAAATAAAATATATTGATAAAAATAAACCAGACAGTAAGCACCAATGCTAATTTGCCTGCTTCACCGACGCTATCCCTGGCAACAAAGTATTTGAAATTTATCCTTGAAAAGTCAATGTTCAAATATGGATATTTTTGCAAATTGGACTAGACCATTATTTCGGTTTTTATTGATAATGAATGGAACGATGGTGCAACATTAAACTTTGTTTTCAACAACCTACTAATTTTACCTGAATTAGGATCAATGGATTTACTCACGAAACGATTGGCTAAACATCTGTTCAGTTTTATAAACCCTTTATTTTCGGAAATATTTAGCTCTTCAACAAAGCAGTTTATTTACAAAATGGGAACAAATTTGTGCCATCATATGCTTTTCTGTGAAGATTTAGGAATTATATAGCAGATATTCTCTAAATCACAAATAAGTTAAAAGTGACTTGACTATTTGAGTTTACCGTCGCTGCGACAGTAGTTCAGTCATATAGCGACGTCCAGCTAATTACAGGTGGAGGAACACCCCGAATGCACGGAGGCATCCGGGTAGAACCATCGACCTACCGTAAGTCAGCTGGAAGGCTTCCTCTCATGAAAACCCGAATGACCCTGCCAGGATTCGAACCCACGCGGTGAGGGGCTGAGTTAGTGTTAAAGTCAGTGACTTAACCCTCTCGGCCACGAGTTAAAAGTGATTGTTCGTTAATCATCTTCTAATAAGTTGCTTAGTGTACCAAGATCAACAACATGATCAATTATGAGTTACATATGTTAGAAGTGGGCATAGAATTGTTAGTAACTGATTTTGTTGTATGTTTAATTTGCCTAGTAACATGCACGGAATATAACAGTTTTGATATAATTATATTTTATACAAATAAAACTCAATATCTTATATCCTGTCAAAACTTAACTACGAGATATGTTTCCATTCTTTATTTGAAAACATGCAGCAAAACAAGTAAAATATTTAAGATATTCCATAGCTCAGTGATTGTATTAGCTGAAATAGGGTTTTGCCGGATAAGCCAGTTTATGTTATCGTCTTTTCAATATATATATATTTTTTTTTTGCAGATGCAGGTTATAATTTATAACTACGCGACACTGACCTACATCAAGTCTTCATTCAGTAGTAAATACACACCAATAACCATTCAGTTCATTGATGCAACCTCACAAAGTGTGGTTTTGTGACAAACCATGCATCACTAATTTAATGCATGTTTTGATAAGTTTGACATGCATATTTTATCCACCGCGGTAGAATCGAGGAGATAATGAATGAGTACACATAAAAGCAATAAAATGAGCAAAGAATCCTTTGAAATTGCTACATTGGCGGATTCATCGGAGTACTAGAGTCCCTTTCCTTCTCCCAAATTTCGCTGGCAATTAAAGGTTTTTGGGCTTACATTTAGTAACTTCACACATGTAATTTGAAGCTTTTATGTTTGATAAAGCAGTAAATAGGAGGATGGGGTCGGGACATTTCGATTTAGGTTCAGTAGGTGGTTCAAAGATTATCTACATGTACATGTATTATCAGACCTTTTTAGATTGGGAGTTTAATATTTTATAATGAATGAAATTAATGCACGCTTCTATGAAGGAGCTCTATTTAAGTGTAGATGTTTTGTTTTTTACCTCAATTAATGTGTAATGACAGTCTGTCAATTGGCCAAATGTGTAAGACTGACACAAAGCGAATACGAGAACAAAACAAGCGGTTTTCGTGTTATTTTATTGGTAATGATGATGGGATGTTTATTGTTATTCACATGCTGGAATCTCTATCGATAAACCAAACTTTGTTCGACTAAAATATTAAGTGAGTCTCAAACTACATATGGTTGCTGCTTACGAAAAGTACAAGAACGAGTATATTTATTTCGGGGTCTGTTCCTCAAACGTCAAGGTCTAACACTATGTTAGGTAAGCCTCGCCTGATTGGTAATTTAATGTCCTGTTGACCCTTTTGGTTCAAACTTTAAACAATAGTTACTCATGGCTAATAGAAGACCCCCTTTTTGGTCAAGTGTCCTTGTAATGGTTTCGCTTTGTCTTGGACCACTTAACCCCTACCAAGATAACCAAGGTACTCTAATGAAACATTAGGAGATCTTGGTTATCTCCGTGAAAGGCCATGGGGTCCGAAATGTAGCGGACACATTAAAGGGATTTTACCTTAATATTCAATATACCCTTTAATCTCAATCTTTTTACCGTAGCTGCCTTTGTCTAGTAAAATCACCCAAGGTCACAATGATAAAGGCTTATGCTGAACTCTCCTTGATACTGTGTTCAGCATGCATTGTCAGACAGACTAAGGTCTAATGTTCCTTGGGTCTAAATCCTTGCATACATATTGATTATATCTATATATCACCTCTTTCGATGTAAGCCTGACCTCCCACTGGTTGGACCAGTCCCTTGCACTATGGGATCATAATGCCTTATATTAAAATATAACAAGTAATGTATGTATTTAAGCGATCTCTGAAAGATAAATGAACATCTAACTGACTATAGAGTGATTAGTTAAATTTAATTGCTTTTTAATTTTTTTAATTTTGTGATTATTCCCAGAAGCATCACAATTTAACATAAAGTTTATTGTATTTTCTAGTATGTTCTTAAAACGTGGGAAGAGTAATTCCATTTTAATGCTTTTTCCATTAATCTGTCTGCAGTATATTTATATTTTACTATATTTGATTATTTAGGACTAGTTCTCACATGCTGTGTTTCGGTTCATTTATGAGTGGTATACAGACCTTAGTGGACAAGTCATTAAAAGCCATGAGGTCATTATTTTCTATCACGAAATATATGTATGTTCCGCTAAGAATAATGTTGAAGTTATCTGGCGCATTTATAGCGTCCATACTTAATTACTCGTGTGAGGTCTGGGGATTTACAAAAGCTGAAAAGACCGAAAGAGTTCCTACGATCTTTAAAGTCATTGATAGGGGTTAAGATAGGTACGTGTAATCTGGCAATTAGTGGTGAATTTAGAAGATATCCTTTGTATATAACGCGATATATACGCATAGTTAAATATGCTTTGAAAATGTTTAATACAAAGCAGAATAGTTGTATATTATCAAATACTTTAAAGTCTATGTCACATGAAACTGAAACTGATCCGTACTGTGATAATTGGGATAAACAAGTTAAAATTTGCTTCAAAATTCTGGTTTCAACGATGATTGGACTTTTCCTGAATCAGTAAACGATCGATGTAGTTTTTATACCATTACTTAGAAAATATATATATATATATATATATATATATATATATATATATATATATATAAGACAGACCGGATTTAGAGATTTTTTTAAATATATACAATATTATATGCAGCAGTTGCATATCAAAAATATATCAAATTAATGAAGAAAGTCGGCAGAAGTAAACCAGTAGTGAGACGAAGACGAATACAGACACGAATTTCAGCTGACCAGGGAAACAGAAGTAGGTTGTTAGCTATACAAGACAGTAATTAAGACTTGTTAGTCTTATTACACTCTTGATAATATTACTCAGTGCGAATTATTAGGGTGATCCAAAATACTTGATACCATTTCGGCATTTTGTATCTTTAACGTGTGTTGATTCAAACACGTATTATAACTAGAGTTTTTAATGTTTTATTGTACATTAAATCATTTCCAATGCCGTCAGCAACATGGTCGATATCATTCACTGTTTCAGTAATGTTTCAATTTCACGGTTAGTTCGGTACTATTTCCACCTGATAAGATTCATTCGTGGTTTGTAATCGTTTGAAATGTTAGACAATTTTTTTTTAGTCTTTTTTATTTTTAGTTTTTTTTTTATATCTTTAGAGAAACCTAATATAAGGATACGTAATATCATACCGTCTTTCTCACACACGTTCACACGTACATAACTGGATCATTTTTTTTTCTCATCTATTCAGCATATGTACATACATGTGAATGTTTAATATGACCAATTTTGCCAATGCCCCTCCTTTTTTGTTTTGATATTGAAACACTTATTTTTACTTTTTTTTCTACCTGATACGCGTATCCATTTTTCTTTACTTCGCAATATATGCTTTAGTTTATTCAAAGTACTGTATTTTATGATATGTTGTTCTGTGTAAAATTGCAATGGTTGATTTAAGTACACTTGAATACTTATGCCCTTATATACTTGCAAACAAACGTCTTTTTTTGTTGCAACCATTATTACTCTTGGTCATGCGTTTTAGGTCTAAAAGGTGTTTGAATAAAAAAAGTAAAAACACAGTGGTATTTTAAAACAAGTATATTATACTTAATGTGTTTTACTATTTTACTATGTTAAACTGTGGTTCCTTTATCAAAGCATTAACTTCTTTAGCGTCATTTATTGTCTTTCGTATTTAGACGGTGCAGCCATCTAATGCTGATAAACAAAATCAGGCCTTGCTGATTTGCATATTTTTACGGCAAGTTTAACTGGAATATGTTAAACAGACGTTTAAATCGTAACCCTAACCGCTTATAATGTTATTGTTTGCTAACACGTTTTCTATTACCATTTTTTGGCACTGGAAACATCAGTTTTAAACGTGAAAAAATATCCGTGACATTTCTCAATCAGAACAGCAACCCATTTTACGTACATGAAGATCTACTTCTGTAAAAAGAAAAAGTAGCGCTCCGTAGGAATGTTATTGACCTAAAGTAGTCCATACGTAATTTTGCATGATGGCGAGTTAGGTTCTCCCCACTTTGAAATAGAAAGGCAAACATTCTAGTATCTTAAATAATCAAATACCTTGTCAATTCAACAGACAGAATGTATACACCAGGTTCGCTAGTACTGAAGAAAGAGAATGACCTACTTAGGTATGTAGCTTTATGAATGAAAAGTTCTTGACCCTCCGGGTTATTATATAACAAACAGAGAGCGATTTCAACTATCTCTATAGCAACAGCGTTCGTCATATGACTGCCTCAATAACTTCAGAAACGCTGGGTTTAGAATTATAGATATGTCGCCGTCTCTCAGCGCATTGTGCGCCTTCGTTATTCACTATCTTTCATATCCATTAATCAGTTATACACAGTGTTGCACAGACAGTCGCTACAAGTCAGATTGCAACTGCCCTCTATAAATCTGTTGGAAACTGTGGAGGGATTCGCTAATAATTCAGGTATTGGTTGTATTTTACGTCATGAGAATAACTCAGAAATATAGGAGCTATTAAATTGAAACTTCACATGTCTTCAGATCTCATGCAGGAGGAGAGCTTTGTACACTCCATGGATTCCATAGTTTACGTTTAGGCATACAACAACATGATAATCGTGTGGAATACAAGTTTTCAATCTCTTTAAGAGTACAACAATAAAATTTTACTAAACTCGTTCATGAAAATGTTAAGCTCGCCAGAGAATAAAGTTTAGTAAAATTTTATATGAAATGACAATTCATGTCAGTTTATTTTTATCATACAACCTACAGTGACAGTAAAATGCGACTATAACAACTAACAAACAAACAAATGAAGGAAAGGACTGTGCACGAATTACTTTTGTAATTTAATACATTTTTTTTTCAAATAATAACTGAAAATAACGTTTTAACGTGTGTATTTCTCATTCATTTTCAACATCATATGAATAATGAATCAAACACATTTAATCCAGCTGTTCGAGTTCAACATACTATGCATACATATAGAATACACGCGCGTGACGCGGAGTGATGTAATGCGGCCTACTGTTTGAGCACAATGTCATATGATAAAAAAGTGTATTGTCACACTTTTGCCTGGATACTCGCTTGATAGAGGACCCACCATAAGTGGTCAGCGTTTACTTACAAGTCAAACCAAGTCAAGTCAATATATTTTATTGGCAAATACAAATTATGCACATCACCAAGGCCATACACAGTAACTCATTGACAGTTAGAATTATATAGAAACGTGTAATGACCGAATAACAGAATATAGAAAAAAGTAAAATAATAACAATATTGATTTTTTTTCCATTTAACTGACATCAACATTTTTAGATATTAAGATCATTGTTTAACATAACAGAAATCTTATATAATGTGCATGTATTTGAAAATCATATCAATATATATGGTATACATAAATTCACTTCATAGATGATGGACATCACTTAACGAAAATGTTTACCGTGTAAGCAAGAGTACAAAGCGGCTCACCATTTGTCCCTATATCGGACGAATACACTGGTTGCTTCCAATATATGAAAATTGATAGATCGAACAAATATGGGTAAGCCTTGTTACTTAATGATGGACTGAAAATTAAGTAGATTATATACAACATGACCATGTAATCTTTTAATTGTTGTCATTACGGTGGCACAAAAGGGACATGGAAGATACATTCATATCGCGTTTACACGCAATAACTATTGCGAGTGAACACAATGATTATTTGCGTGCGATCTCGGTGGTTATTGCGTGAGCACACGATAAAAATATTGAAAATTCCCCTTTATTCCAACGTAGGTTATGGAAGAAAGGTGTTTTTATTTATAACTAGTAGTGAAAGATATAATCTTACAATAGTATCATCAAATGTTCTATTTATTTAATGCTAGCATATTGCAAACGTATTTAATAATTTAATTTTCTTTTGAGCCTTGTGTCTTTGAAATCCCTCATGGGCAGCCCCGTTTAATCATACGAAGTAACAGATGTCATTTATTTCAGTCAACACGACACGTATATAGAAAATATTATTGTAATGGACAAAGGATAACATCGTATCTACTACGGAGAAAGATATGTTTATCATTCATTTATATTTCTTAGTATGTTCACTGAATGTATGTAATAAATAAATGCCATTTTAAGCAAAGCATTTGCCTCTGTTGAAATTTTTACACATGACCTGGCCCGGATTCGGGGATGGGAGGGGGATTGCATTTAAAAAAAAGGATAAATATACATTTCAGTTAGCCGCTAGAAACAATAACGAAGTTGAACAGGCATCGAAACATTTTCATTAGGGAACAAATAAATGAAAGGAAAAAGAAAGAACATTACCTTAATTTCTTCAACGAATCCCTTTTCTCAATATGTAGATCTATACTCTGACAAAATTACCGATTTTGTTTTGAAATATGTGAATAAAAATTTATGAAAAAGGTAGTATTTATAATTCTCGCCTGTTTAACTTATTTTGAAGTCGAGAAAAAAAAGGATTTTGAAAAAAAAAAGGAATTTACATTACTTTTTAAGAAATATTTTTTTGAAACAACGAAACCATTTAGAACTAAATCATATACACACGAATATAGATATTTAAACACACACAAATCACGTTCAGAAATATATCATTAGATATAAAACATTTTATGATTAAAATAATTCTGAGACATGCTTTTATTGATAAAATATACAAATGCAAGGCCAACATTTTGCATAGGTAGGCCTATACATAATTATACGAGTAGGCATGTTCTTTCTTAATGTGAGCAGAGTCTGGCAAACATTTTATAACAATGAATGTAAACAAAAGGGGTGCTTTGAAATATGAAAATAACTGTATGTATTTAAATACGTTAACAAACTAGATATTTAATATATCAATGTCAGCATTAACTATAGTAATAATCTAGTAATATAAAATATTTTGAGAAGGATTTTTTTAATTCTTGAGAAGAAATAGTTTTTATTTTGTAAGGGAATAACTTTGATATTCTTCTACAGGTCTACAATTTATACTGAAAAACAAAATAAAAAGAAGAAGAGAGAAAACAAAATGCAGAAAATCATGAATTCATCTAGTCTAGCATGCCACATTCATATTTAATGCATACCCTTACTAGCCTTACTTGATGTTTATTCGTCAATGTGTTTAATACGATTTAGTAAATCCAACAAAAACACATGTAAAGTTTATCATTCATCAACGTTTCGACTTAAGCCTTCATCAGGATAATTTGAATAAAACAATAAAAACAAGCGGAAGTTACGTCAAAAAACGTAATGTCATAACGCGGTAAACTGTATGTTATATATATGTATCTAGCTTTCGGATTATAGAATACATAATTTCCTATAGTATGAATATATAAAAACATGAAATAGGAAAAAAATGAAAGCTAGCTTATACAATACAGAGTTATTCTTTTACATTAAAATGGCTTTTGATTTCATCCCATTAGGTTATAAGGTCTTAAGTTTATGTATCCAGTTTCTTTACACTGTTTTTCCCAATGTGTTTAACAAATATAGATAAAAACACAGGTTGGTAAGACATCGAAACATGATATGCAAGGTTTCCAATACTGTTGAACCATTCTGTAGACATTTTCTTTTTTTTGATAAGGATATGAAATTGTTCACACTATTGTATACCCGCACTGAAATTCATTCAAGCATGTGAACTGCTTACTTTATCTATCTCTTTGAATTGTTTATTATAATTAATATAAATCCCTTTAGTGTGAGGATTATAAGAAGATGTGCGTATACATGTCAAACAATCATAGAACTTAACATGATCTGAATTCTAGTATAAACATGCACCAATCTACTACTTGGGAGACAGCATAGCAAACATCTTCTATGCAATCAACATAAACATTTCAAATTATATACAGTCGAGACTGTCATATGTGACCTTCAATGGGACTTAATGTAAAAGGTGACAGGGAATCTCTTAATACAGTTCAAACTTAGCTTGAAATAACTTTTTTTTTAAATACTTTAAATACCTAAGAAGATAACGAACCTTTATAGAGCTAAAAATAGAGAAAACCCTCTAACAAGTTTATAAGAAAAGAATAAGAGGCCATCCTGTAATCTTAAGTTTTAGAATACCATAATGTTGATTACTGATTGGTTAAAAATGGTCAAAATATAGACCTAGATCCAGGACAGTTTTATACAGTTTAATACAGTTGAATGGGAAACTCACATGTCATAAGTTTATAATATGTAATGAAACAAAATGTTTCACTAATAAAAACAATAATTACGGCAATTGCGAAAAATAACTGATGCTATTAATTAATGCAATTGATGACGCTGTGTTAACTAACGCACTGATGACGTTTTACTATCATATGCATGCACCAATATATGAATAATATAAAGGAAACAATTAAAAACAACAACAAAACCAATAACAAAATACTTATAATGGGTTATGGATCCAGTGTATATACCTTGCTGAAGACACGAAATTATGCGAATGATCAAAATTAAAAAAAACTACATCTAATTATAATGACATAAAATTAAAAATTGATACAAACCAAAATTTAAAATTACCCACAAGACAGATAACTCATAATATGTTCTATCCCACCCATAAACAATTCGTATCCAAATTGGGAAACACTCGCTCAGCCCCTCACCGCGTGGGTTCGAATCCCGGCAGGATCATTCGGATTTTCATGTGAGGAAGCCTTCCAGCTGGCTTGCGGTAAGTCGGTAGTTTTACCTGGATGCCTCATTGCATTCGGGGTCTTCCTCCACCTGTGATTAGCTGGACGTCGCTATATGACTGAAATACTGAAATGTCGAAGCGACGGTAAACTCAAATTATCAAGTAGTCATATCTCCATTTATAAAATAACAACACTACAATTCCTGGTAAAGTACATAGGTTTTGTAAAAATTTCTCAAAACAAACCGTTCCAAAATATGTTTTATACTATATCAAACATACAAATGCACAATTTTATAAAGGGTAACCATAAAAGTTATAACAGTATGTATTACCTAACCCCCTATTTTTCAGCTCAGAAAAAAAACATGGAATATCAGGTATAATATAATTATCTGAGGGGTTTTATACAAAACCTATGTGACCAAGTACGTTCAATCTAAGTACGAAAGGACCACTGATACAATTTTCCTCTTTACATGAATTTCAAATATACGAACTTGTGTTTCTGTAGTTATGGTTGATTTTTGCTTTTTAAAAATTGCCTTTTTATGGTAAACTTTTCGAAATACCATCAATTATCACAATAATGCTATTTGACAGATCAATGGGGGAAATCCAAAAATGACGTCACCGGAAGTAATTTGGGAAGGTGTTTTTCTTCTCTTTTTCAGAAAAGGAACGATAATGTTACATTTGAATAGATGAATACCAATCAAAGCCATAACATTTGATTAAAAATGATATAAGACACAATGAACTGAATGTAGCGCCGTTAAATATCGCACCGCCGTTAAATGGTGCAACTCACGTTAAATGTCGCTCTGTTGCCGTTAAATGTCGCTCTCATCGTTAAATGTCGCAACACAAGCTCACGTTAAATGTCGCACCTCTAACGTTAAATGTCGCAAAAAAAACCGAGGTCCCGTTAAATGTCGCACCATCAACGCTAAATGTCGCAGTTCTTAATTTACACTCTTATATTAAATTTGTTATATTTTTGAACCCACTTTTGCGGGGGTTGACTTGTTAACCGTGCGACATTTAACGGCGCTACACTGAACTTCCTAATGAAAAAGAATCTGTGAGCGCTGAGCAATCTGGCGTTGTGCAAAGTGCTTTGAATATTGTGCATGTACATATAAGTGCTCTTTATTAATAGAATGCAGTTCGCATGTTTTCGATCTATATTATTGTTGTAACCCTATTTGTTTATTTCGTTTACCTTTCTGTATTTATAGAAAGAAGCGGTTGAATAAATAAAGAAAAATATGCTACTTATGGATTATTATTTTTAATTATACATTCTATAAAAATGTGTCATCTTCTTCATGATATATAATGATACAGGTAAGATTTCTTGTTCACAAGCCGAAAATACCTCATTGCGGATTGGTCAAATTACGGACTTCTCGAAGTCGTATTTTTGGTCCTATGAAATTCGAGATAACGAGTGCCGACTGTACTTATTATGCCAGTATAGCTAATTACCAGAAAGTAAATTATATTCATCTTGCGTGCGTTCAGTAAAGGCGATCATAACTTCCCGTTTGTTAATGGTTGTGCGTTGGTACCCTGCTTACATTCTTTACACAGCGACAAAACAGGGGCGCAGCTGCTCACGTATACGACTGTTATGTTCACTGAACGCACGCCTAGAGTATATCATATGCATGATATACAGTTTGTCTTAAAAATAAAAATGCTTGAAGTACTAAACAGTCTGTGTAATTTCACACATCAAGAATGACATTTTCTTAAATAATGTCTTAATTCTGACACTTATCTTTATTTTCACAAACACAATATCACCTTAGTAATCTGTCAGCAGCATATGAAGATGTGAAGCTTCAGAAAATTTTTGTTTCTCCAAATCCAGCAGAGTTTGGATAACTCCGATCAAAACATATAATAATAATAATAATAATAAAAAGGTAAAGCGGGTTATTTCAGCAGGTGTAATTTTATGCGTTTTTGTCATAAAATGGGTAAGTTTTTTTTTCTACGGATTATTTTTCTGCGATTTTTTCTGCGCTTGCTTACCTTGCTATTTAATGCAAACATATTACAGATCACATACTCTACCGTCAACCATAAGTACACAATTTAACAGCTGCTTTAGTATAAGTTAACAGACATGAACCAATCCAATACTTGACTTTCAATTGTAAGTTCATTAATTTTCAAATGTAAACTTTAGTCTAGATTCTTCAACTATAGATGAATTTCGAGGGCAATTCAATCAGAGAGCAAACCATTGGTATACGAGCGAAAATATGCACAGTTTGCATTGTTTATCAAGTAATTAAGACCCCGATGTGTAGAAAATCACCCCGTCCCCAGGTTAACCTGGAAGGTGACAGGTTGTATGCCATTGATATGGGAAGATTACAATGAAATTTGATCAAGCTGTCATATTTTTACTATTTTCTTTTCATCAATTTCTTGTAATTACAAACAATTCAACAATTTAGTGAAAACTACATCAACTGGTTGTTTTGTTTCAATGCTAGCGGTAACAGACTCTTGTTGGAAATAGAAATACCGTCACAGCGTATTTCATGTAGATCAGTATCTAATGAACTGAAGGGATCTAAAGAGCTTTATCCTGCGAATATTTTTCTACTTTTAGTTCATTTCTACGGATTTTATTTCTACAGATTTGTGTTCATCTGCAGAATAACAGAAATAAATTACCCACAGGAATAGCCCGCTGTACGGTTAAAATAATAATAATAATAAAATGCATGTATCAATATATATGAATGAGATAAAGAAAACAATATAAAACAATACAAAAAATAGGTTTAGTATACACACTGTATATATTTGGTTGAAAACAACTCAACTAAACAGCACGAGAATATGCGAATATGCGAATGATCAAAGATTTAAACATCTATGGACTAATAATGTACACAGAATTATCATTTGATATAAACCAAAAGTTATAATTGCCCATACACGACGATTAACTCCTGTGTTCTATCACACCCCATTTTTAACAAAATCAGGAATAAATGTCGAGGGTTAATAATACATGTTCATTGAGCTGAAGGGAAGGCAAAAATTGGTAATAATTTCATCTGACAAAAAAACAACCTTAAAGCCAAGCACACCTAAACCAAATTAAAAGAAATGTGAGAGAGTCATAATGTGATATTTTAATGTAAAATTTTATTACAAGTCTTGCCTTTCCTTTCATGTAACCCAAAACTGTCAAAGCATTTTCGAATTCAATAATCTGTTTTCTGCTTTTTGTAGAAATGTAAACCAGGTTCTGAAAAGACCTCTTCCCTCCGTGCTACAACAAACCCGTCACTAATGTGTGCATCTATCTTTTCATTAAGCTCCCCCTTTATCGTACAGTTAATATTTTGACTGAGTTTTAGAATAGAGTCAAGAAACTGAATCATTGCTCTATCTGTCATAGTAACTCGACCTAAAACCACATTTTCTAGATGTATTGCATCGGGAGATAAATAGACATCTCTCTGACCAAAGTCTAACTTCGACAGTTCCAGGTGTGTTACTCTAATCAGATTGGACAGGATGTCCACAATCTCATCCAGAGGCAATGATAAAACATCTTCATCTTCACCCTCACCCTCATCCTCATTCGCAGACTTATAAAGATCATACTGATCATGAAAATTCATGCTAATCTTATGATAAGTGTTAGGAACAGATGTTAGAAACCTTATCATAGCTTGTTTTTCCATAACTACATTATGTAATGTAACTGTCTTTAGATGTGTTGAATCGGGAGTCAGACAAACAACTCTTTCACCAAAGTCTAACCCTGACAATGTCAAGTCTGATACCCGAGTCAAGTGATGCAAAATGTCCACAATCCTATCGACAGACAAACGTTTACCAGAATGTATAACCAATCCCTCTTAGGAATCATGTCATAACCTTTAATACGACCTGTCTGCATATCTATCACCATCAAACTCAATGCTTACTTTATGACATGTGGCAGGAATAGTAGTTTGAAATTTTATAATGCTGACTTATTCACCATGACATTATATAATGTAACTGTTTCTAGATGTGTTGCATCAGGAGACATACGCATATCTCTGTCACCAAAAAATAACCTCCTCAATTCAAGGTGTGATAGGCCTGCCAAATGAGGCAATATCGTGGCAATTTCATCGAGCATTGAAAAATATATCTTTCCTATTTTCAGTGTCTGAATCGAGGCCAAAGCATGTGGGTGTGGAACAAAGTGTACCGGTGAACCAATGATCTCACAATTTGTGAGTGATGATGTATTGATCTTAACAATATCAATATCACACTTATCTAGTTTGAGTTCTTGTAAATTGGTTAAGCGGGATAGGTCTAGGCAATGACCCGGACATCTTGCAAACGTAATTGTATAACAGTTACAAATTATAAATGTCAACTGCAGGGTTTTCAGCTGTGTTGCATTCTGTACATCCATCAAAATTCGTGATATTTCCAAATGACCCCTACCTAAATCAAGATCACCTACCCTACCTTCTGTAGTTTTGATTTTAGATAGCTGTAAGTGGACTAAAGATGTCATATTGGAACTTCTGAGATAATCTAATGGAAAAAATCCAGGTCCTTGATAAAACATAGATGAAAGTGACCAGTCATGCATCGCTGTGTGAAGCATCCTCTCTATTTCACGCGGAAGTCTGTCAGCTAATGTCAACTCTGCATGCTGTACTGTACGGCACTCTGACAAAAGCCTGAAGCATTCCAGGAGGTCTTTCGGATACGAAGGTTTAGATATAAATATACGTAAGTACTTTAAATCGGGGATATTGGTCCGGATTATTTGTTTAAGATACTGCCACTTCCAGTCTATATATTCGGTATCTTCCGAGTCTGTCTCATCCGAGCCTGCATCATCTGAGTCTGCCTCATCCGGACCTGCATCATCCGAGTCTGTATAATCTGTATCATCTGTACAATCCTCTATTTCTTTAGTTGTCATATGATGTTCGATTTCAACACCCCTCAGATAACAGACTGGCAAGGGCTGTCCACTACCCTCACTTTCCCTCATACACTCACATATCAGTTCTTGTATTTGGTCCATATTTTTCATATAGTCTGCATCGTTCTCAGCTATGTTTTGTATTTGTGGTGTTAATAGGGCCATAACACTAGAATCCATGCCACATACAAAAACAAAGAGATAATGCATATTCAGGATTTTTTTAGTGTTGCATGTTTGGGGCAGTCTTGATCCAGGATTCATGACCATGAAAACAGCAGCCAAAAAATCTTGAAAAGATTTGTGAAGGAATGAAAGTTTTTTCTTCTCATCATCTGCAGGACTTGCGAAAATCTCCTGGCACAACAAACCTGTTGTTAAACAGGATTTTATGTCATCTTTACTCAGATAGTGTTCAGCTTCAACATGGTCAAAAATAAGATCATGCTCTTCAAATGCTGATGTAAAAGCAAGTTTTGCCAAAGCAAATAATAGGTCTTTTTGAATCTTGCAGTACTGTCTTTCTTCTAAACATAAGGGAAGTCCTTGCTCTGGGGAATTCTCTCCTGGTAATGGCTCCTTGAGATTTCTTGTCCACGCATCCTTCAGAAGATGGTTTATCATAGCACTATAGATATGGACTTGCGAGCTTCCTCTTATTACATTCTCATCATTGTGCCATAACAGTATCAGCATTTTTAATAGGATTGGAATGTTCTGAAATTGTGTAAGCTCTTTGTCCTTAAGCAGTTGTTGAAAGTCGTCACTGTTTTTCTGACTCTGGTTGTTCTTCTGATTCAACTCATTAACCATTTCTTTTACATATCTATCACATGCCCCCTCACTAATTCCGGTAAGCCGGACTTCTCTATCTTTTTCCGTCGACATTAGCCTCAATTTCTCCAGCTTCCATGGGCGACTGGTAGTGACAAATGAGTATTTCTGGAATTGACGTATATCCAGCAAACCATGTGTGGTATGCATTGGAGTTTCATATTTCGTGGGGGTCTCCCACTCATCCAACCCATCCAACATTACAAGACTTGAACATTTGTCACATTCATTTTCTATGAACATATTCAGAAAATCATCTTGATCATCAAAATACTGTTTCCTGATAATTTTACTAAGAATCCAATCCTCTCTGAAATTCCTTAAAGGGATGTAGAAAAGAAAATCAAATCTGTTCATGACGGTTAAAAAACCATCAGGAATATGCTGATTGATTTTTCTACCAGAATGCACCTGACACCAGGCCAAAACCAACATTTTACACATAGCGGTTTTCCCATGTCCTGCATCCCCAGAGATATATATCCGGCTAAACTGAGTTTGTCCTTGAAAAAAAACCTCTTCAATGTCTACAGGCTTCTCAGTACTATCTGTCATCAGTTCCATACTGGGTTGTACATATAGTTTGTCAACTTCTTTCAGTGTTTCTGGTTGTAACAATGCTACGTAGGTCTCTATCAGATGATTCTTCAATTCTGAAAAGAGAAACAATTCTGATCCGTTGAGGAGTTTAAGTTTACATAGTTATGACCGGTATGATTTTACGTCAAATATGCTTTCGTTAAAGAAATGTCAAAATCATTCAATAACAATTGTATAAAGTCTATTGAAATATCATCATTTGGTATATGTTTATATTCTATAGAAGACATAAATATTCAAGTTGAAATGATGTCGATATGTCATTTTCTAAAATGATACTCAGATGATAAATGTTTTGAAATAACCAGCTGGAAAGCCGTCATGTTTGTATATACTAATTACAAACGGTGTTCTAGTTTTATATTGTTATTGGACGTTATATACTATCACTATTAAGCCTATAAATAGGTACATGTATATGTATTTATTTTCATCTGAAGATGTCTAATTAATACGTGTATTTAAAATAAGATTATGTCTTAAGATCAAATTTTTGTGTTTAATCATTTTAGGAAAAAAAGTTATTTTAAAATCAAATGTAATGGAATTGAAAACGTCATAGTTCTTTTCAGCAGCTACAGTAGAAGAATTCGCTACATTTTGTGCTACCTCTTGTAAATGTAATGGGTTATTGATCATTGAATGTTGCATTCTTATGCAAACACTTTTTAATACAGTATAAAGCATAACTTTTATTTGTATCGTTCAAATACCAAGTCGACAGTTTTATGCATTTATGCTTTTTTAAGCATGGACATATTCAAGCCAGTCAAAGTGAAGTTTCCATTATGGATACTCCTCACAAGGAGGTAAGAGCATCGGTTGTTGGGCTATATGATGTAGGCTATTAGGATATGAGCGTTCGGATTGGTTAATGCGCAAGCAGGACACGGTTTTTTTCCCATATTAGCATACAAAATAGTGATTTACCCCATCAAAGATTATTCTATCCTAGATGTCACGTGATCATCTGTCTTCCATGGGGAAAAACTCAAGAATAAACAATAATTTTGAACTGTTATTTTTAATAAGTTTATCACGAAAAGCAAATAATATGCAATAAAATGAAATAGATAGTTTTGGAAATGTAAGATTTGACTGACGTTTAATAGTGTGAAGGTAAAATAACGCATAATAATATGAATATCACTACGCGTGGTCAATTACAGAGGTGAATTTTGCATGCTAATTAAGTAAATGATAATTCCCATTCGAACGAATATTCTATTTTCGGTACATGACTCTGTATGTACTTTTTAAAGGTCGCTTAATTTCAATTTGTTGATGTCTCAATTGCTTAATTGGCGAGAAAAAAATAAGAAAGAAAAAGGCAGTGCGATGAGTTGATAGCAAGGCTGATGGTCCGAGTCTGAACACTCGTTATTGGCAGAAAAATTCGTTATTGTATGTGGAATAGGAATATCTCATCCTCGGGATCAGAAATTTCAGGCAGACACAGCTTGTCCCGGTCTGATTTTTTTAACCTTTGGAGAGACATCCCTATTTACATGAGAACTTATGATGGATTCTTATAATCATGTGTCTAATTGGATTGTATCAGATTTCGGTCTAAACGACGAAACTGTACTTTAAGACCCAAGAGAGGTGTATGGACAGTAGTCGTGTGTCATTCGACATGGTGAATTAATTTATTATGAGAATTTTACTAATGGCTTCCATTGTCAAGTTGAATCTAAGCAATTAAACTTATATATAGTCAAATAATTGATAGCTGAATTATTAAATACGAGGAATAAGCTAGACGAAATATGTACATAAAACATAGATCATGAAAACACCAACGCCATGTACCTATCCGTAACTAAACCCAAGTTATAACAATCAACACAACTCGATAGTTGAGCTTTATAGTGTATTGGTTTCAATAGCCTGATAACCATTATATCCTATCTGAAGGTGACCTATATCTTCCCGCAACCTTCATTTGGAAATCTCAATTATTCAAACGAGTTCCAAATTGCCACTTAAACGAAAGGAAACTACAATTCAAATCATAATCGATAAAACGCTCATCCTATAACAAAGATGAAACCATCCCATATACTTATTTAATGTATTTCAATGAATTAATATCTTTAAGTGGCATAAACAAAAAACGGTCAACAGAAAAATTAAAAGACCCTCCTGGTGATCGTGTGGTTTGAGCCGCCAATTTGTGGATTCGATGCCCGGCCGCTTTATAACAACGCCGTTAAAATGATATATGTACAGCTCTATTTCCTAGCGCTCAGCATATAAGGGTAGTTCAAGGAATAAATGTCTTGTCGGGATAATGTGACTGAGGTGGTATTGTGCCAGTTGTCTACGGCGTGATATCGTTGAGCGATTGAACTTTACCTGCCTAATGTAGACAAAATCTCAAGTTACAGAATACTGTCGTTGTGATGTTTACTCCAACAAATAAAGGGGGATTTTAAATGGACATTATAGGTAAAAAATGGCAAATTACTTTTTTTCCTTTCCTGGTATCTTGCTTCTGTCTGGCTGATAGGAACTTGCCGAATGTTTTGTATTTGTTTTTCTGCTTCACGTTGCACTTCCACAACCTGTTTGGATCCTTCTTTCTGAATGTCCTTAACAGCAACTCTTCTGTATACCACGGCATCGATTTTCATTTTTTTCCTTTGTCTGTCACCTTCCAAACCAATTCTATCAAGAGCCTTCTTCTTTGCTTTTTCGGCACTTCTTTCTACAGAATGTTTCTGTTTATCACCCTTTTCTTTTATTGCATCACCTTCACGCTTCAAAATTTCTCTCTGGTTTTCTCCCTCATCCTTTATAAGTTGAACTTGACCGCTCCCTTCACCTAGCACAATATGTCTCTGGTTTTCTCCCTCATCCTTTATTTGTTGAAGTTGACCGCCCCCTTCACTCAGCACAATATCTCTCTGGTTTTCTCCCTCATTCTTTATTAGTTGAACTTGACCGCTCCCTTCTCTCAGCACAATTTGTCTCTGGTTTTCTCCCTCATCCTTTACAGCTTTGACCTGCTTTCTTCTTTCATCTTCTACCGCCCGCATAACCTCTGTGATATCCTCATCTGTTATTTGAAATGCTGAGGTCTCCAACTGAAGAAAAAAATCATTTCAATATCCAAGATATGAAGCGAATATAGTATATCTACACCTAGAACATGAACTGCATTAGCATGTCTTGTCGAAATGTCAGGAAACTACTTTCGTAATTGAGGGCTATATTAAGTTCAGTTGAAGTAAGTAGACAAATGGCATAATATCAGCCAAGTCACAAGGCAACTTTTCCTTGAACTACCCTTATAATCTTAATTATTTTGCGTCGATTGTGAAAGCAAGTTCTTAAAACTTATACTTTCATCTTTCTCCACAATTCCTGGGTTGGACCAGTACTTACATAGGAAGGTCAATGATATTCCTTGCCCCTTACGTGATTAGAATCCATAACCTTCGGATCCATTCAGATAGGTTACCATTAGACCACGGCGCCCAGGTCCATATTAAAGAACCACTCATTTATTTGGCACTAGATGTGATATCATCGGATATTACATGCACATTCATACAAAAATTACCAATTTAGATTTTGAAAAGATTGTATTTCTGGAATAAAAGCTACAATTACGAAAAGTGCAGATAACTAAACAGAAAAAGTTCTATACAACACATATTCTCGCATTAGCAATTATAAAGCAGATCATCGTTTTTTTTATATTTACAAGAAGGACGGCTTTTGAAACTTTAATATCGGCAATGGTGATATTTTCTTTCAATTTTGGTCCCGATTTTCAAGACATCAATGATTTGCTTTGAATAATTTAGAAGGGCCATTGAGAGTTTTACGCACTTAATTACAATTTGTTTTAAAGAGGAGAAAGAAAAACACTTCATAAATCAGACAAGAAAACTTTACCAGTGTCCTTATAGACATTATTTATAAAAAAAATATTAAATTTGGCAAAACAGTGATTGGCTTCTACATGTATCTGTCTAAAGTAGAATCAAAGGACAAACTGAAAGTCCTAATGTTGCGTTTAGCATAGACTGGAACAGTAACGGAGACAGTCATGATCATGAGTCTTTAAAATTAGAACTGTTTGATTGATGTTCACATAAAATGGATCTTGTAGCTAATATATACATATATATTACATGCCAGATGTGCGTGAACTGGTGCATTTCATGTATGTTGTCCGCAAGTGGCTTACGTCACAAAATTTCATTCATAATACAGTAAATTCCACTTGTTTCATGCGTAGGTCACAATTAACCCGTCGCCCAGCCGATGCATCCGATTTCAAGATCGGGAAGAAGTCGGATTTGTTTCCGGCGTCCGGTGCAGGGCGCCGGCCGATTACAAATTAAAAGAAAAAAATAATACAAACGGAGGCCGGACGGGCATCGGGAGGATATCGGCAGTACACTGGCCGATCTCCGAGCGAACGTTTCACATTTTTCATGTAATGAAAATGAGCAAATTAAGCATGAAAGTAAAATTAAGCATGAAAGTAAGTAACGTTTATATACTGAAAACATGACCTGTCATGTGATTAATATATTAATACGTAGAGTGCTAATGAACATATTATAACTGAAAACACTTATGGGCTACTCCAACCAAATTGGATAGTGCATTCTTTTTACCTTTGTTTTTTGTAATCTGGCGAGGACATATAATAAAAGAGTGGATAATCTTCAAAGAAAGTTACTATCTGCTCTTCCTGGTCGTCAGGTATTTTGCAAACAGACTTATTTTTAATGGAGGTGTTAACCTCAACATCTGATAAATTGGGCATCTCAGGACCAGATTTTTTTGACGAAGGTTTAACTTTAAACTGAGTCTTTTTACCTCTTGGCATTTTGGTGTTGTTGGCTTGGAGGATTACAGCACATTTATGATCAAGATTTCTACATGTACATCGTATTAAATTAATTTAAATCGTGATTGTGCCTGCAAAGCGTCGGCCGGGCGCCGAGAAGTCGGACGGTCGCCGCCCGGTGACCGTCAAGAAATCGGCTGGGTACTGGAAAATCGGACGACAGCCGATCGTAG
>CM037783.1:64415927-64437722 GCA_021229015.1 Solen grandis | reverse complement strand
TAAATAACCTTTCATTACCTAGACATTTTTTTTTCGGTGTAACATTTTTTGCGGGGGGGGGGGGGGTGACATGCTATTTTAACAGGAAGAAAGCTTCAAATTGGTTAAAAAAATAAATAACGCTACAATTGGAGCAATACATTCTATTATTTATCTATCATTATTATTTTTAATTCAATCAATCAAATGTAATCTAATAATCCCCGTGTCATTTGTTGGTGCCCCATAGTTTAAATCCTGCCTCCAGTCACAATACGCAAAATTTAAAAAAAAAAGAAGCTGAAATTAAAAAAAAAACTTTTCCCTCCTAGAACATCTCAAAAATAATCAACGTGGTTCTGTCCACTATATTTTCTGTATGAAAAAAATATTTTTCTATGTACATTTATTTCAAACCTGGCAGTGCCTGGCTAAAGTGCAGGGTGTAAAATTTGTCAGAAAAAAGGTGAAAAAATTAACCTTTTGTATAGAATACCCATAACACCAAAAAATGTATCGCCAGAGTACATTACAAATTTAGCCTACCAAAAGTTTCTTCCAGGGTGCATTTCTAAACTATGAAGTATGAAGTGAAAGCTTTTTTCCAGCAACTGCATATGGAAGGTATAACATTAGAGTACTAAGAGGACAAACTGTATTGGTTTACTATGGTTGCACATTCCTCCAAGTCAAAACGAGTTCATTTTTTTTCCTTTAAAAATCCGGAAGCACGGGAAATGAAGAAAGAAATTCAATGACTTTTCAGGGATAAGTTCAATTTAGGACTGACTTGACTTGACTATTTGAGTTTACCGTCGCTTCGACAGTATTTCAGTCATTTATAGCGACGTCCAGCAAATTACAGGTGGAGGAAGACCCCGATGCACGGAGACATCCGGTGAGGGGCTGAGTGAGTGTTTACCCTCTCGGCCAGGGAATTTAGGAAGGCAATGTGTTTTTTCTTTATCGGGAAAACATGAACCTGTAATTTAAACCTCCCGCGCACCTGCTAAACTGACACCTAATATTTGCCACTAAATCGCTGTAGACTTAACAGAAAAACCAGCACGCCCATCAAAAAAGCTCAAACGGCGGATAAAATGGGGACTAAGACCACAATTAATTTTTACTATATATGTTCTATATAAGCATATATACAGATGACAATTTTTGTAAGGGAAATTGACATCCAAACTTAAACCCCCATTAGATAGATATATTCAAGAGAAATAATTCTGTACATTTTAAACATGGGGTCACCCGACTTCTTTTTGACCTATTTAAGGCCAAATAAAACACACGTATGAATTTAGTGCAAACCCCGGTCGGGCCATTTCACACAAACTCTCAGCATTGAGCAATGCTCAACTTTTTTTTAAGGTTGTTGTGCAATACTTTTTAAGGCCTCCAAATTGGGCATTTTATGACTAAATTTAACTGTGTTCTATAGGATTATCATCTTTTTTTTGCACGTCTTTCATTCGAAAATTCACCATTAAAATTTAGCATTAAATAGGGTCACTATTTTTGTGTAGGCACATCCGGGTGCCAAGGGCAGGTAACTGTAATATATACCTGTTTATCTAGATACACTGCCCATTGTTTTATACCTGGCCTGCTGACCTGGAGAGGGGAAATTTACTAATTGGAGCTAGCAGTGTAAACTCGTTGTCGCTTTATATATAGAGAACATATTAAAAAGCATATACCAGAACATTAGTATTGTATTCTTATTTTTAAACCTATGCAAGAATGATAAATAATAAAATAACAGTAACTGTGGTCTTAGTCCAAAGTCGGACTTTGATATCACGTGCAGGCCCGGATCCAGAAATTTTCTGCTGGGGGGGGGGGGGCGGGGGGGAGGGGGGGGGGGGGGGGGGGGGGGGGGGGGGGGGGGGGGGGGGGGGGGGCGGCAAAATCTGAATGTGATATAGTGGTAGGGGGTTTTTGGGGGGCAGCAAACCCGGGAAAAAAAAAGTTTTAGGTGGGGAGTTGCATTTGAAGGGTATCGGGGGGTTTAATATAAAGGGTTTTTTTGTTGTTGTTGTTTTTGTTTTTTAAATCCGTTTAATTGAAACTTAAAGGGCCCTGGTTTCCCATGGGAAAAAAATAATCGGTGTGGGGAATTAACATTTTTTTTTACCGAGGGCTCCCGATTTTTGGCCAAAAAAAGACTGGCAGTCCGTTGAAAATGACAAATTATTAGGTTGGGGTTTGGTCCGTTGAACACCCCCTGTTGTTTCGGCTATGACCATAGCCTTGAGTCCCGTGTTGGAAAAGCCCCGGGGGACCTCCCGTGATGGGCGAAGGTCCCCCCGGAGTTTCCTAGTTTGTAACTTCTGGGGGGAATATCCCCGTGAAAGGGGATCTTGCAACCATCCTACGTGTCTCGGGGAAAGTTATTGAGAGTGTAAAAAATTTGAGGGTGGAATTAACGACAAAGTCAAAGAAGAATTTGGGGGGTTTTAAAGGGGGATTGCCCTAACAATGTCCAACGGTTTTTTGACGTCTCATCTAAATGGCCAAAACAAAAACTAACTGGGTTTTTTTTTTTTTTTTTTTTTTTTTTTTTTTTTTTTTTTTTTTTTTTTTTTTTTAGACGGGAATGTGTCACAGAAAGGCCGCCTAATTCCCCAAATGCCCCCCGATACTTGGGCGAGACATCACAACCACGGGGCCCCGGAGGAAAAATATCGGGGAACTCCGTGAATGCGACGGGCTTCTCTGCGGTATTTCCCAGGCTTGTTTTCCCGAAAAAACATCGAAACATCGGGAAAATTTAAATAAATTTTTTTTGCAGACCCCCCGGGCTCCGAGGACTCCCTGGCTCGCGAACTATTTCCTCGGGAGTGGATGATCCCTTTTTTTCCCGAGGAAAAAAAAAAAAATGCCAAGGGGGCCCGAGCCTTAAGCTTTGAGCGATATAATGTTTCTTTTCCGGGCAAAGGATGTTATTAAAAAACTTCTGTGCAATGAAAAAAATTTTTGATTAAATTGCTTTACGGGCCCCCCGATCAAAAATAAAAAAAATAAAATAACATGGGGGAGATGGAAGGCTGGGGGGGGCATGTTTTTACTGAAAGGGCATTACTTCTTCCGGGTAAGAAATCGGCTTATCTTGTATTTTCATTCAAAATGGGTAAATTTTAATTTTAAGGGTTTCCTGAACCCCCCCCAAAAAGGGTTATGTCATTTTTTTTGACTCAACAGTTAAAAGACTATTGTCAAAGATGAGAAAAAAAACAATTTTTTCCCTTTAAAAAAATCATTTTGTCAAAATGTGGGAAAGGGATAGGTTCGACCTTAATGATATTGGTGTCAAATTTGATCGGAAGCGCTTCACACAGAAATTCTCAGAAAAAAAAACAGGCGACGTTTTGGGAGGTGTGGGCCCTTTTTTGTCATTTTTTTTGGTACATTTTAGTTTTTAGTTGAAAACATTTTGGGTTTTTTTAAAAGTTTAATAGTGACAAAACAAAAAAATAGATGTTGATATTTAAAATTAAAATTTTTTACCGTTTTTTTTGTACAAAAATTGTGTATTCTGTGCATTAGTATACATTGACTTATCAGAATATTGAACAAAAAGATTACCTGGATTTGTTTGAAATTGTAAACATAATCTACACATACATTGTAAAAAAAAATTTGGCAGTTAACGATTTTCAAAATTTTTTCTTTTTTAAATTTAAATTTATAAATCTAAATACACATATTTTATATAATTTTTATTTTTTTATTGTAAAAAAATAAGAAAAGGGGAAATGTGATGTTTTAGACCTACTTTTTGGATTTTTTTATTGAGAGAGTTAGTAAGAAAATTTAACTGCTTTGTTAAAAAAATATTAAAGTTTTGTAAAAATAGTATGCTGATGAATTTAGAAACAAACCCATTTTTGATAAAGTTTAATTTACATGGTAGCGATGGGGTGCATCTTCCCGCAGAAAAGCTTTTTTTAATTTTTTTTTTTTCCCAAAAAAAATCGGCAATTTTTCATACCGAAAGTCTCAACCCGGCAGTTAAATTGTCCCCTTTTAATTAAGATTTAACATTTTAAGATGTGGAAAAAGTGAATTTAAAAATTTGTTATTGATTTAGTAAATTTATTTTTTTAAATCAATAATTTCTTTGGGCTTAGTGAAAAAATTTTGATAGCAATTCATTTTAAGTCCCAATTAGTTTTTGTTTTTAGTGGGTAATTTTTTTAAATTCGATTTTTTGTTATTTCCCAAACATCACCTGTTAGAATATTTTACTGATAAAAGTTTTTGGAAAAGTATTTTTTTCAATCATTTGATCGTCGGAAACGGAATGTCCTTTATTACATGCAATACCTGTAATCAGTAAAAGGTTCAACAATTTACAGAACAGAACAAACAGAACAGATTTTATTACACGAAAATTTTTACAGTTTTTTTGTGTTTATACACTAAAATAAAGATATACACACAATTAAAAATTTTACATACCAGGGGGCGTCTCGATTGGCCATCGGAACTGCCCCAAATAATTTCCGATTTTTCTAGAGATTTTCCAAACGAGGGGTTAATTGGAACGAATTGATAAGACAAAAAAGGGCGACAAAACTTCTCCTTTTCGACGAAGTTTTTGACATTTTCTGACGACTGCAGGACATGCTTTCCCACATAATTTTGCCGGCTGTCGCGCCGCTGTGTAAGTAAATGGTTTATTTAGAGTGAAAACAAAATTTCCCACTGGTTTATTTTTGTGTGAGGCAAGAAAAGGGAAAAACCCCCCGTAGTTAGTACCTAAGTTAAAACGCCAAACTCCCGCAGTGTTATTCCCCCCTATCAGTGAAGAAAACCGCTGCCCCACAGTTAATTTTATTAAATATTGAATTTTTATTCGATATTTCTATTTTCAGTTGTATTTTTTTAAAATAACATTGATAGTTAAAAAAAAGAAAATGATAGCATTTCTTGAAAATAAACACTGTCAATCCCTTAATTTTCCCCAATCGTCTGGGGTTTGTTGCATTTTAAAGCACGTACGTACTACATTAACCTGTCGGGAATGTGGAATACGAAAAAGCGGAAACCCGGTTCACTTCCATTTATCTCAATTAAAATTTAAAGTTTTTTACAGTTTTTCATTCATTTTCATTTTGTATTTTCAAATCATTAAGACCTTTTTTTTAATTTTATGGATTGTGTTTGTAAAGGGTTTTTTAGCCCCACAAAAAATCTTTCTTTTTTTGTTACGCTTTCGGGGGACAATGTCAGTGGAAAGGTATGCAAATTTGGGGTTCCGAATTATCTACATCTGCTTTAAAAGGGCATTTCCGACTGTCCAAAACACATTCGACAAATTAAATCATTTAAAAACTGCCAGAGTTTCCGACTAAAGGACAGGGAACGAAAGCAATTTTCAAAAAAGCTAATGATTACTTTTGGGGTATTTTGGGAACACTTGAACAAAAACCCGTACCAGATGGGTTTTGGATTTCAGAAGTACCATCTTCATCCGAATCTTTTATTGCACTGTTTAACACACAAGAAAAAAAAAATTATAAAGGGGCCTACCCCAAAAAAAACAAGTTATTAAAGACCTTTATAAAAAAAAAGGGGTTCCCGGTGTTGTTGGAGTTTAAAGGGAACCCAATTTTAAGAAAATTCCCCAAAGGGAAAAACCAAAAGTCCTACTTTAATCGAAAGGGATTTCTTCCACCCAACTGCAGCAGTATGTAGAAAGACCTACGTTAACACGCTTACGGGCCCCCAGCAGTTGCCACGATTCAACATTGAAAAATTCAATTTAGGGGATCAGGGCAGAACATGGGGGGATGATCAATCTTGGCTGATGGTGGTTTTCCACTACAAATGGTTTTTTAAAACACCCTACCGGGATAAGACACTTAACCCCTATTTTCAGAGACTTTTAAATTATGTGTTTCTTCAAATCGAGTGCCCCTAAAAAACTTTTGGGCTTTAAAGGAAGGTTTCACCCTAACCCACTTAGTGTTAAACAAGGTGATCACAGTATTATATGGTTTTTGTGTTAAACACAACTTTTTATTCAGCAATCAATATTTTAGTTGAATTTATAAAGGGGACAGAGATGCCTCGGGTTAAATGTTTTTTCATGGGCCCAACCTGCACAAGGTTTTTCAAAGGGAAAGGGATAGCACCAACTTACCAAAAAGGGAAAAAAAAAAAACAATACAAACTAACCGCGGGTTTTTTCTGACCTTTACTTCAAATTAACAAAAAAAAAAAAAATCTTGTACTTCAAGCTTAAAAAAAAATAAATAAAAAACAAAACTGAGTGTCTTATAATGCAAATGAAAACTATACACCAAATTTGTACAAAAACCATATTTTCAACATAAAAAATCTATACTTCAAAAGTTTTTAAAAAATTTGAAATTTTAATAATAACCTTGGAGCCAACACAAAAAGCATTTTTTGCTTAAAAAAAACCCATCATTTTTAAACATAAGGTTTGAAACCCCTTTATTTTTAAGGGGTTTCTTGATACTGTTTTCCCATAATTTTTTAATTGCAGTCTCAACCTATTCATTAATTTATACTGTTTATACAAAATACATTGTTGATGTCTAAAACCTAAAAAACCCCAAAGTCCTTGACCCAACTTTTTTAAACAACCCCAATGTCTTTATAAGATCCCTACCACTACTAAAATCTTTTTAGCCCGCTTTACTTTTTTTTATAAAAATGTTTATACAATTTTACAATATTAAAGTACGATTTAACATTAATTGCATTAAAAAAATTATTTTAATAAAATAAATTAAAAAAATACAAACTACACGAATCATTGATATGAGATCATAACCCTTGCACAATCCCAAAAACATATGTTCAGGGTATAATATCAAACAAACAAAGGCAATTTAAAAAGATAAAATGTAGGAACATGATTGAGCTAAAATGGAATTTCAATGCCTTCAATTCCTAAAACAACTTTAAATTATGGTCTTTTACCAAAAAAAGTTTTTTTTAAATTTTTTTTTAAATTTTTTGGGAATAAATAATCAACAATGCTTAGTTATATTAAACAGTTTCATAAACAAACTTTTTTTAATTTAACAAATTTACAATTTCTTCCCAAAACCACCCCAAATGCAAAAATTTTAAAATGTCAAATTAGGGCCCCCATTTCTTTTTTTAAAATCTTTAGCTAACTTTAAAAATTCCATTTTCTCTGATGCATTCTTCTTTTTCTCTTCAAGTTTCTTGTGAGTTTCCTTCCTGTTTCAAAAAATATGACAAAAACTGAAAAATTCGAACCTGGATTTAGGGGCCTTTTACAGGCTTTGGTTTTATAAACTAGATGCACTTTCTGTTTCAGAATCAATTCACTGGACTTCCTTGCAGATTACTTGTACTAACTTGGAGTTTTACTTGTATCGGGGATGTAAACTGCTCATGGGTTTTTTTGGTAAAACCCTGTCTTTTCCTAAAATCTATAAAGTTCTGCTGTAGACATTTTTTCCCCACCCCCTAAAATGTAACATTTTTAAAGGGGGGAATTTTAATAGCCCCTTTCCTCATAAAACGCTTTTTGACCCTTAAAAGGGGATCATAAAAATGGTCTGTAAAAGACAAGTTATAACTTCAGGTATTGGTTATGTGTTTCATCATGGGGTTTTTATGGGTCCCTTTTAAGGGAAAGGGGTTAGATAATGTTACATTTTATCTTTAGAGGTTTAAATTTAATTTTTTCCTGATATAGGAACAATAAAATGTAAACGCAAAACCCAAACACATGAATTAACTTCAAGCTGATCAGTTTTTTTATTGTTCAAACCAAAAACCCTTTTGATGAATTTTTTAAAAAGGGAAACCTAATCAACTTTCTTTAACTTCATACTGTTTGGGTATAACTTTGTAAGAAGGGTGCAAAAGGCATATAAGGGGGAAAAGGGTTTAAAAAAAATAAGTTATAATGCAATGCACTCTCTGGGTGGTTGTTTACCGTCGCTTCGACAGTTTTCAGTCAATAAGCAACGTCCAGTAATTACACGGGGGGGCCAAAGTACAAGGGACATTCACCCCGGGAAACCGCCGACCCACCCAATAGCTAAGGGGTCCCACTTTAAAAAAAGAATTTTTTTCCGGGATTCGAACCAATACAAAAAACATTTTTATAAACTTAGTTAAATTCAATAATAAAAAAACTGTTGCGTATATAACATATCAAAAGTCTAACAAACTGCCAAATTACCATTTTCCTTTTTCATTTAAACCCCCTTGTATACCCGCAATGTTTTCCATCGTCCACCATTGGCCTTTGGAAATTTACCCCCCTCGCTTTGTTTTCCCCGAATTTTTTCCCAAAGGGCGTTTTTCTAAGTTTTCCGCATAACAATCTTTTTGTTTTTTCTGTACTCTCTAACATAAAGATTGGAGTTTTGGCCACAGTCCACTAATTGATGGCAATTGGGGACGTTTTTTTACTTTTTATTGTTGTTTTCCCTCGACCATGTATTCATTAAAGGTGACTTTTTAATTTGGTTTATATTAAACTGGGGTCGTTTTAAAAACGTTTGGGGATTAAATATACTATTTTAAAAAAAGGGGTATACAAAAATTTACGTTAATTATATACTTTAGTTTAGTATATTGATGTTTTGGGGTTTAAAAAATCACTGGAAATGGGTTTAAATATTAATCTCACGAGTCCATAATTAAGGGAGGGGATAACCCTGTCACAAAGGCACCCCGGAAACCACCTACCTACCGCAAGCCACTGGGAAACTGCCCCCACAAAAAACCGAGTGCCCGCCACAGCACAAACACAGCAAAATGACTTTAAACATTTCAAAAAAATTTTTAAAAACTAAATTTGGGCAATGTTAGTTCCCCTTTTTACAAAGTTTAAAATTAAGCCTTGTCAATGTTTCATTTTCAACCTTTTTAATTTAGAGGAAATTAAATTAGGGATTTGTTTTCTTTTCGGAAAATTTAATAAATCATTATTTGTATTGTCAATAATACTTTTTAAAGAAAGCAAAATAAGTTTCCATTGGTAGGTGACAATAACTTTTTGAACTCCCCAGTCGATTTAAAGCACCATTACCCAATTTACTGCTTACTGCCAGTTTTCCACCTTCTTTAAATTGTCTAAAACTTTGGGGAAAAAGGGCACGGGAAAATTTGACTACCTGGGAAACCTGGGATGAAAATTTCGGGAAATTCTCTCCGCTTCATAAGTGGCAAATAACCCTCTTTAGTTTTTCACTATATCTTCCAAAAAATTTTGGGAAATATCCTTTAAATTGGGGCCCAAAACTATCTGAAACTAAAAAGAAGGGGAAAACAATAAAAAGATTCCCTTTTACTATTATTTTAAAGGGAAAAAACCCGAAAGGGAATATTTTCATATTTAAAAAACCTTTATTTATAGTATCAATTTCTGCGTTCAATTGTTTTTCTTTAAAAATTTAACCCGTTAGAACGGGCAAACGTGGCATTAACTTTCCCTAGTCTGAAGTTGCATGTCACTTTCAACTGTCGGGGCATACATATTTGCTTGATATGTTTTTTTTTTAATATATTTTACCAAATTTTTAAAATTTTTGTCATAAAAGAGGTTTTATTTCTTTTTCTACAACAATTTTACAAAACTCAGAACTCACTTTTCAGAACGTGTCCGCCATTTTGGTTAGGTTTAAACGCGGGTCAATTTACTCACACCCCCTGGTCGCTGGAACAGTAAAATCTGTCGGGACAGTTTGGGGTACCCCATTGGAATTCTCTCTGTTCAAAAATTTTTAATTTTCCAACAAGGGCCCCTATCTTTAAAAACCCTGCTTATCACTAATCATGGTGACTGCCCGTTTTGGGTTTCCACCATTTAAAAGCAGGGGGGGATAAGACAATAGGGTTTGCGGGGGTTTTGCGGGTTTTCAGTATGGGGGCCCCGTTGGATTTTCCCCTAAAAGCTCGACATTATGTAACAAAGGGTTTAAGCCCAAAAAAATTTAAAAAAAGGCAGCGGGGTGGGGGGGGGGGGGGGGGGGGGGCAAGGTCCCCCCCCCCCCCCCCGTGAATCCGGGGGGCCGACTGATTGGGTCCCGTCTCATCGTAAAATCCCACACACAAAATGACGGGGAAACATCCATCAAATTTTACTAGGGCGCCCCAGATGTTTATTTCGGGATGATTTTAGATGGGCCATGAACATTTTGAGAGGGCTGTTATCACATTGGGGGTTTAAGTCAAATGTGGGGTTGTAATATCATTATGTGAGGTTGTAATGCCCTCTTTTTGGGTTGTTTTTCATCATGTAGGGTTGTAATATCATCATGTAAGGTTGTAATATTATCATATGGATTGTAATGTCATTGTGTGAGGTTATAAAGACATCATGCGTGGTTGTTAAGTCATATTATGGGGCCGTAATATCATGTGGGTTGATTTGCCATTTTGGGTGGTGCAGTTGTCCTTCTGTGATGTCCACATGACTTGCTGTTGATGCAGTTGTCATTCTGTTATGTCCACATGAATGTTGTGCGGTGCAGTTGTCCTTCTGTGATGTAAACTTGAATAGCTGTGTTGTGCAGTGTTCTTGTATTATGTCCACTTGACTTGCTGTGTGATGCAGTTGTCCTTCTGTGATGTTAACTTGACTTACTGTGTGGTGCAGTTGTCCTTCTGTGGTGTTCACTTGACTGCTTGTGGTGCAGTTGTCCTTCTGTGATGTTTACTTGACTTGCTTGTGGTGCAGTTGTCCTTCTGTGATGTTCACCTGACTTGCTGTGCGTGCAGTTGTTCTTGTGTTTATGTCCACTTGACTTACTGTGTGGTGCAGTGTCCTTCTGTTCTCTCCACTTGACTACTGTGTGGTGCAGTTGTCATTCTGTGATGTTTACTTGACTTGCTGTGTGGTGCAGTTGTCCTTCTGTGGTGTTCACTTGACTTGCTGTGTGGTGCAGTTGTCCTTCTGTGATGTTTACTTGACTTGCTGTGTGGTGCAGTTGTCCTTCTGTGATGTTCACCTGACTTGCTGTGCGGTGCAGTTGTTCTTGTGTTATGTCCACTTGACTTACTGTGTGGTGCAGTTGTCCTTCTGTTCTCTCCACTTGACTTACTGTGTGGTGCAGTTGTCCTTCTGTGATGTTTACTTGACTTGCTGTGTGGTGCAGTTGTCCTTCTGTGATGTTCACCTGACTTGCTGTGCGTGCAGTTGTTCTTGTGTTATGTCCACTTGACTTACTGTGTGGTGCAGTTGCCTTCTGTTATCTCCACTTGAATTACTGTGTGGTGCAGTTGTCATTCTGTTATGTCCATTTGACTTGTTGTGTGGTGCATTGTCCTTCTGTTACGTCCACTTGACATTGTGATCGGTTGATTACATCCTGTTCATTAATATGTTGCGCATTGACAATACGAGTTGGTTATTATTTCCTAATTTCATTGTATTTATATTTTCTTAACGTTGGATGTGAAAGGACAACCCATATTTCGAGATCCTCGTGTTAGACCCATTTATTACCCCCTGATAACCCAAACAGGAAATAACATAACCACCCCATAATAACATAATAAAGTACATTTGCCAAACTTATGAATTTTGCAGAAACTCAAAATTTTTAGTATTTTTTTAAATCAATTTCAATAAAAATGTAGTTTTCGTTAAAAAAAGAAAAGAAAACCCTTTTTAGGGTTTTGCTTTTTAAATTTTGTTTTTTTTAAAGGGAAAGTTTAAAAAACCATTTTGAGCTGTATATGACAGAAACTGGCTGAAAAAAAGGGGAAAAAATGGGGGTGAAGTCTTTCAACACTTTTAATTTTAAATAGGACCAGACGGCCGAATATTTAAACCATTTAACTGGAATGAACCAGGTAAAGGGGGGGGGGAGATAACAAAAAAGTGGACAAAATTTTAAAAAGTTTTAAAAAATACTGCCCCCTCCTCGAAAAAATGTGGCATTCGAGGGCACAAATTCAATAAACGTGCAAAAAAGGGGTTTTGGGAAAAGTGTTGATACTACCCGTGATGATCTGAAAATTCTATCAAACTCATGGGGAGTTTGAAGTGCTGGAAAATATTTTAATTGGGGACAGATTCTGTGCGGCGTAAAAAAAAAATCAAAAAGAAAATCGTCTTTTAAAGAACCTTTTTTGGGAACCCTGCAGAAAAAGAAATGGATTTTGCAGAGTGCAAAGGTGCCCCAGAAAAACGGGGGGTTGGGGAAAGGGGAAAAAATGTCTTTAAAAGTCTGTAAAAGAGCAAAGGGAAAATTTTTAAAAATAAAGGGGAATGAAAAAAGGGAAACCCAAAAGCTGCAATTTATTGTGGTTTAAAACATGAACAAAAAAAAAACTTTTCCGCATTGGAAAAAAAAATTTGTCACAGTTGTGATAGGGAAGAACACTTAAGAAGAGTGCAAAAAACAAAAAGAAAAATGTACGCTCAGTGGTGTTTCAATTGATAGTGTGTTTATAATGATTACCCCATTTTTCTATTTGATGCAGAATCCCTTGGACAGAAAACGGGTCTATAGACTGCAACATTGTGACATTTTTGGGCAGCCACGGGGGGCAAAATGAACTTTTCAGCAGTAACTCATCAAGAAAATGAAGAAAAATTTCCAAAAATTTTAAGGGTTTAAAAAACCCAGGCTGAGAACATACAGTGGTCTTTCCCAATAAAAACCGAGGGGGATCCGTTATTTTAAACTGTGGGGTGTTTGTAAAAATACAGAGGGGAAAATTTCCCAAGTTATACAAAAAAGGGAAACCCTCCCAATATTTGATAAAACAGATGTGAGAAAGATGGGACTTGAAAAAAATGTTTAAAATGTTGAAAGGTTCAGAAGATCAAGACATTTTAGGAATCCCTCTGATGTTTTTAAAGGGAAATTGGTTTTTTTCCCTGGAAAAAAAAAATTTGATATTGACAAAATTTCCCAAAACCCAAAATACAGCTGTGAAGCGTCACATTACCCTCTGAAAACATTGAAGGGGTGATTTTCAAAAAACCCCAGGTCTACATATTTCAGAAATTTAGAGAAACCCTTCATTTTTTGGAAAATTTGAATTTGAAGAAGAAAAGTTAAAAAGTTGTTATTTTTAAATTTCCCCCCTTTTGGGAAAGGGTATAGATACTAAATTTCCCTTTTGGTTTTCACTAGTCCTGTTAATGAAATTTTGAAATGTCACAGATTTTTTTAAGATATTGATGGAGTTGAAGTCGTTATGGATGATACCTTGTTACAGGAAAAATTTTCCCAAAAACCCTTGATAAAGCGTCTTGAGAAAGTGCTTAGGAAAACAAAAAAAATACCCAAGCTGAACAAATGTGTCAGTTTTGGAAAACGAAGTTGGATATGTACGGTCATTGTTGACTAAAAAATGGAAACAAGCCAGATCCTGAAAAGGTCAGGGGAGTAGAACAAATGACACTCCTGAAATAAGAAGGAAATTTTGCATTTTTTGGATTTTAACAATTATGGCCCCAAATTTTTTACCAAATTTTTTCTTAGGGAAAACAGAAATTTTTAGGAGACTGTTTTAAACAGAAGAAAAGTTTTTATTGGGGCATTCGAGCAAAGTTTTTTTGATCGATGACCAAGAGATTGGTGATCAAAGCCAGGGCCCTTTCCGAATTTTTATATTTAAAAGAAATGTCCCCTTTTAAAGGTTTTACAGTATTCCCAAGGGTGTTGCAAAAATGGAAAACATTTTAGCATTTTCTTCGAAAACATTAAAAAAACACAGCAAAGGTATTTACAAATAGAAAAGGAAAAAACTAGCAATATTTTTTCAGTGGGAAATTTTTGACAGTATATTTTTTGGTTTAAAAAATTACGGGGGAAACTGATCACAAGCCACTGGAAAAAAAATCTTTAAACGAGGGATACATGAAAAACCTTACGTCTAAAGAATGTTTTCTTAAACGTCAGATATGAACTTTATGTAAAATTCAAGCCTGGAAAGGAGAGGGTTTTTCACCCAAATTATCTGAAAAAAAATACAGAACCCCTTTTTGACAGAGGAAAAACAAAATTGCTGGGAAATTTAGGAAAACATAGCCCTGTCTTTACACAATTAAAAAAAGATCAAAGAACATCGCAGAAAGGATGAAAATAAAAAGCTTATGGAATGTGTAACCAAAAGGCTGGCCAATTATAGAAAAAAATTTTTCCGAATAATAAAGGGCCCTACTGGAATTTTTTGAGACGAAAAAATCAGTTATTGATGATGTGTTAAAAGAGGGGAAAAAAAACTGATAAATTTTGAGAACAATGAGAAAGAAGATTTTTGGATTATTACATGAATCACACTTTGGGAAATTTTTAAATGCAAAGCTCTTGCTAGAAACAGGTGCAATAAAAATAAAATAGCAAACTGTGCTATTTTTGCAAAAAACCAATCCAGAATCCCAAGGAGCCATTGATGAAAAGGAGGTACCTGATAGGCCATATGAGAAAATATGTGTGGATATTTTTGAGCTGAAAAATATTCCCAGTATCTAATATCTGTTTGTTTTTTATTCTAAATGACCAGAAATTTCTAAATTGGACAATCTGACGAGTAAAAATATGATTGCTTACATGAAATCACATATTACGAGATATGGTATACCAGAGGAAATTGTCAGTGATAATGGAAGGCGTTCACAAGTGCTGAATTTAAAGAATTCACAGAAGGTATTGGATTACGCACAAAACTTCAAGCCCATATTTCTACCAGTCACATGGACAGGTGGAACGTGCAATGCGTACTGTAAATCTTTTGCTGAAAAAGGCGAAAGATCCTTACTTAGCAATACTGGATTACAGAAATACCCCTGTTGAAGGTATAGGGTTATAAACCGGCACAAATGATGATGGGCGAAGCCTGAAAACAAAGCTTCCTATGGAGAAAATGGGTTTAAAAGCATAAGAATTCTGGTGATGTAAAGAAAAGACTGGAAAATAAACAAGATGTCGCAAAGAAAAATTATGACAAGCATGCAGGAAAGGTGTTGAAACCTTTCCCATGAGGGTGACTTTGTTGTTTTCAGACGCAATAATGAATGGAAAATGGTAAGGTAGACAAATACCATAAACTACCCAGATCTTATAGTGGGAAAATATTATCGCAGGAACAGACCCAGATAAGGAAAACTTCTGTTCCACCAGAGACAAAACACCAAAATGAAATCCTTCCTTCTACATGTACCTCTGGAGAGAGCAAGTTAAAATGACCCTGAACAGCATCATCACCCATCAGCAGCAGCAGGATGCTGATAGTAAACCATACGTAACAAGATATGGGAGAACTGTAAAACCACTGGATAGATTCACTTGAATTTGGATTACAGTTTAATATGTTAAATCAAAGTTTTAAATTTATAAGTAATTAATTTCGCATTCATTTGGATATATTGAAAATCTACTAGTGCTTATACCATGAGCCACAGAGTTGCTTTAAAAAAAATTTTCAGAAAATAGGTCAAAGGCAATTATATTCTTTGGAATATCAAGGGAAGAATTTCTGTGTAAATAGCTTTTCGTGTGGTTTGTGGAAGAGTGTTAAAAACAAATATCATATAACCGAACCAAAACCATTTACTGATACCACAGACAGTTTATGGAAGAACAATGGACAAATTTAACTGTTTAGTTGTATTTTTCTTAGCCGTGGATTAATTAGATTAAAATTAATTAGATAGTTCACATATGCTTATTTTCAACAAAAAAAAAAGAAAAAGTAAATAAATAAAAAAAAGACCTCTCTAAAATTTTAAATCGAGAGGTGGGTTTTTTTTTTAAATTTACTTTTTCTTTTCTTTTTGACTGAATATCAAGGCTCTGGGGATGAAAACACGGTATCCCCAGCATTGATATTCAATTTCGACTCGTACTGAAATAAACTTTGAAAATTGTCCCCATTTAGTGAAATTTCAATTTTAGACATTTTTCTCAGTGAAGTAAATAAGGGGGAAAATATTAAAAAATAAAATTTCTAAATATAGCCCCAAATTTTTGTAAGATCCATAATGTGTGCAACTCTGTTCAAAAAGGGTTTGCAGCCTATTCGACATATTGAAATGTTGTAAAGAGTTATCAAGAGATAGCCCTCATTATGTTTTATTAATTTTATACAACGAGACAGACTCACTAATTATATTGCTAAGTACTACAGTGATTTTCTATTAACATGCACGGCCCCGTGAACTTTCATAGAAGCAATGTTTTTCGCTGTGGATGCGTTTTGAATTCATCCACTCTGACTGGATGAATTTAGTGGGGAAAACTTTTGAAATGAAAATAGGATACGGACTTTCAGTATTGGGACAAGACTTCTGTTTAGCCTAGGTCTAGATGAAAGTTCCGGATTGGTGATCTGCGCATGCGCAGCAATTTGGGTAACTTTCAAAATGTTGCTGCTAAATATTGAAAGTTACCCCGTGATAAAAGTTCCGGATTGGTGATCTGCGCATGCACAGAAACGATAATATAAAACTTGACAGTGTTGAAAGTAACAGAAATGTTTAAAAGATCTAAAGATATAAATATGAAATACTTTATTTTCTAATATTTTACTTACTACGTAATTATATTTCGGAAAAAGAAGTAAAAACGTAAAGGAACCTTAACTCGTCAATGTAAATTTTTTGGTATATATGAGGTTCCAGTGGGTTAATGCATTAATTTTTTGGTTATTATCTGTGTCCCAAGATATACCGGCACCCTTCGGCCCCTTTTTTAAACCATCCCCTGTGCACATGGCACCTATAAATCAGTTGCAAAAGGCCCCGAATATGGTAAAGTAAGGCTGCCGATTTACGGACTCTTGGAACATTGTCTCGTCACTACTAGTAACATTAACTCGTCACCTTAACATTTTTTTTTAAATCGCAATATGACAATTTTAAACAAATAGTTTTAATTTAAACAGTTTTATTTAAACTTTATTTTATCTTTACAATATCAATATCAGTTTTTTGGAAAATCTTATAAGTTAAAAATTAAAAACAAAAAAAAACAAAGACATATCCATCTTCAACTAAAGTCTAAAACACTCTATTTCATTATGTTTAAACACTTGTCTGATATGTATTTAACTAATTACCTAGCGTTTCGCACAAGGTTGATTTTAAATTTCACAAAAGTAAGAAATGTTGAAAAAATCAACAACAACAACAAAAATGAATATAAATATTTCGTTGTCTCTTGGGAAATTTTTGTATACTTATGTGAATGCTTAAAAAAGATTTGTGTTCATTTTCCATATTAAGTTAAGTCGGTGATTGGCAGCGCCACTTACTTTCTTTATATATTTTTTATTACAAAAAATTCTCCAGTTTTAGGATTTTCAAGATTTTTTTTCTTCTAGTTTTATTTCACTTATATATTTACTTATCTGTACCTCTTTCATAGTTATACATGTCTATACTTTGTATGCGATGAATATCTGTATAGGACAATCTGAATAAAAATTATGGTATGTCTATAATTTTCTTCGTCGGACAGGGCTGTAAATATAACCAAAAAAAAAAATAAATAAATAAAACAGTAACCAAAAAAAGGCAGCAATTAAAATAATAATCCAATACAAAACGTTTGTTTTCCATTAAAAAAATACCCTATAATATTTTTTTGGATTCTTACGTTTAATTTTGTAATAAAATGAAAAGTATATTACGCAAAGTATAGTGACCCACTACTGAGTACCACAAAATGATAAAAACCCGAAATTCAAAAGACTATTTCTAACCACATGTTTTGAGAATAACATAATCATTATAATTTAATGATATTTCAGCAAATATCTAATGGCAAAAATAGAGTTTCGTAATTTTGCAAAGTGGTGGAGGTAATTATTTTAAAAGTTTTGTACCAAAACACGGAGTCCCTAAGTCGTCAATGGGATCCCAAACTCGTCATTTTATTTCACTTTTATAATAGCTCTTTTTTTTCTTCAAAAGGTATGTTTTATTGAGCCTTTTCTATGACTTTATATTCGAATACAATGTTTTGTAAATAAATGACAGCCTTCAAACTTTATGATGACGTAAACGAAAAGGAGGTGATAAAAAAAATGACGAGTTACATGCAGTTCCTGCCGCGTTCAGGTTTTCCTTTAAAGTTAGTCGTAAAAATTTAAAGAAGCCCTCTGAAATGTATTTTGTTTTATACTGTGTTTAAAAATACCAACTATTGGTGATAACGGATGAATGTTAATGAAATTACAATCGATTGTGTATCAATTAAAGTGAAAAAACAGAGGCACGGTCGCGTGCGACCCCGTGTTTTTTCTATTTTTACTTTGAATTAGCCACTTCGGGCTCGATTGGGACTTATATACGTTCTGAAAATAAATATTCATATGTGTAATTTTTCTTAGCTTTATTCTCCCGGAAATATAAGTAAATAAAATTGATCGTATATGAATAAGAAATAAGTCGTTTTGGTTTGTATTATTTTTTTTTCATTTACATGGTTTTTTTTCTTTTTTCCCTTCTTTCTTTTTTCTTTTTTTCTTTTGAAATGTACTTGTTATCTAATGCCAATATTTCTTTCTAATTTATAAATTTTGTTGCGTAACAGAATATTGTAATTGTACCCAAACATGTGTGAACAAGAAATATGTACCATGACTGTACACCCCTAAAAAAATATCTCTTCTGTTCTGTTCAATTCGCGCAAGCTGTAAATACACTAGCGGGTAAAGGCATTCGGGCAATGAATCCGCTATAAGCACTCTTACATGAAAATAAGGTCCCGGTGCATATAATGTTTAACCTCTTTGATTTCATATGTTATCTCCACACGGGTCAGAGTTTTCGGTTTTGGCAAATATGAGGTTCTAGAGCGGTTCAAAAAAGATTTTGTAAATGGATTTCAAATGTAAAAAGAACAACCAATACTCTGTCTTTTTTAAAATGAGAGTGAGTTAAGGAGGTTTCCTCTGTACATATTAGCGGCATATTAGAATAAAATTTAAAAATTTCTTAATTACTTAACGAAAAATACAAAAATTGCATTATTCAGACATCATTAAATTACACATAAATTTTGATCTGGCTAGAAATGACAAAGCAGTAAATTGGATCTCAGAGGTCGATCTTTTTTGCAGCAATCAGGTTTCAATGATGTATGGGAATACCCAACTCTATTAACATATCGTATGTTAGTACCTTTGATTAGGAGAAGGTTACGAGATATCTATATATCAAATTGGAGGGGGGGAAATGGGAAAATTGTTCATCTTTAAATTTTTTTATAAAAGTATTAAGACTATTTACGAAATGTCAGATTATATATATCAATTGAAAAATACTAAACATAGAAATATTTTAGCTAAATTTCGCCTTTCATCACTTAGATTAAAAAATAATTAGGTAGACATAATAATATGGAAAGACAGGATAGGAAATGTACGCACAATTAAAATGATATCGAAGATGAATTTCATTATGTAAATAAATGCCCATTGTATAGCGCAATTCGTAATTTATATATTCCGAGATTTTATACAACTAATCAAAGTATGGCAAAGTTATATTCTATTACTTCAAACGAATAAACAGTCATTGTTAAAAAAATTGGCTCTGTATTGTTTGGAAGCTTTCAGTGTTAGAGATCGGGGTACAACATAATAGGGATTAGAGGTCAGTTTTGACATTACCAATCAAACAATTTATGTTTAACCTTAATTAGCGACTACCTCTGTTAAGAGGTCAATTTCTCTAAGTCTTGTTTCTATAGTGGCTGCTTAAGACAGGTTTGATTGTCTTGTTTGTGTTATAGACTTCTGCCTGTGTGTCAGTCCACACAGCAAGTGACACACATGTTCCGATTGAACACTAATGTGTTATGCTACTTTAAGTTTATAAACTAATAGGCCTATGGCTTACATGTATTATAAAGATAAACTTAAAATAAATCTTAATAATAAAGACCTAGAGCAGTTAGCTAATCAAGCAGCATTTATCCGATCATCTTTTATTGGAACTTTTTACCAGTCCTGTGTATGGTTATAGTATGATTACCACAGTATTATATCATTTTAGCTCGACTTTCGAAGAAAATGAGAGCTTATACTGTCACTCGGGCGTCGGCGTCGGCGTTGCAACACAAGGTTTAAAGTTTTTTTCAAACATCAATAACTTAAATACTATCAAAGGTTTTCCACCCAAACTTAAAATACTTATTCACCATCATCACTTCTACCTTACTAACAAGGCCCATAACTCTTGCTGTACTACTTCTTAAGTTATGCCACTTTCATACTTAGAAAACAGCCAAAATCATGGTAATTTTTTTACATAGTTGTACTATCACATGTATTTGACTGAAACTTCAAGTACTTATCACCATCACAACCTCTGCCTTACTAGCAAGGCCCATAACCCTGGCTGTACTACTTCTTGAATTATGCCCCTTTCATACTTAGAAAACAGCCGAAATCATGGTTAATTTTTTTACAAAGTCGTATATTTTCAATACTATCACAGGTATTCCACCATAATTGGAATACTTATTTATTGTTTACCCACACTACCTCAACTTTACTGGCAGGGCCCATAATCCTATATGCAGTGTATTTTCATTTTTACCTTTTATACTTAGATATTTTTTAGTTGGTGGATGATCGACCACATTCTCAAATTGATTCTGCATACTAATTTCACCAATTACAAATTTCAGATATTACCACTGCATTTGGTGAATCAGCAGACCACATTCTCAAATTGATTCTGCATGCTAATTTCACCAATTACAATTTCAGATTTACCCACTGGATTGGCGGATCAGCACACCACATTCTAAAATTTGATTCTGCATGCTAATTTCACCAATTAAAAATGTCATATTTGTTTATTGGAGGTGATAGAATAATTTCTACTTTTAACTAGAACATTTTCATCTTTGATTTGTACCATACTTTTAAAAATCCATAAAACTGTGTCTTAGCAACTGAGAAAAGTGGGAGCGCTCTGTCTTATGGACAGCTCTTGTTTCCTGAAGAGTCATTAAATGTTTTTTTTTTTTTTTTAAGATCATCCATGTTTGGAGCCAGTACTCTGTGTGTATACTGTGCATTGGTGCAGTATTAAGGAACCCAGCGTGTGTGGACTGTAATAGTGCAACTGTTACTGACCAGGCTGTGTGGGGCAGGAACCAGCATTTTGTGAATGAACCCTGCGTGTGGACTGTAATAGTGCAAAATGTTACCATCCAGGCCCTGTGTGAAGGAACCCAGCATGTGTGGACTGTATAGTGCAAAATGTTTCCACCCAGGGGCCCTGTGTGAAGGAACCCAGCATGTGTGGGCTGTAATAGTGCAACTGTTCCACCCGGCCTTGTGTAAAGGAACTTAGTGGTGAGCTGATTAATCATAAAGTTTAACGAATCAGTGACGAGCTACAGGTTGACGTGACGATGACGCGAAAAAAATTCGTTGACGAATAAATTTACCAAAAAGGGGTTGTTAATATTTCAACGGCATCTGTTGGGTAATTTTTAAATTTTATAAAATTGGGTACTTGCCAAGTTTCCTTTGCACATCGTTGGCCCCTGGTTGTAACCTCTTTACTTTATCCGGTTCAATGTTTATACAGTTTTGAATATTTTAAAAAAACATCTAACCTAATACATACTATAAAATTATATAGACGAAAACTTTATTTTTATTTTAAGTAAGAGAGTTTTAATGCATTTACCAAAAGGGATATTTTGGGGTTTTTTAATCATGATTTAAACAATTAATCAGTGACTTTTGTCTTGATTAATGACGAATATTTTTTTAACTGATTCAATCACTAAAAAGGAAACCCAGCTGTGTGGACTTTAAAGTGCAAACTGTTTTTCCACCCAGGCCTGGTGA
>CM037783.1:64350707-64400707 GCA_021229015.1 Solen grandis | reverse complement strand
AAGTGTTTGCAAACTTCTTGATACGAAATATGATATGACAAAATTAAGGGCTGTAAAGCATTTTCTTTATAGATATATTTTACAGAGATAATCTTGTATAAAAGCAGAAAATGATACTGGTATAGCTCCTTTGCTTGGTGCTCAGCATATAAGGTTAGTTCCAGGACTTGTTGGCCTGGTGTCAGGATAATGTGACTGGGTGTGGCATCATGCCACATGTCTACGGCGTGAAGCTGCAGTGTGGTAGCACTATATCTTTCTCAAGTAGGCATAGTCTCAAAATGACTAAAAATACAGTCATTGGCATGCTAAACCCAACAAAGTTTACCAACAAACAAACATAGATTATATCCTAAAATCTCTTTTCCATTTAATTAGTATGCTAAAAAGAAGAAAAAAATAATAATTTCTAGCTTTTCCACACTTGGAAGAATTGAGCCAGTTGTTTTTTGGGGATTGCGCATGAGCCGCTTTTTGAGCATTTTAAAAAAAAAATATAGCTTCTGGATTTTTTGCTTTTAAATCAATCACTAAATTGGTTATTTGCATTTTATTGACATCTTTATTCTGCTTTTCAGATGGAAGTTCTTCATCTTTTTTACTAACTGACCTTTTAATTTTAGAGAAATATTTGATTGGCATGTTTCTAAATGAAGGGGAATTAATTAGATACGGGGTCATCTTCCTTTCAAAATATTAAACTTCATTTATTTTTATAATGATGACGAAACAAGTTATCACAACTTATGTTAATTACTTTTGATGGATGGCTCTGCTGGTGGCTTATGTGGTCATTGTTGTGTTGAGAAAACCTATGTGTCTTGACAGGTGACCACTGCATTCTCTCACGTTTATGACAAGGAATCTAACCTGGGAGGCATTGGTGAGAAGACAAGCATGTTACCACTATACTATCAAGGCACTCATATATCTTCCTTTTTGCAGATATATTTGGATTCTAAGAGGAGATGAACAAATATCATTCTTTATCATAAATTTCTGAAATTATCATGGTGTGATAAAATGTAGCTTATTTTTTTAACCCTGGCAGACCATAATTTTTACATGAACATTTTGTGAGAACTACACAGGTCTGTTTGTCAGACTCCCACGAGGTAGGCTCTTTGCAGATATTTTAAAATAGATGAAATCTTCAGATCCGTCAGATACAGGGCCAAATTATTTGACGTCCAGTTAATAACATTGAGTTTCATCTTACAGTTTTGTAATACTGATCATTCCCCGGAAGTTATTGTTATCATTATTATCAGAAAAACAATTTACAAAATGTTTTCAGCAAGTATTTTTGTGGTGGGGGGGGGGGTTGCATGTTTTATATAAATTTTCTAGCATGTCATGTATTTTTAAAGAGTGTTCATATTATCATCGTTCAGGAAATAAACATGATAAGACAATTAAATACAGTATGATAAGACAATAAATCACATTGCAATGATTCCAGGAAGGTTGATGACAAGAACAACATAGTATCACCAGGGTTGATCTACTCTTGTCCGTAGATTCTGTAGAAACTCAAATCATAGAGAATGAAGCATACATTATACATAATGTTGAATTACATGACACTAGTTGGTGTCTAGTATCATTATTTAGACTGATGTCACTGTCACATTAGTCTGAGTGGGGTCTCCGTGGCCAAATGGTGACTTAGCCCCTCATCACAGTCATTCAGATGGATAAAATACTTTCATTGATGTCATTATATGACTGAAATACTGTTAATGGCATCACTATATGACTGACATGCTGTCAGTGACATCACTTTATGACTGACATACTGTTAGTGACATCACTATATGACTGACATGCTGTCAGTGACATCAATTTATGACTGACATACTGTTAGTGACATCACTATATGACTGACATACTGTAGTGACATCACTTTATGACTGACATACTGTCAGTGACATCACTTTATGACTGACATACTGTCAGTGACATCACTCTATGACTGTCATACTTTCAGTGATGTCACTTATGAAGGAAATTCTGTCATTGAAGACAACATTAAGATTATTTTCCAGCTCTATATTGATCTCTAGCTATATGATAGCTGTCGTGACTAGTGCTAAACCAGATCAGCCAGCAAGTAATCATTTGCTTGGTCAGGTTGAAGATTCTGCTACTAGATAATATAATTTGTTCAGACAGAAAAGAGTTATATTACATGCAGAAGAACTTGTTCTAAGCATGCCTGTCAGTCAAACTTGGCAATTCCACTGCCAGTACAGTGCAAATAGGCTAGCCCTAGTCAAATCTATAGGGTTAGGAGGTTACTTGTTGCAGCAAATCTTCTGCTTAGTCTGAAATGATGCAATTTGTGAGATAATTTGCAACTAATTCTCATTTCTTTAGCACAATGCAGGACATGTCTAGATCTTAACTCAATGAAGAGGGCTCTGTCGGATCATTTGAAGTCTCAGGCTTTCTTGCTTTGTCCATAATAGAAACAGGAATGCAATATTGTTCTGTGTATAGCTTCATTTGCTTACAGAATGATAGACAAAAAAAAATTAAAATAAAAAAAATTAAAAAAATATATTATTTTCTTATTACTTGCTGTAATATTGTATTTCTGTCAAAAATTGACAGTGAAAAGGGAGATAACTATGTGTGGTAAAATTACCAGCAAAATGCAAGTATTAGTCTCAGAAGCAGTCTGAAATGTGAAAATTCCTGTACTGCATATTTATGTATTGCACAGAATATCCTGTGTGGCCTCCATGGTCCAGTAGTTATAGTTGCAGATATACCTACAATTAGGGGGGACTGTTTACATGTTTACAGATTTATTTAAATTAAGCTGTTAGATTATCCAATAGCTGCCTTGGGATATCACATGTTCAGTTATTGACTCAGTTTGCACAGAGGAGCACGTGTTTGTGATGTAAGCTGTAGAAAGGGAAATAAATTTTAGAAATAGGTATAATCCGTTCAAAAGTTTGCAAGTTCTAATTCCTTGAGTTGGATCTTGCTTTTCAGTGGTCTATCAGGGAATAAATCAGTTTAACTCCGCTTCAGACACAGTATATCACATTAGCTTCAGTATCTTCCAGTGGTAACTTACCTGACTATAGATTCGAATGTTGTGGGTTTGAACCCCATGGGGTGGGGGGAGGGCAATGACCTTCCCCAAGTGCAAATTACTGGTCCAACCCATGGACCCATGAGACTTGAGCTGTAAGAACTTGTTTCCCAATCAACTCAAAATAAAGAAGTCAAGACAATGTAGTGGGTTATTCATCACCTTCTGTTGTTAGCTCTAGTTTGTGATAAGGCACAGTCTTGTGGTACTCCTGTAAAACATGGCCTGTAGATAGAGAAGCTCCAGGCCAGGGAAGATCCCATGTTCTTAAGACATAATTGGTCCATAATCAGCAAGGCAGATTAGCCAGGTCAGCTTGGCTTTATGTTGTGACATCCTTCAATCATTCCTAGAGCTACAGTTTGTACTACTTACAACCCCCCCCCCCAAAAAAAAAAAATCCAATGAGCCATGCAGTTTTGTTGTATATCTTACTCAAGTCTTCCCCTGTAGGAGTTATTTTGTCGCTTGTCAGTAGTTCTGAACTACCGAAGGATTCCTTGCTTAGCCAGAGTTCTAGTAAACTCAGGATACATTGATAAGTGAGTGTTTATGGTTGAACCCGATACCATGAATAATGTTACCTTTGTTACATCCTTTCTTGGCACTCCTCGGTCCAGATTTTATTTATCTAAGTCATTATGTAAATGATTCCTGCCTTCTCTCCCATCGTCAGATGTTTTTGGATTCATTGATAAAATCTGAGAGAGAAATAGTTGCAGCCAGAAATAGTGGCAAGGAAGCCAAGGTTGAGGTTGTCACTCCACACCTTGATAGTGTTGTAATAAACTTTTTTTTCAGTTTGTTTTGATCTAACAGTATCCAATTAGTCTGGTAATTAGGATCACATCATCAAATTACATACTTTTATTTTTTATCTCCTTTTGATGAAATTTATCTTTTGGGGAGATTTTTTTTTCTTTTTCTAATCTGAAAATGATAAAATTATACTGAACCATTTTGCCATGGAGATCCCCCTCCCCCAGGGCGTTACCTTATTATTTTAGTACAGATCAGTTGAAGTTATTTGTGGCAAATTTATCTTGTAATCACTCTGAGTTTTTGTTTTGTAACTTCATTATGAAGTTTTAAGGTTTTATTTTTAGCTCTGTGTTTTATTATTTGTAAATAATGGTGTTAAAGTTTCTTTCAACCTCGAGTACTGCTTGATTACATTGTGTTAACTCATTAGTCTTCAAACAGAAGGAATTGACGGGCATATTTACATTGATAACGCTATCAACCCTCGCTAAATCCCTTGTTGTACTGGTGTAAAGGTCAACACTATTTGATCTGAATAAAAACTAACAACATCGTCTAGGGACGACTTTTATAGTCATCATTTATGTTTCTCGTATTTTTCTAATTTGACCAATTGACCTTAGTCTTCAGGAGACTGATTTCCTTGATTAAATAAGTGACAGTGTTAATCACTAATGACTTCTGTCGACTCAGTGTTTGTACTGATCTCCAGACTTGTTATTGGGGTTTTATTGAGAGGGGAAACACTACCAGAGAAAAGCAAGGCAGTTTTATTCATGATGTTCTTGCTTGTGTTTAATGATTGCTAGAATTTAATGTTCTTGATATTTCTAGGGCGCTGATTCAGTGAGTTTTTTATGGTGTCTGGTTTCATATATATTTTTTGTCTTTGTTTGAAATTAATGATTTCAAGAGGCCATTCATGCTGTTTTAATGTCATCTATTAAGCCAAGTCTAATTTTTGGTTTTGCTAAAAAAGAAACATCTTTGGGGGATGGTTGTTGGATTAGATTTAACAAAAAAGAAAAAGAAAAAAATACCTTGAAATTTTATTATTCGTTCTGCCTGTTTTTAGCTCGACTGTTCGAAAAATATGAGAGCTATTGTAGTCACCCTTGTGTCGGCGTTGGCATTGCAGTTCTTGGTTAAAGTTTTGCATGCAAGTTAAAATAAGTTAGATAACTCTTGATGAAATGTATTACAAATTATTACCCCTTTTTAACTTTGAAATTTTGGTTCAAGTTTTACATGCATGGTACTTTCATGCTTATATCTCAGTATCCAGGCATGCAATTGATTTGAAACATCTTTAATATATTTAGTGGTACATGTATTATACTATAAAGGAAGATAACACTTGATGGAATATATTACAAATTATGGTCCCTTTTTATCTTAGAAATTTTGGTTGAAGTTTTGCATGCAAGGAATTTCATGCTTATATTTCAGTAACCCGGCATGGGTTTGATTGGAACTTCTTTAATATGTTCAACGGTATCATAGTTACTATAGTGGCAGATAGTTTTTGACTGAATAATAATGCAGATTAGGGCCATTTTTGACTTGGACTTTTTGGTTAAAATTTTGCATTCAAGCTTCTATCCAACATATATCTCAGAAATTGTTTATAGTATTGACTTGAAAGTTCAGAAGTGTGTTCTGGGGCATCAGAAAACCAAGGAGGGTAACTCTTGAACTGAATTTTATACAAATTATGGCCCTTGTCTAACTTGGATACTTGGTTAAAGTTTTGCATGTACAGTGTTTTTATGCTTATGTCTCAGTAACTAGGCATGGTATTAATTTTAGACTTCATAAACCTATATAGGGGTATTAGACTATCAAGGTGTATTTTTGACAATTATTATATACAGGGTATGTGAAGGGCAAGAATTGAAATAAGATTTATATTATTTAACAACAAGTATTTTGAATAGTCGAGCGTGCTATCCTCTGACAGCTCTTGTTAGAAATAACCGTAAAAATAAACCATCAGATTCTACCAGAAGATTAAGTTGCCATTATTAAACAGGTTTCAGAATTGTGTATCCTATTCAGTCGGATATCCAACAACACAAACAATCTTTGACCTGAATTGACAGTCCCTGATGGCCGAGTGGTTAGAGCATCTGTCGCTTATTCAGGACAACAACATACCAAAGATATTAAAAATGGTACTTGTAGCTCCCTGCTTAGCACAGATCATATATATATATATAGGGTAGTTCCAGGATTGGTCGGCCCAATATCAGGATAATGTGACTGATGTATGGCATCATACCACATGTCTATGACATGATACTGCAGTGTAGCAGCACTGTATCTATCTCAAGCAGACAGTCATTTTTAAAATGACTGAAATACTGTTGGTGGGACGTTAAACCCAACAAATAAACAAACATCAGATCCAAATTGAAATTCCTTTGCATTGTTTGAGAAAAGTATTTCTTTTATCCATGGGTGATAATACTTCAGTAAGGCTGCTCTATACACTGTCTCATTTTAATAAAAGTGCCTAAATTACTAAAATGCTAGTACTGTCGGTGGGACGTTTAATCGAAATCCTGATATTTGACCATCAGACCATGGATTTCTTATTCCGGCTGATTAAGAGTTTTAATATGTTTTACGAAATGTTAAACATGAAATACATCCCCGTTGTCTCAGTAGTTGCAGCAGCAGCAGTGGCAACCACCAAACAGTTAATCATAGGGTGTTATTAGTGGCAGTCTTGATTCATGGCCAGTGTTTTCCCCAGGGCTGGTTATGGAGCATTATACGCCCCTTTCAATAGCATTTAGATCCGCTAGGCTAATTGGAATAATTACACTTGATGGGATGTGATGCAGGAAATAAATGAGATGTGTGTAAGCCCTGTCAGATGGGATTTGGACCAGGCTTTAACATCATAAATCCTCCCAGTGTTAACCTTTACCTCTTTACAGCTCTCTCTTATCTTGCTAGTAATGTCTTTGACCTCTGCAGCCATGTTTTGATCAGTTTGAGGTTCAGGTTGATGCTCATCTTTGGCCTCTTGAATGTCTGGTTTGAAGTCTTCGCAATGAAATGTTTGTACTGCTGGGTTATACATTGATGATCTATGATATCACAAAGATAAGGTCTACTATGAAGATGTTTGTCAGATCCTTTGACCTATTTGTGACAAAGCAAGAAACTGATTGAAGGGTTTGTGGTAATTGTTGGTGAGAATAATGTCATGACATATACAATGAAGTGTTCTGTGTGATAGAATTATGTGTTATAAAATTGTACCAAGATTAGTCCATTGAAAACCAAAAGGGCTCCTTAGCATTATTATATCAAAAAGAAGGCTGATGAGCCCCTCTGGCTTTCAGTGGACAAAATATCGTTTGAACTTGCGATAACTACCACAACACGATGCTGCATCAAAATTAGAGAACAAGAAGCTTTCTAGCTGTGAAAATGATAACATCTGATATCTCTTAGTGTTTGATAGAGATTTCGACCGGTCCTGGTGGCCAAGTGGTTAGAGCATCTGCCGCAGAATCGGAAGGTCGTGGGTTCGATCCCCGACTGAAACATACAAAAGTAAAAAAAAAAAAAAAGGTACTTGTATAGCTCCCTAGCTTGGCACTCAGCATATAAAGGAAGTGGCAGCACTTTCTCAAGTAGATTTTTCCTCCATATGATTGAAATACTGTTGGTGGGACAGTAATCCCAACAAACAAACAGATATTTCTTAATTTCATTATTTGAAAAGAGAAAGAAATTTGAATAGAGAAAATTGTGTTTTCTTCTTCCTTTTTTTTTTTCTTTGTTTTCAAAATAAATACAGAGATAATAATTAGAAATATGTTAAAAAGGGATGTTTTGCCTATTCCTTCTTTATTAAGACATGTATTTGATATCCATAGACTATCATGAAATATAACTTGTAAATAGTTATTGTTGTCAGAATTGTTTAGGCACACACTGAAATAACAACAAGTATTGTACAAAAGATTCTTGAATCCAGGGCCTTTAATTATTCACATATTAAGTTTATTTTTCTACTTGAGTCCAAAAATTATCATTTTTGACAAGATAATTTCTGCTTTACTATTTTTTATTTTTTTTTATTTTTATTGAATTATGTCTGTCTGTAACAGTATAATATTTGGTATTTTCATCTTGTAAATCAGCAGTCTTGTTAGAAAATTTAATAAAAGATTTGAAAAAATTATGATATTTTGTGAATACCATCTTAGACTAAGAAAAAAATGTCTAACACACATCATGAGGAGAAAGTAATTGCCTGGAAAACATTAAGAGACCTTTGATAGATACAAAGTGAAAGGAATTGGTAAGGTCAGACAGGGGACGAGTAATTAGTGAATTGAGGGTTTTTATTCCTGGGTATAGAAATATATGTCTTAAGGTATTCCATCCATCATTAAATTGTAAGCATGGCCCATCAAGTGATTGTTGGGATTTTATAGTAAATGCAAGCCATTACAGACTTTAAGCAAAAGAGCATATATATATATATAAAGTAGCCCCGGGAAACGCATTTATTTTGTTCCATTGCGTATTTCGTTCCATCGCATCTTTCATATTGACGATTGAGAATCCCTTTATGTATGTGCTCACTCGTTTGTTTATGTCGTGTTTTAGTATGTATTGCCGAAAACCATGTACTGTCGTAAAGATTTAGTGTCGTAATATGTTTAGTGTGATGTTGTTTCATTATTTGATTCTCTATATTTTTTATTTTTATACGATGATATTGATAAATAAATAAGGCGTTCTGCAGTACAAATGTAAATATTTTTAATAAGTCATGTTTGTTTGGACAAACGTACATAGGTACAACATGAACATGAGATATCGAACAAGTGACTTATTATACAAAATGAACACAAGAACAGTAACTATTATAAAAACATGTCACAAATCATACATATGTATAACATGTATCATAGTTTGCAACAATCAACGTCACAGATGACGTGCTAAAAGGGTGATTACAGACAATATAATGGCGGACAGGTGTAAGCGACAGGTGTCACTCAGGTAGGTGTGAAAACTGACCGCCACTTCGTTTGAACGCGTCATTAATCAGTTGTAAATTAGCAATTCGGACCACATACATACTTCACTCCAGTGCATCTTTCATTCCATCCTGTTCGTTCCATCGCATCTTTTTTACATTGAATAAAGAACAAATATTGCCGGGACCTGGCAATTACTTCGCATTACACCGTCATTTCGCTCCATCGCATTTCGTTCCATCGTGAATAGACTGTGTATATATATTTGTGTATATATATATATATATATATATATATATATATATATATATATATATATATATATATATATATACTCAAACTCAAAGTTAGTAAATACTTTCATCTGCACTTTGTAAGCATTAGAAGGACCATGTTTATAATTTGATGATGGATGGATTACCTTAACATTCTGATACACATCACTGATGGTATCAATCAATGTCTACATATCTCTCTTCTCTTCTTTCAGGTAAGTGAATGAAATATCCAGTATTGATGGTTGTCAGAAAACATCCATGGGTAAAGTATGACTGCTTGTTTGTGATGTGGTCTAGTGGTAACATATCCGACTGCAGATCCAGAGGTTGTGGGTTTGAACCCTGCTGTGGTAAGGATTATTCATGACCTTCCTGGGAGAGGTGTAACATTCCACTCGCCCTTGCCAGTGAAACATTAGTACAGGGCAAGTGAAATTCAGAACACTTCAGTGTAATTTTCTTGATATTACTATCTCCAATTTTGAAAGGGCTAGGCAGGGCGATTGATGATTTTAAGAATTTTGCAATCAGTGGTCAAGAGGGGTAAGTATAAGTTTTGAGAAATTGTTTCCCAGTCAACGCTGAAATAAACAAGTTAAAACTTAAATAGCATTTATGTTGCAGTCTTGTCTCCCTAGTAATACCCTCCACCCTCCACCTGCAAATGAAGTTTTTGAGAGGAATGAGTTTATTAAAACCATCAGCAGGTTATTCTTTGCTATAACAATCTGCGAACTTTGATCATTTATAGACATCAGAAAAATTTATTGCCGTCTGATTCATTAGTGCAGTAAAGACAAATCTTTTTTTTATTTCTATATCTATTTTGGTACCTCTCAGACTGCTGTTGTTTAACCCTTTCCCTCATATAGACTCATTTTGAGGCACTCAATAGGTACCACATAAAGCCTGATCTGCAGAAAACCACAGTTAAACCTTACCAAATTTAATTACAAAATCCTCATTTCCAGACCACTGAGGAGCAGCGAACAGCATAAAACCTGATCAGCCTGCAAGTTACTCGCAGGCTGATCTGGTTTTATGCTGTTCGCATAGGTCTTTTCATGGTTTCCTTTATGAGGGAAAGGGTTAAACTTTTCACCTTGATGTATTCAACTTTTTCAATTAGCTGAATAGACTAGTATTGGTTAATAAAAAAAGATATCACTCAGTTTTAATTAAAAATATTCATTTATCAATTGTTGTGGCTACATTAACAGATTTAATGGACTTGCATTGGCCTGTATTACAGACATTATTAATAATGCATGAGTATTCTTTCCTTTATTTGCTTGTAAAGATTTGAATCAAAATATGCTGCACAAGTTTAGAAAAGAAATGCTCATTGTTTTATAAGGAGTCCAAAGGTCAAAAGGTTTCATAGAATTTTGCTGCAGTGCCCTTGACCTTTCATAATTATGGTCTTGGGAATATAGTGTTGAGTACAATCCAAAATATTCAGCCATTCCTTATGCAGGTTGAGGTCACAACAGGTTAATGGTTATTTCAAGGTCAAGATTACTGTCAAAGTTTGAAAGTCGCATGCTTGGTTACATATTTATTTTTTGTAGAAACTAAAAATAACATAATTTTAAGACTCTTACCAAGTTTTTTATTATTATTTAAACTAAAACTTTTTTATGTCAATTGGGAAACAAATTCCTACAACTTATTACTAAATTTGACAAGTACTTTGCACTTGGGAAAGTCATGAAAAATCCTTAGCCCCAGCAGGGTGCAAACCTGCAACCTTGGGATCCACAGAAAGGTACCTTGCCACTGGAGAACTTGCCCTTATTCAAAGTCAAATTGTCACAGTTTGATGACGGAAATGGTTATGAAACTGCAGTTGAAAGGTAAAAAATTATACTTCAGGAGTCTCTCTGAAAGGTACTGGTGGACTGTATTATATATAATATTAACTAGAATGGACAGCCACCATTTTCTGTCTGGTAAGTAATGTGTTTGAAATGAGAAATAAGAGTTGGCAGCCAGACCATGCTTATAAGGCAGGCTGGTGCCCAGCTCCGTCACCAAGCTTGTCTCAGTATTTGGCCAAATAGAACTGGTCCAAGATTGGTAGAATTGTATTGCGCATTACTTGCTATTCAGTTGTAGTTGGCCATATTTGAAGAGACCGTTGTTAAAGTGTTGTGGAAAGTCTGCAAGGAGCCATTTGTGGAAATAAAATTTATAGATGGAAATTAAGTTTGATATATAGAATCCGGCATGATGGTTATGACTCCTGGAGTATAAAATAATTTGAATCAGATCTTGTTAGTCGGGATTTGGCCATTGATTTAAGCTGAGCAGCCTGGCTGAAAACTGCTGTCTAAACCTGGGGACACTTTATGAAAATAAGGCACAAATGTTTTTAAGTTCATTGATTTGAATCACAGGAAAATTTATGCCATGTACTCTTGTTCAAACATGCCCAGGGCTTTGCAATTTTCTCATTTAACTGGTTGCAAAATGAAACTATATCAAATGGAAATAGGGAAAGGGCCTTAACATCATATTATGGGGAAAATGCCATTTTTCTTGATTTCGGAGAAAGAAAATTCTTGGGGTAGATGAGAAATTTTGTGAAAACTGCATTAATTTACAGGAATCTATGAGGGAAAGATTATTATTATAACAGCTTTCGATAAAGAAGGAAATTAAAAACACCAGGGAGTAGATACTACAAATAAATAAGTTGTTAATAATCTGTTCCACTTTATTCCATTACTTCACCTAACATCAACATACAAGGAGATATGTCCTGGAAAATGGTGGGTCTGTGTTTCCCTGCTGCATTTCATTTTGTTACCCTGATGATAAAATCAGACTTTACAAAGAAGAATTTGAAACACAAAGAGCTTTAGCACCCGTGTGCAGATAGACATTCCTTTGACCGGCTTGACAGGAATATCGGAAGATCATCTTCGGACTTATAATTGGTCCCAGTGCTATTTTCTGCAAACATGCATTTTATGCATGCAAGTTGTATCTTTGATGATGAGCATAGGGTGTAAAACGTCTAATTGCATCACGCAGGATATCTGAGTGCTGTATTGGGTAGCGATTTCCGCGTGCCTTAGATGTTTAACAAATATTGATGTGTTCATGTTACTGATACAAATGCAATACATAGAAAAATTATCATCGGCTAATTATAAGAATAAAGATGTTGTTGGGGTTTTTTTTATGTATGTTTTTCTCGCTCTCTTTATGTAGATAATAATATATAGACAGAAAAGGATAATGTTGAATGATACAGACTAACAAAATGTGTATTGCTTTTGAACCTTTGAAATTTAATGATATATGAAACGGATTTTTTTTTTTTGCTGTGCTGACTGTAGAATCAGAAGTATAATATTGTATGAGCAAACAGAGAAGGCCCTGTTCAGAAGTACAATATTGTATGAGCAGACAGGAGACCCTGATCAGAAGTACAATATTGTATGAGCAAACAGAGGAGACCCTGATCAGAAGTACAATATTGTATGAGCAGACAGGAGACCCTGATCAGAAGTACAATATTGTTTGAGCAGACAGAGGAGACCCTGATCAGAAGTACAATATTGTATGAGCAGACAGGAGACCAAGATCAGAAGTACAATATTGTATGAGCAGACAGGAGACCCTGATCAGAAGTACAATATTGTTTGAGCAAACAGAGAAGGCCCTGTTCAGAAGTACAATATTGTATGAGCAGACAGAGGAGACCCAGATCAGAAGTACAATATTGTATGAGCAGACAGAGGAGACCAAGATCAGAAGTACAATATTGTATGAGCAGACAGAGGAGACCAAGATCAGAAGTACAATATTGTATGAGCAGACAGAGGAGACCAAGATCAGAAGTACAATATTGTATGAGCAGACAGAGGAGACCCAGATCAGAAGTACAATATTGTATGAGCAGACAGAGGAGACCTAGATCAGAAGTACAATATTGTATGAGCAGACAGAGGAGACCCAGATCAGAAGTACAATATTGTATGAGCAGACAGAGGAGACCCTGATCAGATAGATCATAGGAGGAGCAGTCTTATATGAGTCTGCTCTGTTTGTGAATGCTTCAAAATGAGTCTGTTTGAGGTAAAGGGCTGAATCAGTTATTCCCATCTTACTTAAAAGTAGTGTATATAATTATATTTTTTTCTTAAACTATAAACAATATTAAAACTGATTGTAAAAAAAATGATTTTTGTAAAAAGTTGATTATAACCAGTGAAACTATTGAGCATTTCATTGTTATTGATCTGAATTAGGGTTAGCAAAATAGCTTATTAATCAACATTTGAATGCCTTAGAGTTGTTGACACTACATACATATATTACAGAAATATTTGTGTAATTGTCAATATTTTAACTTCCTTGCTGCATATGATCATTTATCAAACAATGGTTTGGCCTTTTATATTAATGTCATGATTTTATTGGCACCCTTAACTAGGGCTGAAACGAATACCAGGATATCCATAGGTCGAGTTGAAAATTGCCCATACCTAGGTACAAAACTATTACCTGCTACCTGATGTTGTCCTTTTCTATTATGAATTACCTCACATACTTCTTTCTTTTCTTTGCTTTTTCGTATGCTTCAAGATGGAGGTATTTTGGGTGTACAAAGTCTGTATCCCAATGAAATGTGTTTAATTCAACAACTTCAATGGTTAGTTATTACAAGTGGTAAAGTGTTTTTCATGCAATGACTAACTCTCAGTTCAAGGATGAGGTTAAAAAAATGCAGTCAAATGGCAAACATTGTTATCTATTATTGAACAACTTGTAATTCCAGTAGTGGGTCTACAGTTTTCTGAATTGATGACAATCTTATTCTTAATTTGGTTAGTTCCTGCAGAATCATTTTATTAACTACACTATCAATTCTGATTAACATAGGCAACTTTCACTGTGCACAAATTTACTTTGTATTTGCTTCAAAATGAAGAAAGAAGAAATGAAATGACAGGAGGCATTGTTGACTCTTAACTTCATAAATATGCATTCATGCTTGATGAATATTAATTAACTGTATTTTAACTTGATCAAAAGTATTTTTCTTTCCATGCAGACTACTTGGAATCTGAGCTATAAATCATAGCAAACAGAGGAGACCCTGATTAGACAATTTCTGTAAAGAGTTGCTTCGTCTTGGTCTGCAATGTATCAAAACATGTGAATAATACCGTAAACAGGCGTGTATTGTGTGCACTCATGTATAGTGCGCACCCCGAGTTTGAGGTTCAAAACCTTGGTAAAAATCTATTTCCCTTCTATAATGTACATTCGTTTGTACATGGAGGAGGCCACCATTATGTTTAGCTGAGAGTGTTTTGCAGATATTCGATTGAACTACAGATAATAAAAGTTCTTCTGCTTCCGAAAGTCAGTCATGTGATGATTATAATTCACACCTCTAGTATCAACATTCAGCTTGCATTGTTATGTTAATGTTTATTATGGCCAATAGTTTGAGTAATTGTCCTCAAATGTTGACACCTTGTTGCTTGTTTGTCGCAGTGAATTATGTAAAGTACAGTATAGTAGTGAACATGTTCTGGGTGATTCACAGGACACAGCAATATAAACAAACGAGAACAATGATTTCGTAAGCATTTATTTCACAATTATATTTAAGAAATCACAAGCAGACAACAGTTTTCTGGCAGTTATATATGATAAAACTTTAATACCAATTTAAAATGTAAATACAATCATATAGACTTCGCCAAACGCCGATATGCCTTCTTAGTGGGTGGGGTAAAGTTTGGAAACATTAAGAAAAAACTAAATTCTCATGTATTGTGCGCTCCCCTTCTCGGAAATCGAATTGAAGTCATAGAAATGCACACAATACACGCGTATTTATGGTAGGTAAATGGTTTAACAAAAAATAAGGAAATTAAATGTTCAAGGTCACTGATATTTTATGTGTCAAGGTCACAGCCAGAGTGTGAGAAATCTTTGATTTCATCCAAATGGCTGCTGCTCTATTGTTTGATTAATCATTGAATCGTGATCAATAAATCCTCTAACTGCTGCAGTGTTTGCTTGATTTATTATATGGTGTTTACTTTGAAAAGCTTATCATTTTGCACTCGACATGCAAGATTTTGTGTGATAGTGCTTCAGAACAGAAACAAAACATGGTTATATCTCTCATATTATTGATGGGAAGTAAAGGAAAAAAATTGCTTGAGGGCTTTGAACTCCTGTTGCTTTTGTTTTACTTCAGTGGTGGAGGAACGTTTTCAGCACCAATCTTGGACTGTTTGATGCTCGTTTATTATCTGTGTTTATCTGTTAATTACAATAGAGACACTTGAAAACTTGGTTTCATGTCATTTGACATGTTTCTTGTCTAAGATAAAGAATAAAATATCATATGAATTGGTTCTCATATTATAAGGGTTGTTCCAGGAGTCCAGATTGCCTGTGTCAGGATAGAGTAACTTTGTCATTCTGGTGTCATGCCACATTTCTACAGCGTGATACTGCATTGTGGCAGCAGTATTTATTTATCTCAAGACAGTCTCTAAATAACTGATATATTGTTGATGGGGTGTAAAATACAGCTTATTCTGTATTTTTACCAGACAAAGGAAGATTGTGCAGACTGATATGAGGCAGCTATGTAGGGGAAAATTGAGAACAACGCACGAGATTTATGACACTCGGTGCTGAACTGTTAAATATTCAGGTATAAAATCTGTATTTTATTTATAATAGGTTGATGATTTATACACCAGCAAATATTTTAGGCTAGAAATGGAGACATTCAACTTGGAATATAAACTTATTTATGATGGTTACAAAGTCTGCTTTCAACAGTTCTAGACAGAGAGCTCCCAAGACAGAGCTGTAGACCATCGAAATGTGCAGCTTACGATTTATAGCCATGCTTTCTGTCTAATCTATCCGTTAATAAAGTTTTATAAATCTGTCAACGTTTTGAGTTAGTGTCTTTGATGAAAAAAGGTAGAAGTGTGCGGTTTTGTCTATGTATCATTGATAAATGGTCAGATATATTGCAAAACTTAATATCTGAATTATGTATGTCAAAGTCACATAAATGTTGATATGGATGACATAGGAATGGGTTTTTGACTGTGACTCAACTGATATCAGAGTTCTGTTAATGATGCATCAAAAAGGGTCTTAACAATTTTTAAACATTTCCAACTTTTGGATTGGAAAAAAATGTGCTTGCAAAGGTAATAATTTATTTTGCCTGTTTTTTTTTCAAAGAAAACAATCTGTATTGTCATGTTTGTAATGTCGTTGGCATTGTTGAGAAAAACTTTAAAGTTGGCCATAACTTCTAAACTTTTAATGCTCCTGTAATCAAATTTCACATGGATGCTTAATGTCACAAGAGCTACATCATTCCCATCAAGGGCTATTTCTCTCAGGTCCATTTTAACATAATTTATCTCCCTTTTTTCAAAACATATGTTAGCATTCGTATGTGGTGCTCTTGTTATTGCTTGCAACAACCAGTCTTGGAATTGACTGTTGTCTAGCCCCTCAAGCCAGGCTTAAACTACTGAGTCCAAAAATGTCCTGTAACTGTGTATAAATGTTACATTTTTCACATCAGGAAAAACTCAGCCTGAAGCCATGAGGACGCACATTCATGGTATTTTTCTTGCAACAGAATCACTGTAAGCCGGATGGGAAGAGATTGGGGGGTTTGATGAGGCTGCAACTATTGTCTGAGAGGTATTAATTGCTTGGTATTTATCAAGATGAGAAACTGATTGCAGAGTGTTTATCATTGTGTAATGGATCAGAGGATGTGCCTGAGGTTTCATGTATCGGCTAGCATCTCCACCAGATATTGTGTCTCTGCAAGAAATGATCAGATGTATAGAATTATCTTGTAAAATCAATTGAGTATCCCAAATTTAAATTGAGTTATTTTTTACATGTCCATTCCATTTTTTTTTGGGGGGGGGGGGATGTGCTGGCTATTTATTTCTCTGCATTATCTGTACAAATAAAACATTCTTGACTGTCCCTGGTGGCCAAGCACTTGAAATATAAGGTAACATCTTCATTTCTTAAGCAGTACAGGCAATGAAGGCAATGTTTCTCAGGTGAGCGACTTCAGGGCCATCTCGGCCCTTTTGTTTAAAAAGATGACCTTGCTGTCACATTGACTTTACTTTTTAAGGGGTTTGCAATAGGGAGCAAAAAATAGAATATTGATTCAAGTGGCAAAATGAAAAAAAGCACACACTAGCATTTTACAAATTGATATTTTGCATGTCATTAGATTGAATGAATCTCATTATAGTCTGACAAAAAATTAAATCTGAAAGCTAATGAGTGTTTAATTGCATAAAGAAATGCTCTCATGATTGTGTTTATATTGTTGCAGATAACAGTGGCCATTTTCATGTGTTTGCCTTTGCTTAATATTAGGCTTGGAAATGACATTAAATGAACTGATTTTTGTATTTTTATCTGAAATGTAATACATTTTCTCAATGGTAGCGTATTGTGGTTTAGAAAAAAAAATATTCTGGGATGAGACTAATTTGAAGCCTTAATCTGATCATAATTATGGAAATACTATATGCAGAGGACATAGGATACTGATCATCCATTAATGAGTGACTACTTCTACTGCTACTACTAACAAGGTCTTTTTGTAGCAAATGAAATGCTTGTTGTTGTTTTTTCCTCTCTGAATATTTATGATTTGTACTCAAGTTACAAAGGAAAGTTTTAGTGAATTATGAATATGAAACATCATAGTATTTAATTTCTTAATACTCAGTTGTATCTTGAATGTGCCATGTCATATGTCATATGGAAATAAACTTCTGGAAAAAGGTTATGCACCCCAAGATTTGTTAACTCATCTTGTGTTTTTGTTGGCTTTGTCAACGTAATGAAAACCATTAACCTTTGCCATAACTTCTGAACTATTAAAGTTCCTGCCATCAAATTTCATATACTTGTTCACTGTCACAAGGGCTGCTTTCTTATCGAGGGTCATAACTATAAGGCCTGTTTTCACCAAACTTATCATCCTCTTTTTAACAAATACTCAAACAGACTAGCGTTGGCATCCACATGCAGTGCTCTTGTTTATTTAACAGTTGTTTTGAGTGAGAATCAATCTTGTTAATGAGAAATCACTGGAAAATAGTAAACTGTGTGACATCAACACTGGCTCACATAACAATACAGGCACTGACCAGAAAATGCAGTATTTAACACAATTGTTAACATATTGGAGACATTATAATTTCAAACAGATGTCAGCTTTATATAATATTTTGGAGCTGCAGTGAAGCACTTTAAAATGATTTCTCCCTGTATTAAGCCTCTACATTATTGTGATTTTAGAATGTAGGCATATTTAACAGTAGTCTTATATTTATGTAGCTGCACTCCAAGCAGAGACCTCAAAAATCAATTTAGTTGATTTAACGGAGTAAGTGCATCTATGTTATGCAATTCTGTTGGATTCACTCCAGTGCAGTGATTGATTTTTTTTATTTTTTTTTTACTACCTTTGGCTGTCTTATTGGGAAAATTAGTCTTATAAAAAAAAATAAGAATTTATAAGATAATGAAATTGTTTTAATTTAACAATGTGATTACATTATTATGTATTATTATGGGTGGTATATGTCCAAGAAAATTTTAAATCAACATATTTATGAATTATAAGAGCAACACAAATTTTATTAAAATTCCATGTATTATTTCTATTGAAAAAAAGGGGGAAAATAGGCACTTATTTAACCCTTTCCCTCATATAGACTCATTTTGACGCACTCATTAGGTATCACATAATATAAGCCTGATCTGCAGAAAACCACAGTTAAACCTTACCAAATTTAATTACAAAATCCTCATGTCCAGACCACTGAGGAGCAGCGAACAGCATAAAACCTGATCAGCCTACGAGTTACTCGCAGGCTGATCTGGTTTTATGCTGTTCGCATAGGTCTTTTCATGGTTTCCTCTATGAGGGAAAGGGTTAAGGGGAAAAAATGTCAGTTTATGGTAAGGGAAAACCACCTCTAGGTTGTATATTCAACAGCAACAAAAAATCATTTCAGTGAATTGAGCTGACCTGTATGGAAGACATCCCTATAAATTCATTGCAGCAAACCAGTTTGATTCACTTTTGTAAATAGTCACTCAGATTTACTCATCAATATTTTATGACATCACAGACCGTCTTTAAGTGCCATGAACGCTTTCATTTTGGATTGGGAGTGGGAAGGGCAAGACTTGAATATAAAATAAAAAAAAAACATTGATGTATAGAGGCCTTATAGCTCTTTGTTTTCTGTATTTGACAGTCAGCGATTCCCCATTAAAGTATAGTTAGAAACTTCTATTGCATTAGGCTTATATAAATTAATTTTCTATGGAAATAATTTAATTTTCTTTAATACAGTTCAAAATTCATTGATGTGAATATCTTTTTTTTTTTTTTTTTTTTAAATGCTAAAATAATTTAGCTGAAAAAAAAGAAAGAAATTTAATTTTTATTTTTTCTGAATTTTTTCACCCACTCAAATAACAATAATAATGGGAAAAAATATTTTTTAAGTTATTTCACAGAGAAAAGAATGAAAGAAGTAATATGATTCTAGCATCATGATAAATTGCACACTATTTTTTCTCTTTTTTTTATATTTTTCCTTTTGTCATCATCTGCTTGTTTGTATCATGCAATCTTATAATGTTCTTTGAAGTAGAATTCTTCCCACGACAAAATATATAGAGCCATTAAATTCAACTGTAGGGGAAAATAAGTGAGATTTATGTGTCATTAGGATCAATATATTATCTGATGTTTTGTTCAGTTATTTTTAAATCTAAAACACTATAAAAGAAGTTTAGTTTTCAGAAATGTCTATATCAAATTATTTTGTAGTTCTAACATAATTTAACATTTGTACATGTAATAAGTCAGAATTCAGCTCAAACATTTATCTGTAATATAACTTATTCTTTTGTTCGAAAAAAGTCTAGGTTTTGAATTTTGTGTGGTTCTTTTTAAAGAAATGTGATAGATAATAAGAAAATTTACGGTTGCGATAAATGTGAACCAAAAATTATGAAAAGTTTTAAAGAGAAACAATCAGTTTTGAAATTGTAATTTAATATTTTTGAAATAAAATATTCTGTTTCCAGATGAGGTGAAGGACAACTTATATAGAATTTATATTACTTTATATGTCTGCTTGAATAAAATTAAGATAAAATAAATTTAACCTGCCAATATCTAGTAGACTCTCTACTGATTCCATCGATGTCTTAATAATTCAAAAATAAAATACCTCCTTTTTCTATTTTTGAATATTTCATTGTTTAATTAGAAATTTTAGAGAGATGAAGTGTATTGTAAAACGATGTGTTTTCACTCTGGCTAATAAGTAGCAGATACCATCAGTTCAAGACAGCCAAATGTTTTGTTGTGACACGTTTTTTATAGACCATAGGTCAGCATCCTCATCTGTTTTTTGTTAGGAAACTGTGTTATATTCTATTCACATTTTGTTTAATGTGGCGCTGTAGGAAAAACTGCATCATGGGGACAGGTATAAAATGTGACACGGAAGTGTAAATACGCAATTTGAGAAACATCGGCTGCAAGTGATATCAGCTTAGCATTTTATATGATTCAGATCAGGCAGCAATTCCTTCCAGTTGGTTATATCATTTGGAATCTGACTATCAATAGTTTCATGTTCACTATCAGATGAAATTGTTTACGTTGGTAATTGAATCTTTATGAAAATATTCCTTAAATTGAAACACAAATCAGCCTTGTATCATGCAAATGAAGCAAAAATAAAGTTCTTGGAGAAAGTGGGAAAGATTCCCAACTTTGCCAAACAGTAGGTTTTCCATGCTAACAATCACATTTTTTCTTTTCAAGCATCTCCCAAAGGTAATTTTATTATAATAGTAATCTTTTAAATAAGGTCCCTTTAATCTCAATTTAGGGAACTGAGTTAATAAAACCTGGTCTGTTTACAAGTTGAAAATGCAGGCTGACCAGTTGTCAAACGTAGTTGCTCCAATTTTATTCCTGGTCGTTTCCAATTTGTGAAAAGAAATTTTACTTCAACATTCTAAATAGGTTTGTACCTTTCAATACAATCTTTATACCTCCACAAACAGAGTTTTGAGAGGGGCTATATAGGAGTCACAGTCAGTGACGCTTACTACTTCCATAATTATTACTTAACCAATTAAGATGAAATTTTGCATAATTTGGCATTTATAATGATGTGTGACATAATTATATGCAGGAATTCTAAAGAAAGAATTATGGCTCCTGATCGGACAAATTTTTTTGCAGCTTTTGTTCTATGAAAAATCCCACATGGCGGAGGTAGTCATCACCTTCAGTGATAATTCTAGTTGTTTTCTTTCTTTTTTTTGTCCGACTAAGTACCTTTTGAAGTTCTAAAGTTTTCCTTGTGACAAAGCTTACTATATGGTGTACTGGTTCACAGCTATACCCGCTTTTTTCCCTGCTTCAGCTGTATCAAGACCAGCATCAACCATCTCTGACATTGTTACAGTGACCGTATCAAGTATCTTCAGGGATGCCGTAGTCCAATGGTAACATACTCGCCTGCAGATCCTAAGATTGCAGGTTTGAGCCCTGTCTTGGGCTAGGATTTTTCATGACCTTCCTAAGTACTGGTCCAACCCAGAAAATGTCAAAGAGGGATTTGTAAATAACTTGTAAGAACTTGTTTTCAAATTGACATAAAAATGAATAAGTAACTAGGTATCTGGAGATATTCATCATCTTCAGGGATGGCTCTTGTTTCGTTTAGAATAATAATGCATGTATTCAATTCAGGTCTCAATGTTTCAGAGGGATTGTTAACAAGCAGTTTGTTTCTGTCATCTTCATTACTGGTTCCCAGCATGAGACAAAGCGAGTGCTGTGGCAATGCTGTCTGTGATTATTCAGTCCTAAATTAAACTGGTTTACAGAGATGTGGCCAGTTTAGTCGGCATTGTCTGTGAATATGATGGTTGCAGGTTTGAGCCTTGCTACAGAGGAAAAAATTATTTTAAGGCCATTTCAACCATTCTTGTTTTACTATTTAAGTATACTGGACAACATTTTTTGTCAAGAATTGGAATATTTAGGTAGTTTTTTTTTTTTTTAAAGGAAACCCTAAGTACTTAAGTATTGATTTTATAGACTTTAAGCAAAAGAGTCTAGAACTCCCAGTGAATGCTTGCATCTGCACTGAAGTCTTTTTAAGCATATGAAGGACCATGATTGTAATTTATTGACGGATGGATTACCTCAAGTACAGTATTTATTTTTGATGTCATTGAATCATAACAGCCTTTACATTATTAAAACAGCTGAACATTTCCTCATCTTTTAGCAAACTGTTTGAAACCTGATCAGCCTTCGGATTATTCACAGCTTTAGAAACTAATTGATGACTGTTTCTGGTGGCCCAGTGGTTAGAGGGTCTGCCTCGGGCGCAGGAGGTCGTGTTTATGATCCCCAGCTGCAACATACCAAAATCTTAAGAAATGGTACTGTTATAGCTCCCTTGCTTGGCACTCAGCATATAAAGGTAGTTCCAGGACTGGTTGGCCCGGTGTCAGGATAATGTGACTGGGTGTGGTATCATGACACATGTCTACAGCATGATATTTAAATGTGGCAGCACTATTTCTGTCTCAAGTAAACATTGTCTCCAAATGACTGAAATATTTTCGGTGGGACATTAAACCCAACAAACAAACAAACTAATTGATGAAATTTTATGATAGAAAACTTATATTTCTATTAAATATTTTATAAACAAATAAATGTCATCATTTCCCCAGCTTTATCAGATGAAAACTCATATTGCCTCATTAAGGATTCAAAGATGGGGTGCCATTAAGTGTGTTTATCAATTTTAGCTTCATTAAATGACTATTTAATGCTTGATTGTATTGCCTAAGAGACAGCTTTATGTCTTGCATAATTTCATGCGCACATGCAAAGATATTTGAAAAATTGCAGGATATCTATAGTACTGTAGTAAAAAAACAAATATGAAAATAAGTGTTTAATCAAATGAGTGTACTGGATGTCTGGATAGCATAGGGATTATAACACTTATAACACATGTGAATGCCTGTGGTATAGACAATGGTATTTTAGCAAGGACTACTGGAATTATAAAATGGAGGAAAGGTTATTGTTTTAAAGGGTTATTTAAAGATAAGAAGAATGTGCCCTTTTGCAAGCAAAGTTTGTACATTCTAATTGACTTTTATAAATCAGTTGATAAGTAACTGTAGTGCCTCCAGCAATTTCCCCTATCTTTTACAGTTCCTCGTTGTAATGAATACCCAAAGCTCGTTCACAGATTATCAGGTCATTGACTAAGAATTTGATTTTTAACTATATGTATTATGTCTATCGATACCCATCTACAGACGCAGTGTCACCCAATACAACAAACCCTGCTCTTAAAACAAATGTGTGGTTTCCCCGTCTCATGCAGTACCATCATAGACGATATTGAAACTATATTTAGATTCATAAAACCTTTATTTAAAGTCATCACTTTTTCCACATGCATTAACTTCATAGGATGGACCTATGAAATTACTTCTCTGAACTCTGAAGATGCCATGTTGCGGAATAAGTCTTTAGGGATATCATATTCAAAATTTAACTGATTTGTTAAAGTTGCATTTTCGAATATAGCTTTTTCCTATGCATAATTGTGACATACTTTCTCTGAGTTTATTTGTCAGGATACAAAGATGTCTCAAACATTAACAAGGGAGAGTAGAAAATTATTTGTTTTTAATTTTTTCTGATCATCTATGAACAAGATGCTTTAAGTGATATACACATTAAAACCTCACTCTTTTAAGACCACTATCGGTTCCAGAGAAAAGTGGTCTTAATACTGTGAAATCATATATTTCATGGGACACTAATTTCTGTCGATTTTTTTTAGGGTTTTATCCATGAATATTTATCCCTACAAAAACTCTTATAAAGATCTCATGTTTTCTAGAACATAGATTTTATGTACCCACAAAATTCCCTTATTTATATAATCAGCAAAATTTAATGTCAACGAGAATTAATGATTTTACGGAAATGGATTTCATTAATAGAGTCAGAAATCTATTTGGTTCCAAATATGAGTGGTCCTAGTAGCAAGGTGGTCTTAATTCTCTGTTGGTCTCAATAGCGAGGTGGTTTTAATTCTCTGTTGGTCTTTAAGGGTGGGGGTTAAAATTAATGTAATATCAAGTTTAGTCCAATATAAATGCAAGACCATAATACTGTTACTTTGCCCAGTGATTTTAAGCAATATTTGATGGTATATTGTGAAATGATATCATGTTTATCATTATGAATTGAGGAAATGGGCTTAAATAAAGATATAAATACTAATATTACATCTTCCAAGCAGTTCCTGTAATTGTCTGCTTCAGTTTGTACTTGTATGAACAACATTGTCTCTGGGAATGGGATGGTCCAGAGGTAGATCACAGGACTTTTGGTTAGAAGGTTCTGGGTTTGATCCTTGGTTCTGGGTTCCCAGTGCTTGTTCAACCTGTGGTCAGAATTAAAATGCTGAATATCAGTTGGCAAGAAAGTGTTCTTGGTAATAATTTGAAATGATTCTGTTACAACAGTAGGTAATGACATAAATATTTTTGCGTGAGGAACTTCAATTTGAGAGAAGAGCTTTCAGGTGTAAGGCCAAGAGGTAGCATAGAATAGAGGGTATTCAAATAAAAAACAAAGCATCATCATAATTATAGACATTTTATTTACCAAAGCAATTAACACAGAGACCACTTATTTTTTTTTTTTTTCATTATGAAAAAAAAAATATGAAAGACTAAATTATACAATTATTGTATATAGGCAACTTTTATATGGAAATACATAAAAGAAAGTCAAGAATACTAGATTACCACAGGTAATCATTCTGTAGAGTAACATAAACATCAGAGGAATAGTTGAAAAAATTTGGCACATGTGATTTCTATGGTACGATCATAGACTATACAGATACAGAAGAATACTTTAAAGAGCTTGCTAAGACACACCACTGCCTGCCAACACCGAGGACTACTTGTGTAATAGCAAGCCACAAGACGATTTGCACGACACTTACGTTTCCTTGACTGAAGCCGTTATCATTGCAGCAATTATCGTAGCATTATAATAACACTTGATGATGTTCGGTTGCAGCATCTCGCCGTCCATTAACCCTTTATCTCATGATTATTCGTGAAAACATTTATGACTAGATGAATATTATTTTTTTGATTTTTAGAGTTATAAGAAATTTAACCATGGATGTTTCTTGCTTGTGCAGAATTTGAGTTACACTTTTGTATGAGCTAACTGAGGAGACCCTGATCAGAAGCTGTCCTATCTATGTCTACTCTGTTTGCCAAGAAGTAATTCAGAACACGTCTGTATGAGATATAGGAATAAAATACAAGGATGTTTGCAAGGTATTGGATATTGCAAGAAAATTTGGATGTTGCAGAAGTTCATGGAAACAAAAGGATTCAATATGGCCATTTTTTAACTCCCATTTTAAATGATGAAAATTTGTATAATAAGTTATATACATATACTGCCCTAATACAACTTTTTTGCTGTTTAAAGGCAGGGGAAAAACATTCATCTGGATCGTATTGGGGAAAAAAAATCTTAACATAAAAATTGGTAAATGTTGTTGAAAGCATTAATTATGTCTTGTAACAAATTACAGTAAATTGGCAATGGTCCAAAGTGAGATTTTCTAAAACCTTGCTTTATCCTAAGTAATATGTTTCCAGTCCTGGCAATGTGTGACAGTATTAAAAAAAATCACTTTGTGATTATCTGAGCATCTATTTTTTTTCCTAGTTATCCTTGGATTATTGTAATTTATAATGTTTTAATGTTTTCTCCACATGTCTGCCCCAGGAGTCTAAAGAGGATGTATTTATCACTGGTTTGCTGTTACTGATACTGATGTTACTCAGATATCAAAACATGCCAGATCCCCTGCAAAATAACGCACTATTGAGGAAAATAAGGTTGACAGGATTTCTTTGTTAATGCGAAAATATTTTCTCGTAAAGATCAGATTATGTAAATACCATTTACATGATCTACATTACACTCCTTGCACTGGTAACTACTGCAACCATCAAGTAACTAGCATGACGATATTAATTATCGTTGTGGTAGTAAAAAAAATTCTCTGGTTTTTAAGAAAAATTCTTTCTTTATTTGTAAAAATAAGTAAGAATGTTTCATTAAAACCCATTGCTTCATTATGGATGCAAATCAGATGAAACACAAATGTAATATCATAAGTGAAAAAAAAAAAAAAAATGGTGGTGGCAGTGGTTACTGTACTTAGCAAGGGAAGTAACTGCTGCTGGGAAGTTGGATATCAGAATTGTGAGACTGGGCTGTTGAATATACTTAGAGAAACAGGAAGAAAATGGATGATATACCAAGAGTCCTCAAAAGAATTTTTTTGCATATTTGAATATAAACTCGGATGTCTGTTATTTTGTCTGTCCATAATATTCATAGTTGAGAGTCTTAAACAGTTTTCCTAAGGCACCAGTGAAATGCCATTTGAATAATAAAAAAGAGATTGTCAGTTGTTTCCATGGTGATTTTAGCTAGATGAGTAAGGTAAGAACTTGGCACAGAATGTCAAGAAGTTGTGTAGGGTTCAGTGAAGGATCCAGGAGACTTGCTGTACACCATAATGATGAAACAAATATACATTCAAATTCAAAAATTCTCTTGTGTATAGTAAATGTAAATGCTGATTATCTTCATCATATTATTTTATTGGGGAGGAATAAACAAACAAAAAACCTTTGGTTGTGCACTGTTAAACTACAAGCACATATGTATTGATTACCACCCCTTGCTGTTGTCATTGCAAACTTACTGAACAGAACACTTTTAAATATTATTTTTAACAAGACAATTCCAAAAACTTCAACTTGTATTTCACAATATAATAATTTTGTATAATATTAAATTTAAATTTGATATCTCTCAAGAAAATAAAGATTTTTTTATTAATTTTATTTATTTTTAAAACAATCATTCTTCCCCATTCAAGTTATCAGCCCTTGATATTCATGTGACATCATCTCTATGGTGGCATTGACCTCATGAAAAACATGAAAGGGAGGTCACTGATAAAATTTATGGAATACAAAGTTTTTGAGATAAATGAAATGGCGAACAAACAAGTCATTTGTTTAATTAAGGAGTACAATGTGTCACAAAAACAGTACTTTCCATCATCAAAGCACCAGTAAGCAGACAGCTTGTTCCCATCATACATTAATAAATTGTCATAGCAAACAGAGCATAGCAGTTGGGAGAAAAATAGTTCGATTTTTGTTGCACTGTGTCACAAAATATAATTTCCAGCAATATGAAAGCCACATTACAAGTTCCTCTAGAAAAAAAAATCACGAGAAATATATTCCGGAAAAATAGACACAACACCATCACAGTTTCACTTTCACAAATTTGACTCCATTTTATCGTCAGAACTGTAGTAACTATGAGTTCTGAAAGTTGAGTGGAAACCATTACGACTATGCCAACGAACCCGCAGCGACTTCTGTATAGTGCTGTATTGACAGCGTAACAACTTCACAAACGTCATCTTAAAGGTTTTGTTAAACATTGTATAGATAAGTGGATTGAGAGTACTGGAGACATAGCCCAGCCAGACGAATGTGGTCACAAGCAATGGCTGAATTTCACATTGGCAAAATACTGTTGTAATGTTCACAATAAAAAAGGGAGCCCAACATATCACAAAGATTGCAAACACAACTCCGAGAACTTTTGACGCCTTTTGCTCCGTGTTGACATCATCAGCCTCGTGTCTGTGCTTTTGTTTCTCCTCCTCCTCCTCATCTTGCAGCTGATCTTTGCGTAGTAGAAGAATACTTGTGGCCTTCAGGACCAGGTGGTGCTTGGAGACGAGATTTCTCAAGCGTCTGGGTGACTCAGATCCTACATTTTGATTGTTCATGCGTTTGGGAGAGTCATTGCTCAAAATGCTGTGCTTGGGCGAGTCATTGCTCACCACAGTGCATGTCGTGCTAGCGATACTAGACTTCCGCCAACCCAAGCCATTATGGTTCTCTTCCTTTATGGGCTCCAAGTCCTTTCCATTGGTGGAAAATTTCAGTGGTGATGGTGGAGGAGACATCTCCAGCTCTGCAATGTTTAGTTGATTGTCACTTGCAGAGCATGATTTTATACCACGAGTCCTTGAATATCTTTGGAATTGAGGTGAATCGGATGACGATGGCGATGATGATAATGATGGTTGTTTTGGTGGGCAGCTCTTGGTGCGTCTCGGTTCAAATTTTACCCTTTGGCGGAACTTTTTCGCTCGCCGGCTGATGGATCTCCTCATCATGGGTTCGCCTTCGCTGTCTGTGGCATGGCCACACAGTTTGGACTGTTGGTGTAAGAGACGCACAGTGAGTCCGTAGGTGGTGACCATGATGCCAAGTGGAATGAAGAACGCACCTATAGAGCCATATATGATGAAGTCCTCATTGGTCAGCGCACATTGATTGTCATTAAGTATGTTCCTGTGGTCGGCAAAGCCCAGGATTGTGATTGGGCTCGTAATGGCAAGAGATAAGGCCCAGACTAGGACAATTTTCCATATGACGACACATTTTGATTTGTTTCGAAGTGAGAGTGGTGAGCGAATTGCGAGGTAGCGTTCGAGTGAGATGGTACAGAGATGCAGAATGGAGGATGTGCACATGAGGACATCACAGGTCACGTACAGATCACACACGATGTAGTTAAATGGCCAGTAACCTGAAACAAATTATAGGTATAAATCAAATAGTATATATTTCAAAAAGAATTTTTAGCAACACATAATCGTCTGTATTTCTGAATTATGTTGTGTCAAAATTAAGTTTTTGTTTCTCATTCCTCATCAACAACTTTTTTCCTCTACAAATGCATATTTGAAAAATATAAAATAAATCTGTTTCATGGCAAAATGCATTTTCAACAATGACTTGGCAATCAAAAGATTAGATTTGCTTTCGTACTCTTTTTTACCCTGACTGTTTAATACACTTGTAATCTGGATTAAATTGATCTTCTGTTTTTTATCCAAATTTTCTGCATTTCAATCATTTTTTTCATGAATCGGGATAGTAGGATGTTTCATTTGAATTGTTCCAGTTCCCTTTGGTTAAATGAGCGGAATTTCTGATAATTAGAAAAATCTCATTTATTTGATGAATGTGTTGGCCGACCTTGAGTGGGATGCTTCTGAGGAAACATTTTTTACAGCTCTAACAAGAAGATATGTGACACATGCCCTTCCGATAGTTATGTTGATTGCTACTGAAACATTCAAATTTGAGGACGTAGTTAGCACTGGCGCAAATTGCAAACAAGCCTTAAGGGAAGTTTTTAATCTTTGTTCATAAAGGGTCATAAGTTTCAGGGAGATTGTCAACAGATCTTCTATAATGAGGATATTATTAAAGTGGAGCCATATAAAAGATAATCAATTTTACTGCTGAATGACAGAAGTGTTAGAACATTACTTGATTAGGAGAAATGTGATGTTCATTGGTTTAATGTTTGTTTTGGTTTTAATGTCCTACCTATTAGGGATGGTTAAGTGTTGGTTTGGAGAATTATAGAGGTGTAAATGGAGATATATTGAAATGCTGCACTGTGGTTTAAACTTATTTATTTTATTGGAAAGTTATTACAACTTGTACTGCAATCCCTCTCGATGGTTCCTGGGTTGGACCAGTACTTTGCACCTGGAAAGGTAATAAAAAATTCTTAACCCCAACGGGGTTTGAACCCTCTAACTCGTGATCCATCGTCTGGTATGTTACCACTGGACCATGGAAGGAGATATCTGATCTGGGTCTGCTGTATTTGCCTGTCTGCATGAGGTTAAGGGTTCGTATCATGCTGAACCACTGATTATATTCAGATATTAAGAAGTTTTTGTGGTACTTTTTCATCTCTTTGTACAATGTGATACAAATTATTATTTCTTGGTAGTTGGCTCCACTTCTCTTGACACATGGTTTTTAATGACTTCCTGAAAGGAAATGGCTAGTCTGACTATTAATTCATCAAATATCCTCTGATTATTTTTGCCAATCTACTGTGAATATGTTATTTTTGATATCATTTTTCTTTGCCTGTAACCCTGAAATTTTATATACTTTGTGACTACGATGGTATACTATCAGAGATACTGACTGCTTACAATTTTGTCTGTTGGACTTCCTTCCCGGAGAGGTCTGGCATGAGTGGGCAGAAGTCTTGCGTTGCTTTTCTGAGCATTTCTTTGTTTTCTGCTAATGGCAATGAATTTTTGCGTGTCTTTTTGTTTGTATCCAGGATATACAAAACTTTTGCTTATCATACCAGCTGCTTCAAAAAAGACTGGACGCTGTAATTCTGTCTAGGAATCATGTTTGTTGTGTCCTTTAATGTCCTGTCCTAGCTGTCCTCACTCAAATAACATGAGGAAAAGGTGGCAGGGTTAATAATCACCATTAGTGATAAGTTGTAGTCTTTTTAAGCGCCGTAAACAGATCAATCTGTGTAACTTATCCAACTGTTTAGTTTAAACAGTATTTATTTCAATAATGTGCATTTAAAGATAAACTACATACAGCGAGTACATGCGATTAGAGAACAAGTTTTGTAGAAACTTATGTTTGTTTCCAGTCTTATATAACCCTGCAAGTTGCTGACTAGGATGTTCTCTCAAGAGACTGGTCTTGTAATCAGTGGAGACAGATGATCTTTAAATGATGGTATTTACTGATGTGTAAGATTGGATGTAACAGTTCAATCCTGCTTGACAGATGGAACTCAATGTTTACAAACTTACTCTCAGTTGCCAGAGAATCTTAAGATGTCAGTCATGAATTTCTTAGGGAAACCCCTCTTGCATACATTCCTACATCTTTTTCCCACCCTTCATTTTTATCATTTTTTGTTTTATTGTTGTTGATGTTTTTGTTGTTGTTGTTTTCATGGGATTTACCATATTTCTTTTTGTTTTGTTTTTCTCTCAGATTTATCAATTTTATAACTTTTATCTATACCATTTCTGTAAGTTGTATGTATCAATTTCCTCTTGAACTTACTATCTATATCGTGTTGTTTTTTTTTTTAATCTCCTGCTTTTTGTCTTATTTTCATGAATTTTTTTTTTTTTTTTTTTTTTTTTTTTTTTTTGCTTTTTGAGAGGGTACTGTTTACAATTCAAATTTTAGGGTCCTCTTATATGCAATATGATGATACATACCTTAGTTGAGTTGTATAACCCTTTCCCTCTTATAGACTCATTTTGATGCACTCAATAGGTACCACATAAGCCTGATCTGCAGAAAACCACAGTTAAACCTTACCAAATTTAATTATAAAGTCCTCATTTCCAGACCGCTGAGGAGCAGCGAACAGCATAAAACCTGATCAGCCTGCGAGTTACGAGCATAGGTCTTTTCATGGTTTCCTCTATGAGGGAAAGGGATAACAGAACAAAATATAAGACTTTTTATAAAACAGAATATTACTTAGTTTTGTAAAAATTGCTTCCCTAAGAAACATTGTATCAGCCTTTTATTTGATTTTCTTCCTACCTTTCTTATTTGTGTAGTTAATGAATCTGTAATGTTTTACTCAAGTACACTTTGATGTTCAAATATTTATAGACCAGTAAGGATTATAACTTTTTGACCCATTGGGGTTCCTCTTTAATGACCCTTGAATGTGAAAAGTCAATTAATCAGGAAGTAATTAACTAATCAACTAGCCAAACTTCATGAATTCTTAATGCATCATAGTCTTCAACCTTCAATCTGTTTTGTTTACTATTCCATTTCAAGAAGTCAAAGACTACATAACAGATTTATACTTAAACAAATTTGAGATTGCTAGCTGCTCAATGGAAGCTTGCAAAAGTAAAGCTATCAAACTTGCATGCATTCGTAAGTATAATATTTAAAGTCCACATTCTCTTAAGTCTGCACAGTGTTATGGAACATTTGTTGCAAGCTTGTTGGAAGATGACATATAGTTTGGATATTTGTTTCAAACTGAGATTAGATTCTGACTCTGTGAAACTTATTCAAACTAAAATTAGATGATTTCTGTGTTGAACCTGTTCGAACTGAGATTAGATGGTTTCTTTCTTTGCGGAACCTGTTCAAACTGAAAACTTTTTTCAGTCTGATATAGCTTTTCAATCATGTCACAGGTTTTAAAATTAATGGTCAATGAACTGTTAAAGTATTAATATATAATTGATTCTTATAAAGAAATAAAGAGCATCTTGCAAGAACTAGAACAAAAGAACATGTGTTGCTGATTAGAGAAATATATCAAAGTACCTACTTGTGAATCTAGTTGAAAGATAACTTGTCTGCAATTGTCATCATTAAAAGTAATTGTTTAAACAGTAAGGTTTACTATTGCTTATAAATAATAAGAGTATTAAGATTGTTTGTTGTGTAAATAACAGGGGGAAATAACCACAGCAATACAGATGTTTATTTGTTGTATAGTAAGCTGTAAAGTTTGGTTGAAGGCAAGCTTTTAACAGTCTCACATAGTGCACTATTGGAATGAAACGCATCTATGAAAATACCAAGAATAGTTAGTGCTATTTTCCTCCACAAAAATCGGTAATAGTAATCAGCCGTAGGCATATTGGTGTGGTCTACTAGTTTGTGGTATAAACTAGCCTGTGGGGTTGATCAACTTAGACTTGGTCTGGTTGTGTCAACCTAGTTTGATGGTATAAACTAAGCCTGGTGGTATCAACTACCTGTGTGGTATAAACTTAATCTGGTGGTATAAATTAAGCCTGGTGGTATCAACTAACTGTGTGATATAAACTTAATCTGGTGGTATAAACTAAGCCTGGTGGTATCAACTACCTGAGTGGTATAAACGTAAGCTGGTGGTATAAACTAAGCCAGGTGGTATCAACTCCGGATAAAAACCAAGGTGGTATCAACTTGGTCTGGGTGTGTCAATCTAGTTTGATGGTATAAACTAAGCCTGGTGGTATCAACTACTCAGATAATCCATCTGAAAATGTGGTATTCTGGGGTATTCAAGCCTATCAATGTGGTGGGGTAAGGTGTACTCTGTACCTGTAGTTCTTTACTGTGGATGCTAGTATTATAGTTATTACAGCCAGGTAGGTGGAACTACATAGTGACATAGTTAGTACAGCCAGATAGATGGAATTACATAGTGACATAGTTAGTACAGCCAGATAGGTGGAACTACATAGTGACATAGATAGTACAGCCAGATAGGTGGAACTACATAGTGACATAGTACAGCCAGATAGGTGGAACTACATAGTGACATAGTTAGTACAGCCAGATAGGTGGAACTACATAGTGACATAGATAGTACAGCCAGATAGGTGGAACTACATAGTGACATAGTTAGTACAGCCAGATAGGTGGAACTACTTAGTGACATAGTTAGTACAGCCAGATAGGTGGAACTACATAGTGACATAGATAGTACAGCAAGATAGGTGGAACTACATAGTGACATAGATAGTACAGCCAGATAGGTGGAACTACATAGTGACATAGATAGTACAGCCAGATAGGTGGAACTACATAGTGACATAGATAGTACAGCAAGATAGGTGGAATTACATAGTGACATAGATAGTACAGCAAGATAGGTGGAACTACATAGTGACATAGTTAGTATAGCCAGATACGTGGAACTACATAGTGACATAGTATAGCCAGATACGTGGAACTACATGTGAAACATAGTACAGCCAGATAGGTGGAACTACATAGTGACATAGTATAGCCAGATACGTGGAACTACATAGTGACATAGTTAGTATAGCCAGATAGGTGGAACTACTTAGTGACATAGTATAGCCAGATAGGTGGAACTACTTAGTGACATAGATAGTACAGCCAGATAGGTGGAACTACATAGTGACATAGTATAGCCAGATACGTGGAACTACATAGTGACATAGTTAGTATAGCCAGATAGGTGGAACTACATAGTGACATAGTATAGCCAGATACGTGGAACTACATAGTGACATAGTTAGTATAGCCAGATAGGTGGAACTACATAGTGACATAGTACAGCCAGATAGGTGGAACTACATGCTGAAACATCAGACAAAAACAGTGCTGGACTCAGACACTCCCTTGTAGTTTATAATGAAAAATGAAAGCCTAACTTAGGATACATTAAAAGGTGCACCTTCACTATCTTGTACAGATTTTTTATACATTTTTTGTGTCATCTGCTATAAGCAGAGATGACCATAGGAATTCTTTTTCCATTGTCTGTCTGTCTATCACACATTTTCCATCATGCTACTTTCAGCAGGTTACACAATTTCAGGGGTGAGAGCCAAACTAGGCTTAGTGCTTTTATAAATATATGCACTTAACATAGTTTAGCTCACACCCTTTGAATATGTGTTCTAAAGGAACACTCCATGTTTTTTTTTTGTTTTTTTCTTAACAAATGAGGCACGTGCATTTGGTCCTGTCATAACCTGCTTTACATAAAGTTTAGTATCTACAGTTGAGTCAAAGCTGGTAAGCAGGAACATTCATCACCTTACATGATGGCTTAGTCTGTTTTTTCAAGTAATGGACGCTGTGTGTTTTTGTTAACATTTTGATCAGTGAATTACCAGAACGAAGAGGGCAGATTTTGATTATTTTTGGAAAGTTATGTAAATACTTTATGAGAGACACTGATGATTATTTATTCAGCGCTGAGTCAAACGATTCTATTATGTAAATGAAACGGGTTTATAATTGGTCTAAACGCTTAGTTGCATGGGATGACTATAATCTATGGAAATCAAATTTCCCAAAGCATGATGGGTTCCATTCCTGCTTGAGACTTGAGAACTTCTCGAATGACTCTTAACTTCTTAAATTCTAAAATAACATCATTTTGAGTTCCCCTGCGTAATATTGCAGGCTCTTTAGAATATCTTCTTTTTTTTTGGTCTTATTTAGTTTTGTTTTATGACATTTCAAGATAACTGTTAGAGGTATTTTTTGGCTGAAATAATAAATATTGGTATAAAAATATTGATATCCTGGATGAAGTTAAAATTGTAACACTGGTGATTTGAGAAGGAAATAAATGAAAAATATTTTCAAGTTGCAAGTAATTTCATTTGCTTTTGACCAGATTAGCCATTGAGTGTATTTATTTCTTAAAATTTTAACCATAAAACAGTTGTTATAAAAAAAAAATTTCAAGGGAAAAAAACTCAGCAAATAATAAAACTTCTCTTAAGGCTAAAAAAACAACACACAAACAAAAACCAGCAAATAGAGGTACTTCAAATAACAGGAAACATTGCTGTAAAGTTGACAGTTGAGAGATGCAAGACTAGTTAGCTATGAGGTATAACCAATTGAGCAGATAATTTGTTGTCAGTGGTGCGGCCATGTTTACAGATGGACTCAACTCTGATAATTATGTTGCTCTCAGAAGAAGGGCATCCCTGATTGTCAGTCAGTCAGTCCTGGCCTCAACATTATTGGTTGCTTTTTTTTTTTTTTTTTTAATTTTTTTTTTTTGTGTGTGTGGATGTGTGATTTTTCATATTGGCTCACAGGCAAAGAACTATTCTATATGAACCACTTTGTTCCAGTGTATTGATAAATTAATGGGAAGATTGCCTAATCAGATAGAGGAACTATGGCGGGGTCCTACTTGGTAGATTTTGGAGTAGGGGATATTAATTGTGTCCTGTCTGTCTTCCTGAGGACAACTTTGTACAAGAAATTTGACATGAAACTTAGAATATACATGAGATGGTGACCAGGAGAAATGCATTCTTCCTGTTCCCATTTTTTAATTATTGTGAATTTTTGTCCAGAGCATAACTCATTTACTCTATGGGATCAAGGCTTGATATTTGGCATACTTACTTCACCGGGGACGCCTTTGCAATTGACATCAGTTATTTTGCATCTGATCCCCTTGGGTGGGGGCCAGAAGGGTTCGGCTGTGACATGGCATTGGGTTTTATGAAAACATCTTGTTTCAGGTTTTTAGCACATGCTGTATTACTACATACATCTGTTTCTCTATATTTAATACAATACTATATTCACAAAGTTTGAGACAAATAAGTATAGGATAATTAACCAATCAGCCACCTTTCTTATTTGAGTCAGAAGTAAGTGTACAGTCAAACCTGTCTTAAGTGGTCAGTCAAGGAAATAAGATTAGGTGGCCGATTAACAGGGGTGACTGGTAAATGAAGTTTAAATATATAACAAAATGCTAGTTTGGTAATATTAAAATTGACCGTTAAATATAGGTTGACCGCTTAGTACAGGTGGCCGCTAGTACAGGTTGGAGTGTATTTAGAAATCTAGGGGAGGATTGTTAAAATATTTTCTCATAATCACCAGGAGCAAACTGCAAAATTGCAGAGAAGCAAACAAGCTAATTGCAGGCATGTCTAATTAAACAATTAACTCTTTAGCTTGATGGATATACACAGGACTGTAAAAATGCTGACATATTAATTAACTCTTTAATTAGACAAAATCTAGCATAGCATTTTTCTGCAGTCAGCAATAAGAAAAATGGTAGCATTCATGAGATTGCTGTGAGATTTATGGGGTTGATCAAATGTGCTTTACAGATATTCTTGTTCAGCATTTACTGCATCGTAACAAGCTTTCTCATGTTGTTGGAGCATTGATGATCCAAATTCAGCTAGAATAGCTGTTGCAATTTTATCGGGGCTAGATTTATGAATTCACTGTTTCTATATACGGATGCAATAGGGCGTGTTGTACCTAATCAGTCTACAAATTTTATGCTGTCTTTCTACAGACTGTCCCTAAAGTACATAGTCAGCGATTTTACTATATATATTGGAACTAAGTACTTTCCAGTTGTTAGCAGTAAAAGTATTATAAAGCCCAGTCTTTCCTAATTCTGGCAAGGTCAGCTGCTCACACACAAGTGTCATAATCAAAACCATGTGTTATTTTGTGTAAACCCGGTCAACCATTGACTAGCTATTATTGAGTAGCCTGTAAAGTCAATTTGAATATTGGAAAGGTTTGTGTTCTGCCTTAACAAGCTTTTAAGTGGTTTACCAGGAAATACAATAGTGTAACGAAACAATATATGGTAATTTTTATAACCCTGATTTAACATAGTGAAGTTGAGGATGTATATGAGCCTTGCTTGTTATATCATGTCCTATACATTCACATTGCATGAAATTTGGTACTTGTTGTTGATAATGCCTTCACACTTGGAATAATTATTTATTTTGATAAGACCAGTCAGCAGACAAGTCCAGATTTTGTGAGAATTCAAGCCCATCATCTGTATCAAAGCAGTTTGCAGGGGTATTAATAACCATTGGTGATAGTTCTAGATATTTTTACGGCGTTCATTCGACATAGCTTGTTCTTACTTTATGATGCTTACACATTATGTATGTGATGTAGGGCTGGTGATTGATTGGAAGATGGACCATAGAAATACATTCACTGGGCAAACAGTGGCAGAAGAGCCACAGTGACAGTTGAGTTATTAAATCGCCAATGAACTTGGCGAGACAGATATTTGCATCTCTTCGAATGTTCGACTCGCAATCCTGCTGCAAACTTGTATTAATTTCTTCATGCCAGAGTGTATCGGAAGAATTTCTCGTCTCGCACGTGATTGCAGACTCCATGAAGTTTAAAATGAGGCATGTAAATGTTTGGCCAGACTGGAACCGAAGTAGACAGAAGGGGATAGAGAAATAGACTGGTTCAGAATTCTGGCAGAAATTGAGCAAGCACTTCCTATTGTTATCTATGGATACCAGATAGGATGGCTTTTTTTTTCTTCTTTTTTTTTTTCCAGACTGGACCCTCACTTTGTTTAATTGTCCTTTCTTTATTTTGGACTGTACAATTAGTTGTTTATAGGGTGATTGTGAACAGTGCAGACCATGATCAGACTGCAAGGATGTACAGGGTGAGCTTGGTCTCTACTGGTCGCAAAGGAAGTCATAAGTGATCACAGCATTGTAAGGGTTTAAGTGAACAAAATTATGAAGCAGTTTTAGAGAATGTTGAAATTTAAGGAGTTTCAGTTTATGATAAGAATTATATGTCTAACATTTTTTAAGGAATGTTATTCCATTGGAAGATAAACAGGATCTCTTTATTTTTTCATTTTGTGTCAATTATTTTCAACAAAATGTAAAAGCTTTTGTCAATTTGTTTAGCCATTGCTAGGTAAGGCTTCCATTTGACTGACAGACATCTAGATTCTAGAATCTGAAGACAGGTCTTCTTAAGCCATAAGAAATAAGTTTTAATAAGAGTAAGTGCATTTGAATTTACAATCCATCGATGTAAAGTTTCAATGTAAACTGATCAAGATACATTCCAGACAATATACGAAAATAACATGGAAAATATCGATATCAAAATCTTTAAAGTATTGACACAGCAAAAAGATACACTATCTTATATAGTCACATTTATTTTCAGAGACACTGACACAAACAGTCTGCTTAGGCTATAATTTCTTTCATCTGAAAACTCTGTTGGTGATATGCACGTATCTAGGGCATTATCAGTACAGGCAGATTCCCCTGTGTCTGGCAGAAATACAGGGTATGACATTCCCATTACAGTCTATTTTTTGTTGCGTCATATTTTCTATGGTAGCTTGTGGCACGTGCTAAGTGCAATAGCATAAAACATGAAGAAAAGCAAAGGAACACCTGTTGGACTGCAGTAGGTTCAAGTCATCAGCAGGATACTGTTCATGTGGCATTTTAGAGGATGCTATGTTTGTTAGATCCTTCACTCACCTAGCATCATGACCCCTTGGGAATAGAATTATAAAGGATATTTGTTGTTGCTGTTGTTGTATTTGTAATAATGAAGAATTTTTTTACTCAAGGTCATAGGTAAAACAGGAAGAGCAAAGAAATAAACTAATTGAACCATTTTAATGGGCTTGAATTGCACATAAACTTAACCATATGAACAATTTTAATATCACAAATAATAAACTATCTGGATCATTTTAATGGGATCAAATTACATAGATTATGAAGTAATTTTGAACCGTTTTAATGGGATTCTTGTGTTCAGGAACTTATTATACTCATGACAAAAGACGTCTTTGAACTGCCAAAGTAGATTTAACCATTCATTTAGTATCTGGAAAACTTCTGTTACATTAAAGCATTTGAAATGTTTATTTTATATTTTATATTTCAAAGGATGAATGGGAAAACTCAAGAGATAAGCTGATGGGCTTAGAGGTACTATTTGATGTTATCGGATATGAATTTGTTGGCAACTGTTCAGGCCATTGTCAAACCACTGAACAATGGTGGAATATGATTTTTAAATGTCTGGGATATTGACATTGACAGAGTTGGAGTTTACTTAACATTGATAGTTATATGGTATGGTCTGTCTCGCTGAACATTTGTTATACAGCAAGAAATGCAAATGTTGGCAATTCAGATATTTTTGCTTTAGTATATATGTTTATCAGATTTTTTTTAAATCAAGCATTGTATGGGGTGGCTTGGGGATATTTCTCTTATTCTGTTAAGTAAAACCAGTCGTTTTAAGTCCTTAAGTTAAACAGCTTACTTTCAGACTTTTATCAGTGATTATAAATCAATGAATCTTTGCCTCAGGAGAAGTATCAAGGAAATTACCTGTGCAAATTCAGTAAAAAACTGGTTTATTTTTTGCTTTGAGTAGGAGTAAAAGTCATTACGTCTTATACTAATCCCTCTTGACAGTTCCTGGATTGGACCAGTACTCTGAGCCTTAGTAACCCATATCAGCTCATATGTACTCATCAGAAACTTGAAACTTGCAAATTTGATCATACGCCTATTTCTACATATAGAATACATATTCAATGGTGTTGTACAATGAAAATGATAAAAACTAATGAGATATACTCATATACATAAAACAATGAGGAACAATCAGCGATGCTGCAATGATCAATATCTGCATGGACACAGTTAATTATAAATAGAGAATGCATTTTTCCAGTTGTTTGCATTGAAAACTTGAGCATAATGCCTTTTCCATTCATTTCTATGGATCATCTGCTTACAAACAGTATCACAAACATAACCATGTATTGTTTTGTGTAAACTAGGTCAACCATTGACTACATGATATCCTAGTGTTAAGTCTGTAAGTCAGTTGGAATACATCAGTAAACAGAGGTAAGCTCAGTTGCTCTTAGTCTAATCCAGTGGTAAAATAAACACAGTAATATGGGGTATCAAAGGTGCTGCAAGTAAAAATTCAAAAGACAGACTTGTAGTTATTGAGAATCCCTAATATATGTGTATTCCGTAAGGCATTTTTTTTGTGTGTGTGTGTGTGTGTTATTATCAACATTCTTGTTTTGATAAAATGTTTTTTTCTGACATTGACAATAGCATTCTGTGTAGTGGAAAAAGCTGTTGGTCAAATTCAGAATCCTCAACAGTTACCTTCATTTTCTTGACTTTGAGGTTGCACTAATTAAAAGACCACCATTTGCGAATCTTGTGTGTTCCTGTCATATTATAAAATTCTTTTTATGGGAACAAAATGATTTTTTTATTTTTTAATATTGCCAATATGAATCCCCCAATTTATGATTTTGTTTGTGTAATCAAACTGTCTCTTACATAAACATGCTGTTGGGTGAATTTTGATTGCGCATGTCAGGTGCAAGTATTAATATGGGAAATTAATTCTTATTATTGAGGCATAACCTCAAGTTGTATCATACCCACAAATTGCTTTTGCTCAGGTGCAGTCCTTTTTGAAATGGTGAGATAGTCAACATATTCCAAGTGTATTAACCTAAAAATACCTAGTTCAATTAAAATGGTATAATTGTTTTTGCAGGTCAAGGATTTCATATATTACCTAATTATCTGAGATATTTTTACTTTTAATTCCCATTTTTATTTTCATTTGCAGTCAGTTTCAGATTTAAAAAAAAAATAAAAAAGAAATGAAAATTTCTCAATTTGTGATTTCTAGGAAGGGTGCATAAGTCATATTTTGGATGTAATGAATTTCCTCCATTAATATTTAAATTCTTATAAAAGAAAGAGGAACACTCATCTAAGTTAGCATAAGTTATTACCTTTATAACTCACAAAATGTGTTAAATATAATATATTTAATTATTTTTTCTTAGACAGACTAGTATGATGCAATTTGCCCATAAGTATTTAAGTATTACTTAGTGTTTATTTCCTGAGCATTGTCTGACAGAGTTCCGAATTCACTTGTAATGGAAGTGACACCTTAATGTAAAAAAAAAGAAAAGAAAAAAAAAATCATTGAAAAGAGGCTATTTACAGCTTTTGTAAATTTAATGACTATTTGTAGACAAAGTCATTTGGTTCCATGCTTCTTTTGACTTTTTTGTTTAAAATTCCAGAATTTCTGAGGAACATGCAGATACTGGGGTTAAGATAACTTGATATTTGTGTGTCATGTGTTCAAATTGAAGTTTTGAATACAGACTCACTGTGGCATGCCACCATGAAAGAACTTTTTTGGTTAATTAAAAAAAAAATATATATATGTTTCACTTAAATGTTCAGATAAATATTCTAACTCTTCTTCAAAAACCTGGAAATCTGCCAGGAAACTCAGTCACATGTTTATATTTCAGTTAGTTCCAAGGACTCATTTTAAGTCATAAATAATTCACTGAGACTTGGTATCATTTAAAGGTGATTTGATGATGCACGCCTTGAGATCTGCATCAAACTGCAGTCAAGGTTGTTCTGGTGCAGCCATTAGTGCTGGCTGAATCATTGGATCTATCTGACAGGTACCTGTATACCTGCGCTGTAGACTTTCGGTTGTCATGATAGGTGCTGGGGCGTGACAACTGCGCTATAAATAGTCTTGGCATAGAGACATCTATGTTTATGTATTATGTTAGACCTACATAAGGTCCATGTAAGACCCTTGTGACTAATATTTGAACCCTTTACTCATAATTAATATAGACTCAATTTGTTGCATAAACAAACAGAGCAAACCCAGATCAGACAGCTTCTATAGGAGGTGTCTGATCAGCATCTTCTCTGTTTGCTCATTAAATTCTACACAGTCTGCAAAGTTAAGAAAAATCCACTGATTCCTATATCTTTTAAAGTTCAGTTAATTAATATTCATCATATCATAAATTTGTACATGAATATTCATGAGGTAAAGGGTTAAGGGTGGGGTGTGTGAGATTTGGGGTGGGGACTGGTAAAGTTTGTATACAGTCTAAATATTTCAACATCTGCTGAAGTGATTGGCAGAAGTTTTAAATGCAGGGATGTTTAGTTTGAAGGCATCATAGCAGGTTTTCAAAATGATTCTCAGTAAAGATTTTTGGAAAGTGTGGATTTTTTTAAGAGCCTTTTCTTCTCAGCTTAATGTTTATGATTAAATAATGTCTGTTTTAATGAGAGCAATTAGTAATCATATACCATAATATTGAAGTCATTGATTTTAAATGTCTGCATATTTTTCTGATTATCAAGCATGTGTAAGATGTTTGAGCAATAAAAACAGTTTATGTAGAAGACTGGAAGTTTTTAAAAACTTCTACATTAAAGTCAAGGATGAAAACTTATCAAATATTAAAAAATGAAGCTGCTTCAGAAGTGGAAAACAAGACTGAAAACCATATAAATCCTGAAAAATATATACTGAGGTATTAATTAAATGACAGTGCAAGCTGATCTTGTTCTTTTTTAGTTAAAACATAATGTCTAAATGCAGTGTAGTTGTAATTTAGGTGTTTTCATGCAGTGTAGTTGTAATGCAGAATAGTTATTTTAGTGTCTTCATGAAGTGTAGTTAAAATGTAGTGTAGTTGTTATTTTGGTGTCTTCATGCAGTGTAGTGGTAATGCAGTGTAGTTGTAATTTTAGTGTCTTCATGCAGTGTAGTTGTTATGTAGGTGTCTTCATGCAGTGTAGTTGTAATGTAGGTGTCTTCATGCAGTGTAGTTGTAATGTAGGTGTCTTCATGCAGTGTAGTTGTAATTTTAGTGTCTTCATGCAGTGTAGTTGTTATGTAGTGTAGTTGTAATTTAGGTGTCTTCATGCAGTGTAGTTGTAATGTAGGTGTCTTCATGCAGTGTAGGTGTAATGTAGGTGTCTTCATGCAGTGTAGGTGTAATGTAGGTGTCTTCATGCAGTGTAGTTGTAATGTAGGTGTCTTCATGCAGTGTAGTTGTAATTTAGGTGTCTTCATGCAGTGTAGTTGTAATGTAGGTGTCTTCATGCAGTGTAGTTGTAATGTAGGTGTCTTCATGCAGTGTAGTTGTAATTTTAGTGTCTTCATGCAGTGTAGTTGTAATGTAGGTGTCTTCATGCAGTGTAGTTGTAATTTAGGTGTCTTCATGCAGTGTAGTTGTAATGTAGGTGTCTTCATGCAGTGTAGGTGTAATGTAGGTGTCTTTATGCAGTGAAATTGAAATCTTAATGTGTTCATGCATTTGAATTGTAATCTTAGCATTTTCGGTATTAAGTGAATTGTTAATGCATCTCGTTTTCATGATATTGATGTGAACAGACATCAGCAGATTTGAATATCTGTGCGGTGTGGTGAGAGAGGAAAGAAATTGGCTACCAACTGCACCTGTTGGTGCACATGCTACCAAGGAGAGGCCACCTGGAGACTGTTGAATCTCAGCCATCATTACTGTGTTTTTTTTTCAGCTGTGATATTGACTTTCGAAATTCCAAGATGGTTGTGATGAGCTTTTTGACTTGAGTGATGATGTGAGATTAAGGAATAATGGGTTTGATTTTTGTACAACTATTTTAGCACAATGTTTGATACCAGCTTTTTTATTATTTTAATCTTTAAGATTTGCTGATTTTCTTCTGGAGAAATAAATGATTTTTTCCTTAACATGTAAAAAGGAAGGAAAGAGTTTCAAAGAAAACATGTGCAAAAATGTTTTGAATTTAATGATTAAGTTTCAACAGAGTTTTTGGGTTTTTTTTTTTTTTTTTCAAGAGTATGGGCCTATCAATAAATTTCTCTCAGATCAGTGAGTTTTTACAAACTATCAAGGAACCATTAAGGACTAGAAAAATAAAAATATTTTTTATGATTTAAGATAATCATAAAATATAATCAAGCAATTAACTGAAAACTTTACAGCAAAGTAAAACATTTTTGACATTGACTATTGAAGCAAGGTGTCAGAATAGACTCCCCTAAGGTTCAAGAGCTCAGAAAGAGAAAATGGTTTCTAAATGTTTCCTGTTTTTTCTGAATACAATTGAAGCAGTTTGTTGTCAGACATCGTTCTTAACAACCAGGACTGGGATGTACCAAGTCTCTGGATTTGTGTTCTGAATTGTCTAGATTTCAATTATCGCTGGCAGTTTTTGTTCATGACTTGATCTTGTAGGGAATGCTTTAAGTTTTATCTGATATAGATGGGATTTTTGAAAGACTGGTTAATTTGTGAGAAGGCAGGGATGGGAGGAAAAGATTTATTTAACTAAAATCAGATTTGAAGATTCGCTTTGTGGTTTGAAAAGGAAAGGGTGTAATTGCATTTATTTTTAGATCCAGGTCAACAGTTTAGAAAACTGGAAGCACTGCTCTTAGGCTAGTAGTTTGCAAAGCTATATTGTAAGAATTATGCTAATGAAGGTAAATTAAATGGTTTTCCTCAAGTTGTTTTACTAATAATTTAAACATTGACTGAATATTCTGATATTCCCCTCCCTCTGTTACTTTTACTCACAAACACACACAAAATAAAAGGCCTAGAAACTTTGAAGTATTGGTAAAGTTATAATCATCACTACTGATAAATGCTGCAATCATGATTGATCAAATTAAATGAATTGAGATTAATAAATTTCTTTAAAATTAGCTTGAAGCTTTCAGAAGTTTTTGTAATTTAATATACTTCAGTGAGAATTGTCAGCTTACCCTAGCTTCTGCCTGAATCTCATAGTTGTTTTTTTGTGTGTGTGTTGTTTTTTTTAACTTTTCTTCACCACTACTAGCATTTCATTTTCAATATTTTTTGTAAACCAATAAACCAGTGAAACCTCTTTACAAAGGCATTTGTTATAACAGCATCCTCTTTATAACAGCAGTAGTCTTGAAAACAAAAGTGCATAATCCTTCTGTGTCTTTTTTTTACAATGACAATTTCTTTATAACAGCAAAAGTCACTGAAACAAACACTGTTGTTGTAAAGAGAGTTGACCAAGAAGATAGTCTATGAATTGGGCAGATCGATTTGTCTTCACCCCATTTAATTCCCCTCAGACAAATTTCAAATTCCTGTATCAGCACACAGCCTTGTTAGAGACTGCTGCTAATTCAATACAGTTGCAAGTGCTTCTATTTTTTTCTTGGTTAATCTTGGCCTAATCTATGGGACACATTCTGTCTGTCTCCTTGTTTTGTCAAAGGTAATCCACAACACAGTCTGCCCTTCGAGTTTTCTTGGTATTAAACTGCACATTGTCTGGGATTTGCGGCTGCTTGAATCACAGAGTGTACTTAACTCACTTAAGTCAAACGGTTTTCTCAGTTGTAACTTTCTCCATGTAAGTATTTGGAGAGGAGTTATGATCTGTTCTAAGTGACCAGTTGCATTTTAGTTTGTATCTTGACTATAGGCCTTTTGTCAAGATAGGTTGGCTATCACTTATGATATTCATAATTGTTTCTGAATGTCAGATTCTGCACTAATTAATTTCTTGGTGGTTTTAATTAGGTGTGGAAATGGTGTGGAAATTCTTTGATCATAATTCGATAATTAGTTTAGCTTCTGTTTTAAGGAAGACAAAAAAAAAGCCAACTTTTTCTTTTGAAAGGAATTTGATGGAATGGTATCTCATTAGTAACAGGCAGTGTTTGTTTTAATTTGACAGTTTGGTAGATAAACGAGGGCATTTACATTAGCACTAAGATGCGGCTCTCCTTTTTTCCCCCTTAGTTTATCATTGGGAACTTCATCATCTTGGTGTTTTTGTGCATGATCAAGGCTTAAATGAGAGGGGGGAAAAAATGAGGATGAAGATTTTAATCTGAAGGAATTAAAGCAAAACATGGTAAATCCTTATAGTTTGAGTTGTTATAAAAAATCCTAAAAAAAAAAAAAAAAAAAAAGAATTCATGGGCTGATATTTTTCCAGGTAATGCATTTTTTATTTATTTTTATTTTTTTTATCCGAATATTTAAAGGTCAGGATTTGTTTTCCAGAGAATAGATCTTTTTTTTTTTTTCATGCATAGCGGACTTCATGACAGATACCAGATGAGTGGATCGTAGAGAGCTTCTGACACTTTCAAGGCCAGTAAGCTTGATCTATAGCAATAGTTTAGGACAAGGACAAATCCTATAACCAGGGGTTAATGGGAGAGAAATGCATTCTTATTACTTTGCTTGATTTACAGGACCTCTGTCAAAATCTAGAAGAGCTCTTATCCACATTATGGTCAGAAAACTGGTTTTCAATTGCCCGGTATCCATGGTATTATTGGGGGTAGGGGGGGACATCCACCATGAAAGAATATAGAGTAAAATTGATTTTAAATAAGCAATGGCTATAAGTGGAAAATATAAGCATGTCAGGGGAGAGAATGGATTAAGATTGACCACAGTTGATTACTTGCCTGTCAAACATCATCTTAATCCAGACTGGTCTTGCTCTGTGTGTCTTTCATCCGATGATCAAAACCTTCTTTTTTTTCTGTTGTTTGTAAATAAACTGAATGGAATCAAGGAATTCTTGACCTTAATTAGGTATAAAGAATAAATAGTTTCTTCAACTGTTAGTTGTCTGCATACTTTATTATGAAATTAAATAAATAAATCATGACATTTAAACATTTCTGATCAACCCTTACAATACTTTTGGCAATTATGACTGCCTTTGCGACCAGTGCAGAGATCAGCCTGCACATCCATGCACTCTGATCATGGTCTGCACTGCTTGCTTTCTTCAATAGTATTAAGTTTGTCTTCTAGACAACAAGCAAACCAGGTGTTACAAGGATGTTTGTACTGACATTCTTGGTGATAAATATTCTTGAATATTGTCATTAATCAGTTGATTTCTAGGAAATTAACACAAAATCAATGTCAATGAGTGACTCTTTTGTGTAAGACTTAAAAGACCTTTAAAAACATGGCCATTTCTGAAGTACAGTAGTACCTTTTTTATACTTTTTCCCTGGACTCTTGGAAATCTCTGATCAATACAGAATATAGTACACAAGTCAAAAATCCACACTAGATTACTCTTCAAATGTCAAAGTTTTGTTTTCATTAAAATTCATTCTGTTTTGAAAGTAATAGGTTGGGATATAAATTAGCTAGATAAAAATCAATTGGCCAGGAAAATTGGTATTGGTAATGAATTGTTTTACTGGATCACAGCATGCTTTATGAATATAATGAAGCTAATTACACGCTGCTGTTTTGATGGTCTATAATCTAGCCAACACCTAGAGTTTCATCAAACAGTTCATTTGTTTCTTATCTAGCTGTGATGTTCTAGATGCACTATAGAGGTGGTATACATCGTCAGACTCTGGTAAAACACCTGCGGGGATTGCTGCCGATTTTGCTGCGATGGCAAGCTAAGACCCTGCAGATAGTGCTTACAAGGAACAGCATTAGGGAATTAACTAAATACATTTTGATGGGTTTGGATCTACCAGAAGATATTAAACTTGATCTTTCTCAGTTGGAAAAATCATCCAGGTTGTCAAAAAGCAGATTTTTTTGTTTGTTTTGCGTTTTCTTCAATAACAGCATAACTCTGGGCTCTTATCACATTTATATAATACTTTTTTTTTATTTCATTGTATCAGAGGTTATAGAATGAAGGAATTAATTCAAATGTAAAAGAAAATGTGCAGATAATGTGTTGGTACCATATGATCAGAGATGTAAGTGGTTTGGATGGGAATGGAAATAACTTGGTGATAAGAGATGCTTGTATCTTTATTAGAAGCTTTCAGATTCTGGTGTGTATCATTAAAAAATGTACTTCTTGCCGGTCAGGTGAAGGAGAACAAAGGGCATTCATAGGAAGTTGTCGATATTCTTATTTTGTAGAAAGACATTTGTTAAGAATAAAACAAAAATCAAGGCATATAGAGGATTTTTTATGCTGGTTATTATGAAATAGAAGAGCATGTAACAAATTAATGAAGGCTATTAATAGTTACTGTGAACCTTCATGAATCCATATTGTTTCAAACCAGATCTGATTAAATTAAGATTTAAGAAAAAAATCCCTTAGGTGTACAAGAAGAATGGAAAAAATGAAGATAACTATCGGGAAACCTTCTGATGATGAACAGAATTGTGTTCAAAAACCATCTTAATTAACTTACTGAATTTGAAAACTTAATGCAAAGCTATGGTAAATGCTTCTTTATATAAAGTCATCAAAGTGGAGCACCAAATCCTCATTAAATATACTTTTCCTTTCAGAGTACCACGCAGGCCAGGCTCTGAATTATTGCCAAAATTCTCATAAATATCAGTATTTTTTTTGTATTTTTTTTTCCTTAAAGAATCTGTACAAGATGGAAAAAGAAGACTGGTGTGAAAATGGAGCCAGGGTTCTACAGACTAATCTGGTCCTTGTGACAGTAATTCCAATTATGGGATTTTTCACTTCATGAGCTTTCATGTCAGCTTCCTTGTCTTTTATCTCATCATGCAGATTTGCCTGCATGAGGGACATGGGTCACCAGTGGTTGTGCAGGGTTTGCAGTAATAACAGATTGAAATCATTGGTTAAAATTGATAAATATTTTTTTTTTCTTTGGGGGCAGGGTCTCCCTTGATCCCAGACCAAATCTATCTTGGGCTACTCTTTGATGTTGATGAAATATTGTCAGAGAGCTTCTTGGTGATATCATCAAGTGTATCTAAAAAAGACACCACTCATGTGTTACCCTTGATGGCAAGGTCTAAATATGGCCATAATAATCAGTAAATGATTGCTAGCCATTAATTACTACAAAAGAATAAATTGTAGGTGGTTATTAAATGGTGGATTTATACATAATTTAACCTATCAATTTTAGTTACATTTTTACTTTTATTTTAAAACTGTTATTTCTTGAAGTTTTTATTAGGTTGAAACAGGCTGTTCAGCTTTCTTTGATTTATTACACAATAGTGAGGAGACATTGTCATGCAATACTTATATAGGTATATTGCTAAATATCAGAAACGGAAGCAATGCCGTATATTTGTAAGAGATCTTAAACCAGAGATGAATAACAAACAAGCAGGAAGCCACAAATGATACTGAGGTCCATAGTAGCCAGAGCATGATGGGAAATGTTTTATATTGGAGAGTCTGAGTAGGGATAGAATGACGTCATGACAACGCAGTGTTCGAAGGTGTTTACCACAGCTGATTAACTTGATATCAGCAAATTATTTCTTTGGGGGTATTGTGCATCGAGAAATGTGACAAAAAGAGATCATGTAAATTTTATAGGTAAAAGATGGCCCTAGTTGCAGATTGTTATGCAAAGTGCAGCGCTGTATTGCTGCAGTTAATTGGTATTAAGCCCTACAATGCATTTAGTCTACCCTCTTTTTGTACCAACAGTGCCTTATTCATTGCTTGTAATTGTTGGAAGTTTAAGGCATTATTCTTGTAATGTGCAATTTCTGCATATCAGCTATCATAAAGATCA
>CM037783.1:64300607-64350607 GCA_021229015.1 Solen grandis | reverse complement strand
AAAACAAGAGTATTGACTAAGGATGTCAAAACGCAAGAGATGATATTGTGAATGTGTAGCAAGAATTGTGATTTAGATTTTTTTTCAAAAACACACACACACATTAAATTGAGGGCATTTTAAACTTTAAGTGCCTTTAAAAAGATTTTTTTCAGGTTTATTTGTGGTATAAGGTATACCTGAATACCGTCAGGTTAATTTCAGATGTGCATTGTCCTATTTCCAGAATTGATTCACTACAAATGTGTTATAAATGGTATGCATCATTACATTGCTATATTCTAAGAATCCTCAAGTAAGCCCATGTATCTCTCTAGTTCACGACTGCTAATCAAAATAGATTTAAGAAAAAGCTTCGGCTAACAATAGCAGGGAAAGTGCATGGCCTTAGGGGGTATCTACCTTCACATGTTGAGAGACTTACAATAATGTTACACTGAGTGTAGTAATACAATAAAACACCAATCACTTATTCATTTGCATAATGGAAGGTGAGAAAAAAATTCCTAGGCCATTCTTTGGTGAGTGCTGGAATGGTTAATGGGTATTTTTCCCTTGGTATGGCATGTGTTGCCCACTGCAAGACACATTCCAGCATGAACATTCACGTTGACAGAGTAGATTCTCATTTTCCATTTCCCTATAGTCTTTCACCAAATGGTTGTTCATTATTTTGTGGTTTTTCGACTTTCTATGGTTGTGAAGTATTGGGTTATGATAATTTTAATTTGGCTAATAAATGAGAGGGCCCCTCCCACCTGTCTCTCATTATCAGCACCCCATTACATAATCATTATATCATCCAGGAACTTCATTATAATCTTCTCCATGGAAACTCCTAGTACAAATCATTTCCAATCACCAAAAATTGGTTCATTATGAGCTGGCCAATATCTTTAACAAACACTCCTATTAAAACATTTTCAAAATAATCAAAGCCAACAAAAATGCACCATTGATATCATCAATATTTCAAGTACATATTCAAAAGTATTTTTCTCAGTCTATTCTCTTCTGTTATCTCAACTCCAGGTGCTCTACAAAATTTCAATTTCTTTCCCAGATCATTATTTTTTTATGCAACAATTCATTGATTCCCTATCGGTATGTACTGATTTATTTCAGCACACCTAATAGATTATTAGCTTTCAATACCTCATAGAACATCAACATGGAATATGCAGTCAGTCAGAAAGCCTGCTAAATGCCTTTAAATCCTGCCAATTGTTCATCTGATGGAGAGAGAGTCTTGCTTTGTTAACACACAACACACACACACACAGTGGTCAATAGTGCCTCTCTGATAGCTGCTGATTTCCCTTAGGTAAAGGCGGCCTATCAGGATCTACCTGGTTATCCCACAAATTGACTATATTAATTACAGACTGGGGTTCTACTGGCAGGGGGCCGACACTGGACATGATCTCCCTGTTTATCCATCTTGTTAATTATGTGGCAGTGGTCATTGAGACTGATAGAGGGCTGACCGATGTAGCCACAACAGGTGCTATTGAGCTTCCTCTGATGGGCTGACCAACTGACCACCTGGCCGAGAGTTCACTTAGAAGCTGGCTTGCTTCGTTCTCATTCAGCAAGGTTTCATGAAATTGCATTTCTTTTAATAGTTAAAATGTTTACTAATAAGCTCCATTTCTGACAAATCTCAGAACCATCTGTTTTCATAAGTGTTTTGGTTTGTTTTGTTTTTTCTTACCAACACAAGGTATTTCTTTTTACTAGGAAAAAAAAATTTTTTTTTACTAGAGAAAACACAATTTTTACTAGAGAAAACGCAATCAACTTTGGATCTACTATGAAAAACAGATGATGTCCCATGATGGTCAACTACAGCACTATCCCTCATCTTTTGATTGATGGGACCTTCTACCTTTCACACAATGTTGAAGCATGTGAGAGTGGCATGTATTGGCCGACTGTCAGAGGTTGACCATGCAGGCCATGTTGTGATGGGCAGTGGTCAGCGGCAGGGAGCCATCAACTCTATCTCAGGACTATCATCTTGCCATGTTAATCAAGACTTGTTTGGTTCAGTAACAAACAAGCAGGCATGTTTTGTATCATTTGAGGGATTCACTTGACAACCAGGTAGTAAAGTTGAATTGCTTTCTGTTGTGCTTATTATGGTACAGGCGATGATGAGGATAAATGTCAGAATTTTAAACTGGCTGAATCTTTCTTGTTTTTGAGTATCAAAAAAAAAAAAAAAAAAAAAAAAAAAAGATTTTTTTTTACAGTTATTCTAACAGATCATTCTAGACAAACTGACAGTATTCAACAGTAACTTTTTTTTTTCATTGAATTTAGAGCTGTCAGATATTGGAGTGAAATTCAATTGTAGGCATCTGTTAAAAATCAATGAGAAGTGTCACTGTATTATAGTACCTCTCGCTCATATACTTTCTTTGTCATAATATTGTATGGAAATTCTGGGAAAATTCTGTCTGTGTTCTTTCCATCTCAATTTGCATTTTTTATTCAATCAGTATTAGGATGTTCAAGCGGTGGATGGGGAATGTTTGAGGGAAAAATGACGTGCATTAGATATGCGTGACTTAGTTTTCTTAACCCTTGTTACCTCATGTAGACTCTTTTTGATGTTTTTGCAAATATAGCAAACCCAGATCAGATGGCCCCTTCCAATCAATTTTGTAATTACAAACTGGCTGATAATGGTTTTATCTTGCACAAACTAGACATGAAGGGTTATTAACAATCACTGATCATACCAAGAAAGTGAGCACCCCTTCATGACAGGCACCTGAACTCTTTTGGCCAGAGAATTTTTGCTTGTTAAAGTTCCATTGTGGGCTGGCAAGATAATTCGTAAATCAAACGTCCATGCCAAAATATTCTTCAAACAATTAACAGATTGAGAGAGGTGCAAGAAACACATAAAGAACATGTCTTAGTAAACTAGGTCTGTATTCAAGGAATTGGTTTATCTGATGTCTGCCAGTTTTCTTCATTCATGGCATCTCTCTCTCTCTCTCTCTCTCTCTCTCTCTCTCTCTGCCATAGAGGAGAACTTTTCAGCTGATAAACATTTTAAATAATCTATAAGAACTGTAATGAAAGGGGTGCCAAATTTTTCTTGGTCAATAACCATATATTCCATAGTTTAATCATTAACATTAAAGAAAATCATTATTTTACGTATAAGTCATTTGCACATATATGTATACGTGTGCAATCAATTTAGTAGTGAATTTTGAATTAGGTTTCTTCAATGCCTTTATCATCAGTTGCATTATAAGTCCTCAACTCAATCAAATGAGGACATTGTAGTGACATTTAAGCTCGTCAGTGACTGCTTAAGTGTTCCAACTAGGAGAGGTGTTCGGAGAATTCCCAGTTGATGCAGTTGACTTTCAGCAAGAGCTTGCTTTTATGTTTTGCCTCAGTAAAGATCTTACTAAACTAATATTGCTTATAATGATTGCTTTTAAAGGCATCTGCATGGTGTTGAACTCTTAAGGGATATATGTAAGTTCTAACATACCACTGCGAATCAGTCAGGAAAGCTTAAAAAGCTCTTTATGAGCTTAATTCTTGTGTATATGTACATGTATCTCTTGACATGCTAAGAGAAGCAATAACAAAATCATTACCTAAATATCTCAGATGTTTTAAATGTTAACAATATTTTGCTGCATTTTTAACTTGCTTCTTACTTCAAGACAGTTAAGATCCAATTAAAATATTCAAACTTCTGTAAATAAAACAAGAGCAGAGTTTGAGGCAAACCAGTTGAATTTTTTTATTTATTCATTCTTGATAGTAGAATTCAGTTTATTTGATTTTGTTTCAGGAAAGACTTAAATGTTTTATAGATTGGTTAATTGTAATCCTTGTTAATTGTCAAGAAATATCCAGAATAAAGTTGATCTACATGAAGTCATTATAGAAATAGTAGTCTCCAAATGAGTTAGTTGGATGTTAATCCCAACAAACAAGCAGAAGTCAAGCTTTTAGATGAATAAGCCTCAGTCCTTGTATTTCTGAATTGTTTGATAAAATCTGCAGCAGACCTGACTATGTATATTATAAAAACTTGACCAACAGTAGAAAGAATTGTGTAAAAGAATATTCTACAGGCAGTTACTGATTTCTTGGTTTGAATCAAACCTTGTACTTATTCTTTAGATTGTTTTGTCGATTTAAAATCCTGGCCAGTCTGTAACCTTCTATGATATTCTTTCCCTAGTGACTTCATGCTGTTTAGTGCAAAGCATTGAAAAATGTGCTTGGAAGGAAGTTTTAAGGTTGTTTTTCACCAATACTTTCTTGGGTTAAGGAGCATTTTTCACCAATTCTTTCTTAGGTTAAGGAGCAACCTGGAAGGTAGAACATCAAAAACCTTCAGCACTTCATTGGTGCATTCTTTAGAGTCATCAGGGATGTGAATGAAGAGGCTGCAGCTAATAAATCAGTATTGAAGAATATAAAATGAACAAAAAGCAAAGGATGCACTAAAAGACACCAAAGTGCTAATTGGATAATTAGGGATTGGGGATTCTTAAGTTCAAAGAAGTGATGTGTAAGTGGTCTCCACTCAGAAGGGAGAACCAGGGTGTGAAGTATTAAACCTGCAGGTGAGACCTGGGTACCAGTTGAATTCAGATGTGCATTTGGTAGTCTCATAGATGAAGGCTTTCTTACAATCACAGAGTTTTCATAAATAATCAGATTTGCTGATCAATCATCGGTTAGGCAAAAAAAAATATTCTGTTTCTGGTCTCCAGCAAATACAAAAGAGTTGGGATTTTAATTTTCTTTATTTTTTTACATGAAATGAAAGGTAAAAAAAAGGGAAATATTTCTTTTTTTAGAGGCAGAAAGATAAAAAAAACTTAAGGGTCAGTCATTAAAAAAGAGGGTAAGTTGGGAGACCAGAAACGGAACTTCATTTTTTTTTTTTTTTTTCGGCCTTATCAGTGCATTAAAGTTAGATTCTTAGATCTTTCTGCAATATTTGAAATTTGGAATGTCCATCATCCCTCGTGAACAATGGCCAAACCTATTGCCAAATCTATTGTTTTCAAATAAGATCTATTGCTGTATTTATTGATGAAAACCATGATACAAGAAGTTGAGTATTTTTGTGAATTTGAATGAAATCATAAGAGAATGGACCTTTAAGCATGTGTTCTTTTTGATAACTTTGTAAATGCTACAATAGGAGAAAAAAATCTGTAATGTCTTATGATTATGCCTGACTGCTTGAAAAAAGGAGACTTTAATAAAAACATTGCTTTTGTAAATTGACAAAACTTTTGTTTTAGAAATTTGGAAAAGATTTAAAACAAAAAAGAAAAAGAAAAAAGACATTCTTTTGCTTGGTGTTTCTTCAAATCTATTGAATCTTCCTGGTCATATAAAGTTGAATGTTAAGATACTCAAAGGATGTTCTTAAATAAGGAGAAATAGCTGTCATAATGACTTTAAATGTTCAGGGACCATTTCTTTGAGGCATAATATTCAAGTTTTAAGACAGATGGCAGTAAGAGAAGCAAAACAACAAAACATGATTTTGTTTTCCATTTTAAGTTGTCCATATTTTACCATTAGATTAAGCTATCTTGGAAAATGGCACTTTGTTCTTGAAACTCAAAAGATAATGGTTGTATGTATATTTGCAAGTGATTGAACTTGATTACTTATGTGTTAGGAAAGATAATGAAATGAGAGAGTTTGAAAAGGGCAGAATGCATTGGCATAATTACTTTGGTTTTTGTTAAGAAAGTTGTAGGAACAAATTGTGTTCAGATTATAAGTGTATATCTCGATATATATTATTAAGGGAAATCTATAAGAGGTAAACAGTAAATGATTGACTCAAGCAAGTTCAGCTTGGGGTTTTGGAAGATCAGATAACAGCTGCATGGACAACAGTTGGACATTTATCAGTAAGAAGAAATATACCAGAATCTTCTGGTGGTTTTCCAATGTTGAAACTGTCCATTTTGATAGTGACTGGTGAGGTTTGGATGGTAATTTGTACTGTTTTAATGGTGGAGATGAGAAAATGGGGGGCTCATTCAGGCGTTGATTCAAGGGGATAATCTTTTCTGTCAGAAGGAACACAATGTATGGGGATATCATGCTGCTGGTGGATCTGATTAGCACATTGGCCATGGCTGAGGCTGACTAGTCAGGGATTGTATTCTCCACAATTAATTTCCCTGCCCTGACATTGAAGACAAGGGCATCCTGACACTAGATTGTCCAATGTCTCTGTATTGAATTGTCAGTCCTTATCCTTCTGTATATTCTTTACTGGATTTCCTAATTGTTTTAGCAGGCTTGATTATCAGCAACCTTTGCCATACTAGATTTCATAATTGAACCTGTCCTTTCTTGTTGTTAATGGGGTGTCCTTTCTTCGTTGTTAATGGGGATACTTGCTGGAAATTTATTGACTTAATAGTGAACAGTGACAGCATGGATGAGCAGGTTGATCATGGTCTGTACTGGTCGCAAAGGCAGTTAGAAGCGCCCACGGCAATGTGAGGGTTAATTTTTCTGTCCTGAGGTTTGATGAGAAGGGCATTCTTACTCTAGATTTGTGTCAGATGGGATGTTTTCCTGAGCAAATTCAAGATTCTCTACTGGAATTCCTAATTGTTCTAGCAGGCTTGATTAACATTAAATTTGTTTACTAGTAGGAGATGGGTTAACCTGGAATTGTTTTGTGATAACCGAGGTGGCATCAAAGTCTCACCATCAATGGGTTTTATCAGGGATCCCTGTAAGGGTCAAGGATAAGCTTGCTGTAGCACGGGAAATGTTAGATGGTATCAGAACTGGACAAATTACCATGGTAATGTATTACCATGACAACAAACCACCCCCTACCCCAATACCCTCCAACACACATGGCATGAAGTGATTGACCACTCAAATTTGCCTCATAAAAATTACAGGATATCTCCTAAATTTTTGGAATGGGAATTTTTTATCACTTTTTACCCAGGCTCTTCTGGATTATCTTTCTTTAATCAAGAATGATGAACAGATAGAAAGAGATAATGTGAAATCATTAATTTTCATGGGACACTAATTTTCATCAAATCTCCACGGATAAACATACCCATGTAATTCCCCAATGAAATTTAATGTCAATGAAATTCATTGTCAACAAAAATTAATGACAAAGAAATTAATGTCAGTGAAATTTAATGCCACAAAAGTTAATGATTATACAGTGATTCAAATTGAAAATAGAAACAACATTACTTGACGTCTCACAGTAAAAGAAGTATGTTTAAATTAGACTAATTCTAAATATGGTAAGCAATATTTTCAATTATCTGTATCTTTTTTTTCTTCTTTTTTTTTCTTTTTTTAATCTTATTTTACTTCTAATTCAGACTTAAAATCAATATGACAGTCTAAATAGAAGCATTGATAATTACACAAACTGTTACATAATTATAGAGCTAGTCAGTAAAATAATTGGCAAAGATAATAAACTGTCAAATTCAGCTGTGTCTGATATGATGAGATTGTTTTTTTTCAATGACAAGAACCTAAAACTTAAGGTGCAACATTACTGAGCTTAGAAGGGAGTAGTTTATGGTAGATTTGGGTCATTATTTTCATTTATCTCCATTTTCTTGTTTTATTTCTTGCCATATTTCCATGTTTTCAGTAGTTTGTATAATATTGACTAATAATTCAATATTGACACCATACTATAAATGGTATCATTATAACAACAGCAGCTGATGAATAATTCATGAACATAGATTGTACTCGCATTTACGTCTCCCGTTTACCTCTGAGGAAATTTTTTATTTCATGTTAGCCTGTAATATATGACTTTGCACTAAAGGAAATTTTATGTTTGCTTTGCGTGAGAATTTTTTTTTTTTTTCTTTTTGGTGAGATATCTTACTCCAGTAATGGGTTACATTCTAAATTGCAATATGTAGAAAATCATGTGCCATAAAACAAGCATATTAGATTAGAGCTAAAGGAACATTTTCATTCAAAGAGTTGAAGATAGGGAGTGGAAAGAAGGGAGTAGCCAACAATTACTTCTCTCTAGATAGATTTAGAGTGGTTGATAAATTAATGTCAGAATTTATGAGACAGAATGTGGTTCGTCTAGTGTTATTTGTGTGTCACTCTCCTTCAGGACAATCCCTCGTTTCTTGCTAAATGAATTAAAAGAAACAAATAACACTAGAATTGGAGAAAAAAAAATTAAAACATCTGCACCAGATAAACCCTCAGTGGTGGTGTATTTTGAGGGTTTTTTCATGTACTCCTTTGCAGCAAATAAATCAGATCAGAAATAAGGCAAGGCAGTAAGTCAAATGGTAAACATAACTTTGGGAATTTTTGTGATTTTTATGCATGATGTATTTGCATACAAACTCTGTTTGCGATGGTTTTGGTCAGGTGATTATACAAAAATGCTGTTTTCTGTGACAGTAATGGATTCTGAGAATCTGGTTCTTCTTGATTAATATGCGGTAACCGGACCGTCAGTTAGCCTGGCCGAGTTAGATGGATGTGCAGTTAACTACCACGTTTAGTTAAACTGCTTATAAATAGCCCTAGATGAAGATGCATAATGTTTACTCAGGACTTAAATGATGCCAAGCCGGATTTTTTTGGTCCTTTTTGCATGAAGTTCTTAATTTCTCTCATTGGCTGACGTAGGACAAGTGAGAATAATGGTATCGTGCTTTACGGTACTACTGTTAAAGTGGCCCTAGTCTCCAGTGGCTCCAAAAAATGATGCTGAAGAGGTTTAAAGTAGGCTTTTTTGCTATGGAAAGTACAGAAAAAAAAGGAAGAAAATGCTAAAAATGATGGAAGATGAAAGTTGGTTACTACTGAAGTTTGGAGCCTAATGACTCTTTCTGTCAGTGCTTGATTTGACAGTCTAGTGCTATAAGAAAAGGTTGATGCAAGGCCTGTTGCCAAGTGGTTAGAGAATCCACTCAGTAACCGAGAGGTTGATAGTGTGATCCTCTGAACAGACATACAGCAGTGGTAAACCTACCTTGCTTGACACTCGGCATCGAGTAGTATAGTTCCTGGACAATCACATACAGTTAGGATGATTTTGAAATCATGCCAATTGCCTTACAGATATCACAGTAAGGTTTCCAAATGACTAATATATGATTAGTGGGACTTTAAACCCAAGTGAACAATTATAAGATACAGTATATCTTTGCATGAAATGGACACTTCTACATTTGTAATAAATTGTAAAGGAAATTGCATAATTCCTCCTGTACATAAATAGTTACATTTTGTGGTGGCCCAACAGAGGTATGTGAAGCTCTAAATGAGGTCATTCATTGATAGGTGGAGAATCATAAGGATCCATTTACTGTCCTAAATGAAACAAAGGAGCAGATGATCATGATAATTAAGTTAGATAATTGGCGATTTATCAGAGTCGATGAGGCTGTGATTGCAAAAAGGGATTACAACCGGAGGAACAATAAATGCTGATTATCAACTTGGCCCTATGATAGCTTGATGAAAAAAATATATACAGATGTTGACTGGTTTGTAAGAGACTGGCATTATGTCACGTAGTTTCATTACATGGGTTGCATCATTGACGGAGATTAGAAAGAAGATTTCTTTCACTTTGATGTTGATCAGTATAAAACTCAGATGAAAGAAATGGGTTAATTTTTTGTATTGATATTTTTATGTAGGTGAGGTTAATGGCTGGGTTAATAGCTATTTTATAGGTGAAGTTGTAAAGAGTTGATTAACGTTCTGTGCATATTTCTTTAATAACTTTTTTCTTTAGGACAGAGTAATAAGTATACAAGCACAGAAAGGTTAACACTTTTCTTAATGAATTAAAAATTCCTTTGTACTTTTTTACCTTTGGGGGGTGGGGGTGGGGGAATTTTTTTTTTCTATATTGCTTTAGGTACCTGACTTCTCATACAATATTTAACACCTGCCACATGTCTACAGCGTGATACTGCAGCAATAATGACAGATCTTTTCCTATCTCAAATTGACATATTCTCCAAATGGTTATTGGAAATATACCCAACTAACAATGAAACAGACATGATTTGACAATTTAAAAGCTGGGATTATTGGTTCCCCAGAAATAAATGAAACCAGTCAGTTAATTAAACAAGTGAAGAATACATTTAGCTAGATTAAAAATCATGCTAAATAAATTTAGGCCTTAACGACTGGCCTATATGCGTATGTGCTCATTTGAAATCCATCATTTACACTCATTATATAAATGGAGACAATGCAATGAAATGTTAATTTGTCAAAATAGCTTGAGCTTGGAATTTCCCAGCTGAATAACTCATAAAGTCGCTCCCATACTGACGATATATCGCATACCAGATTCTGTATCATTAGTTTCAGATACTTCTCAATTTAGTCTTTCAGCAGTAAGGTCTTATCAACAAGATTCTGGTCATCTAATTGATGTTTATATAGAGATAATACCTAGTGATAGCTGAGCACTGTTGTCTGTCTAACCCCAGATTAATGCTTAATAATACCAGGAGGCCTTATGAAAACACATTATAAAATTAATATAAGCAATGGTTTATTCCCATTAGAGAGGATAAGCTAACAAATTGTTTTTGTTGCAACTCTTGTGGTATCAAAGTAGTACCAATCCTAGACCTGGAGTTCTACTATTGCTATTGGCTTCACATATTCCAATTGGGATATCCAAAAATGATGTTGACCTATCATAAATTACATATAAATATTTTTTTACACAATTCATAAGGCCTTAGGGACTGCCAACTGTTTTTGTCATGTTATTTGTCTTTGTAGAGGTGGTGTAGAATGGAGAAAAAAAATGGCACCAATGGGATAGACTTGTTCAAATTTGATCTCAAGGGATAGATTCATTCAAATTTAATCTCAAGGGATAGACTCATTCAAATTGAGACTCATGGGATAGACTCATTCAAATTGGGACGCATGGGAAAGACTCATTAAGATTTGGACTCATGGGATAGACTCATTCAGGTTTGGACTCAAGGGATGTATATATATACACTCATTCATATTTGGACTCATGGATAGACTTAATTCAAATTTAAAAAGGGACTCATGGGATAGACATATTTCAGTGTTTTATTAGCTCACTCATCATCATCCACCCTGCTAGTTGGAGATCCAATATTCAAGCCACAATTTTCTCTGAGAGAGACAGAATCTGTCAAGAAATTTGCAAGAAACAGTGAACAGTTGGCGTCTGTGCCATGGTTGCCCTGTCTGTTTACGTTAACACAATCAACTCTTATAGCAGATCAGAATCTTGAAAGTGCATCAGAAGTGCAGTATACAACACCTAGTCAGGCAATGCTGATGTTTGATATGCACACACATGCAAGGCTGTGTATAAATTGGGAGTTTGCATGTGCCTACTGAAAGCTTGATATCAAAACTGATTGAAGTCTGTTCAGGAAATGGCCATATCAGGAACAGAAGTGGGCCCTCGGAGACTTGCTTGGTCTCTCTGGTAAAACCTTTATTGAGTCGCCTGCTATATCAGTCTGTTTTTCACATGATTGCTGCAAATGTAGAAAAAACAATTGGCTCTTTATGTCATATTAATTGATCAGTATCATTTATGCCTTAAGTTTGTCTTTTATAGCAGTTTATTATACTCCAGCTTCATAACATGGTGGGTACAACATTTTCCCCATTGCTCCGTCCTGTTTTACAGAATGTTCAAAATCTTTTCATATAATTGATCAGTCAATGCATTGTAGCAGGGAATTCATCACCTTCAGAGATATCTCTTGTTTAACATATTTCACTTTCCTCCAAATGTCAAATTGCATTTTTGCAAAAAAAATTATTTGTTTCTGTCATTGCAGTTTTTTAGAATAAGATGATGTGATAAAGCTGAGTGAGTTATGTGTCTACAAGTACCAGTGGTCAGCAATTTGTTGTTTTGCAGGTTTTCTTCTATCAATTAGTTATATGGCTTCCCGCAAGTCGTTCATCAAATGTCTAAGGATCTGACTCATTGCTTAGAGCCAGTCAGAGTTGATTATGTGTTTTATAGGCTACAAATTACGAATTTTAATGCCTAGCCAGGGATGGTAATTTGTAAATACCAGATAATAATTATTTCATCCAAATGTAATAGATGGGATGCCACATTCTGATGAAGAGAAATAGTGGTGTTGACCTTATTTTTTTTACAAGGATGATGGTCTCATATCCAAATTTTAGATATAGAATTTTCAAAGCATTTTAATCATCCTGTCTGTGAAATTTCATACTTATGAAGATGAAATATTGATCAAAATTGTTACAGTGCAACAGAACAAAAATGAACATTTTGATCATCAACTGTGTATTAAAAGATTGATAGATATTTGAATAATTGATAGTTAACTTATGAGGCAGTCACTTGTTACCAGAGTCTATCGATTTAACAGGATGATTGGCAACTCAATGTAGGGGAAATGATTGGTGACCTCTTACTCTCTCACATGCTGAATTACAAGCTTTAACACCAGACAAATAACCTTGGGCAGTTGGTTACACTTGACACATTGCTGGAAGAGGGGGCACCCTGGCTGTTTTGTGACAATTTAAAGTAATATTTTGGCACCAGGAAGCTTGTTTTTGTGGTGACCATTTGGCAAACTTTTGGTCTTGAACATTTTTGGTTAAGATGAGCAATTGTTTTGAATTTCTTTTATTATCAATGAGACCGTGACCTTGCAAAATTTTGGCAGCTCTGTTGCATTCATGCAAAATTTTAGTTTTCTTTTATTTCTATTTTTATATTTGAATATAAGTTCTTAATACTGATTACTTTTAATGTGTTCTAAATTCATAACTTTTGAGAAAAACAAATCACTTTGGGGAAAAGTTTTGGCCTTTTTTATAAAATTATCACCCATATATCAGTGACAGAATATCAGCGTAGCTTCTGTTAGAGACTTAGTGTTGTGATATTTATTACAGAAATAAATTACTGAGAAGTTGATTTTGGAGCTTGCCTTGTCGCCATGATATGAATTGTGTCTGGTTGACATTACACATCATAGTGCTCAGGGAAAGGATAAGCGTTTATCATCAACTTGGTGTCATTTGTGTGAATAATGGTCTATTTATAGTTCCCATTTATATAATTGTATATATAAAATGTCATTTGACATCGTTAAGAAAGTATCTTGAGGAATGTGTGTATGTGGAGACATTGTAACACAGCTGTAAAAAATATGTCAACCTCTTTTTCAGGGGGGAATATGTCGACCTTTTTTGTGGGGGGACTCATTTAGAGTCCTTGCTGGTTTCAGTATTGATTATATGTTTTGCTACAAGAGTTGTCCTTGTAAGTTTGAAATTGTAGGAAAAAGGACCGAACTGTAAGACATTGAGTTTTCTGTGTAGCCTGATGATTGAATGGGATGGTATTTGATCCTGAAATATACTCACCAAAAAACTGATGAATCATGCTAAAAGGCATGACTGTGACAGAGACAAGAAGATCTGTTATTGCCAGTGACAACAGGAAGTAGTTGGTCACGCTCTGTAGCCGCTTCTCCATGGAGACGGCCATACACACAAGTATATTTCCTGTTATGCCGAAGAGCATTATGGGTAACAACACGAGCACTTCCCAGTTGCACTCCTGCAGGTCGATGTTGAGTGAATGATTGTTGGTAGAGTTTTGCACTGTAATATCCGAGGCGTTCCACATGAGTCCTGGTGAACAAGCATCTCCTTGACATAGATCAAAGGTAGGTATCTCCAGTGGTAAAATCCACTTGTGGCTTTTCAGTGTAATCAAGAAGCTATCCTTTGGACTGGACATCCATTATCTTTAATACGATTCAGGTTAGAATACTTTGACCTTTCATTATGAAATGAAAACAAATGAAAGGTCTTGGCAACATTTTCATCATTTTTCTTGCTTCGGCCTTTGACCTGAACCGAAGTTAAACCTGAAGGATGTGACCAAAAAATTACTATTCCTATCTACAAAAGAGAATTTCGAATTAGCTGACAGTGGTATCTGCAAGTTTTCTCTATCATATTTTACTTACTATATCAATATTCCTGTATATTTCTGACTACTGCAATAGCCAGATGAAATCCCCAAGACCGAGAGGCTAGTCAGTAATGATGATTGTACAAGGTGCTCATCTCCCACAAGGGAAGATAATTCAGTTATTTGAAATTCGGTTTCTACTGAATTATGCAAGACTTTTTGATTTAAGACGTATATCTATCTAAGCTTGGCACACTGGTCCTAATATTCTCTTATAGGATCCTTGCAGTGATGAACGCCTTTGACCTGTATCACTCTTGTTGTAAGAAAACGTATCGTATCACTGTTTTCTTGAATCCATATTGTATTAAATCATCACTTTTTTCCCTGAATCTGTATTGTATCACTGGTTTTCTAGAATCTGTAGCATATCGCTTTTTTTCTAGAATCTGTAGCGTATCACTTATTTTCTAGAATCTGTAGCGTATCACTTATTTTCTAGAATTTGTTTTCTGCGGCTGTTTCAGTATCACTATCGTGATGGGTTTGTTTTTCTGTATCAATGGATTCTTCTTGGGTATCATTGTATTCCAGATCCTTACCTTCACTTGGACTCTGTCTCGCTCTACAGCTTCATTGTTTTAAGGCCTGGAAAATAAAAGAGAGAAAGACTGAGGATTACATTTTTCCAAACTCCCTACTTCTATTATTAGTGATACAACTAATACAAGATACAAGACCGGGAATCTTTGAGAGTACAAACTGAAATGAACCATTTAACCAAATCAGAACCATCCAGAAAATGACTGCAGTAACTCGCAGGCTGATCAGGTTTTATGCTGTTCGCTGCTCCTCAGTGGTCTGGAAATGTGGATTTTGTTATTAAATTTGGTAAGGTTTAACTGTGGTTTTCTGCAGATCAGGCTTTATGTGATACCTATTGAGTGTGTCAAAATGAGTCTATATGAGGGAAAGATGTATTGAACTTTAACATTAGAGTTTTATTTGCCATGCAGACTATGTAAAATTTGAAATACAGTATTGAATGAGCAAAACATAGGAGACACTGGAACAATCTTGGCCCGCTCTGTTTCCTAATGCATAAAGAAATATAGGTTTCTATGAAGTAAAAGTTTAAGTTTGATTTTTATACTCAGACTCAAATTATGGCCATCAGTTTTGAGTTAGATATTTGAATCTGGGATAGTACTAGTATTTTTGGGGCCTTTACTTTATTCAGACTAGGAATTTCCAGTGGTTCAGAGATTGGTCTAAAAAACAGATCTGACAGTGTTGTTGGTTTCTCCTAATTTAGTAATATGATTTCTACTGATTCAAAGAGGAGGTGCTCCCTCAACCCATTTTCTAATGTTAGTAAAAAAAATCTTGTTTATTGAATTATTTTCACTGGATAGAGTGACTAGAGCTATTTGTCTATACATTTTATACATTTTAGAGAGAGCGTTTTTATTTGACTGTCTTCTCTCATGTCTTTATCATTACCTCTTGAGTGTCAAATAAGGGTATATGTAACTGCAAAACAGCATAAAACCAGATCAAACTGTAATTCACTTGGGTTAATCTGTTCAGGTGTTTTGGTGTTCACTGTGCATCAGGAATCATGGACGTTGTCCATTTGCATCTCATCCTGTCCCATTTAGATAATGTTCAATAACAAAAGAAAAGCATGTAATATTAAGACTTAAATACTGCCTGTGGGACACTTAAACCAAAAAAAAAAATAAAAAATAATAATAATAATATATATTGGCAAACAAATAAGATCTCTCTCTCTCTCTCTCTTTTTCTCTCTCATACTTCAAGAGTTATGGCCCTTTTTGCTTAAGAATTTTGGCATTATGTTTAAATATTTTAAGAAGCACTATCAGTGCAAGGCACACAGCTTTTTGTAGCATGCCAGGCCAATTAGACATGCACTTAACCTGTGAAGTTATTACCCAAGATCCAAGCTTACAGATGACAATGGCAACATCAAGAGTATACCTCTCCAACTACAAAACTGCAGTCCTAACAAGAGACTAGATACTGAAAGTAACAGAAGAAGATGTTTGTACTTCCCTCAAGACTTTAATTATATCTGAGTGCAAATGTTACATTACAAATATTAGAGCCAATGTTCAAGCATAAAATGTGAAGGATTCTGGAGGATTTCATTCAAAACTTAATGGCAACTGCTGTTAGTTAACATACGGCAGGGCAAAATCGTAATTTCCAATCTGATCGGAACACAGTAGGTGCATTTAGATACCCCTGTACATCAATAGGCGCAGAATGCATACATGGGGGGCTCAATTGATACACTGACAGGTGCTTTTAATTAGAAGGTAAGGCAAGTAAGCATTATAGGAAACCAAATTAATTACATTTTAGCCTAAACACATCTTCCAATGTGGTCCTTGTTTCTTGGATTACTCATCGCCTCATCTCACAGTATCATAGAAATTTGACTTTGGAATTTAATGTGTAATTCGACTTATTTTAAGTTTTCTGTAAGGAGAACTTCTTGTCTTCTAAGCATCTTTATTCTTTTGCACATTTCATCATAAGTTTCACAGCTCTTGGTGATAAATTTCAGAACACTACATAAATTCAAAATCCTAACTTTAGTCCAGTATCTAACATTATGCTTAGGTAGTAGCCCTTTACCTTATGAATATTCATGAACAAATTAATGACTTGATGAATGATAGTTAACTGGATTTCTAAGTAGTTTTAAATTATGAGCCAATTTTTCTTTTTCTCTGCAGACTGAACAATCTAAGCTACAATATTGTATGAGCAAACAGAGGAGCTGTCTGACTTGGGTCTCTGCTCTGTTTATTAAAGCACCAAAACGAGTTCAAAATGGTTAAGTAATATTTTTTTCAGGAAAGAAAAAAGCATACAGATTTATTTTATGAGGTTTTAACTGTTCAAGCTCTGATGAAGAAGTGGTAATCCATTCTTTCACTAATTTCTTTATAGTATAAATGCTAAGTTCTATGGGATATTTTTGTAACACAAAGATAAAATCAGGTGCTCCTCCCACTCATATTGGATACAAACATTTTGACACAAAGAAGAAACAGAATGTGTGTGTACAGTCCAGTCACCTAGTGTCCATTTAACAATTGTATGATATCAAGGGTTGTTTAAAGGGCCTTAGATGATATGACTGCAGAACTGTTTTTCTCAGGTACAATTGTATTGGATAAATAATGGTTTTAGGATGGTTCTGGCCATACCTGAAAAAAATATGACAGGTGCTATACTAACTTATCTGGTACTGTAATATCTAGGAGAAATTAATAGTTTTACATGTTTAATCAATGACCTTCTTATCAGGTGAAATCTAGGTCACTGTGGCTGGTATGTAATATATACTTTTTGATGATTTTCCCTTCAGGTTATGTGATAATGTCAAAGTAAAAATGTACTTTTGCATTTATAACACAGGACTGCAAGAATTTAACAAAGACTAAGGTGGAGATGTTTGTTGATAAGAATTAACATTTTTATGGTCCATTTGTATTAGGGTCTAAAAAGGATTAATTTGAAATGGTCACTTATAGGGGAGATAACTATAAAGGTCAGGGTTTATGTGGTACCTATTGAGTGCGTCAAAATGAGTCTATATGAGGGAAAGGGTTATAGATGATTTAAGAAGAAGAAAAAGAACTACCAACATCAAATGCACATGTAAGCGAAACTGGAAACGTCTGGTAATAAAAGATATTATCAACATAAAAAATATCTCATTAATATCTCAAAAAATGACCTCAGGAAAATAAAAAAAAAAGCGTGACACATTTTCAGATGTCCTTATGATTGTTAATCACACAGAAAATTTGATTAAGATTTAAAGAGAGAAAAAACAAGAAGTCAGGCAGCAACCAGAAGGCAGACATTATGAGCGTGTTCTGTTTCACTGAGGGAGGCCTTCTACAGTAGTCATATAACCTTGAGCGTCACAGTTTCATGGAACCTAGAGTCATGTATCAGAAGTTAACTACCTGGGATATCAGTGTATGATGCTTGGTATAGCGCTGTTCTTTCTGTCATAAAAGATTAAAACTCTCTTTTATTTCATTCCAGGATGAAAACAGTACTGTAAGTGTATGACGAATTTGGCCTTTCCTTTAAGGATTTATATTTTTCATCTCATATTTCTGAAATAGTTTCTCCATATGAATAATGGGTATGATTATGTTTTTATTAATTTTCTGCCAGTATTTGCACACTATGAGTAAGATATGATCGTAATGAAATCAAATGTGTGTGCAAAGATACATTAATATATTATAAAAGGGATCCTAATAACTCTAACAATGCTGTAAGCACTTGTGATTACCTTTGCGACCAGTGCAGATCAAGATCAGCTTGCACAGTTGGGCAGTCTCATCATGGTCTGCACCATTGGCTATTCAGTCAATATATGTTCAGCAAGCACTCAAAATGAAGAACAACAAAATGAAGAAAGGACAAGTCCAATTATAAATTTTAGCATGGTAAAGATTAACTTGACAGGCTGATCAGGTTTTATGCTGTTCGCTGCTCCTCAGTGGTCTGGAAATGAGGATATTGTAATTAAATTTGGTAAGGTTTAACTGTGGTTTTCTGCAGATCAGGCTTTATGTGGTACCTATTGAGTGCGTCAAAATGAGTCTATATGAGGGAAAGGGTTAATGTGGTTCCTACAACCAATCCTAGTTCGGCGGTCATGAGCCAGATCACTGAACAATGGCACATGCTGATAAATGAGGCAGTATAGAAAACAGAGTGTCATGTCATGTCACAGTTGGAAAATGATGGAGTCTGGGTATAAATCACCCTCCATGATAACCTTGTGAACACATGTTCCAGAAATCTAGATTGTTTTAGTATCTTTTTGGAAAACTTGCATGCAAAAAATACTGGGATTGTTTTATATCCCAGCTCTAGAGGAAATAATCTGGAAAATCAGGAATATTTGCTGAACATCAAGGTCTTTAAATGTTTCTAATGTTCACTAAAACAAATTAAAGGCATATGTGCACAATGCAGTTATATTCTATATTGACAAAGAAGGAAAATTAAAACCATTGCAAATTGCCCTTGAAAATGACTGAAAAGAGCAAAAAACTAACTTTCAGGGGCAGATAACTAAAATACTAGAATGGTGACCCCCATTTTTTTCCCATAAATTAGTTTCTAGTGTAATTTTCTATAATCATGCAAAGTTTTAGAAAATTATCATGGCTAGTTTAATTTTCCTTCTTTGTCTATATAGAAAGTAACTGAATTGTGCATGTGTGCCTTTAATGAAATATCAGTCAAACTCTTCAAGCAATATGTGCTGCCATGACTAAGATACGTCTATATATATTTGGTTGCATCAGCTTACATTAGACATTTCTCCAGATGAAGGGATGGAGACAAAAAATGGGTGAAAAACAACTTGTAGGATTTGTATTTTCCTCTCCACATTGTATTGCTTTATCATGTCATAACAAGAAATACCAGTCTTAGGTAGAACCACCTTAAGGCATCGGTAGCTCTCAAGCAGATGGGTGCTTTTTGCACAACCTTGACAATTAATATGGATAAACATGCATGGTTTTGTACCCAAGTACTTTAGCAGTGCTTCTTCGTTCTCATAGAGCTGTTTGCTACATTGGTCTTACCCCAAGAGGAGGAAAAAAATGTTTGCATGTGACTAGGTGTCCTAGGAGGTATGTTAGCTGTAGCTCTAACATCATTAGAGAGTCTTGCAATGTGGCCTGCTAGACTTACTTACACTTAAGTGTTACCTTCAGTTTCAACAGTGTCAGGACAAATATTCTGTTTACTATTTATATTAAGGTAAAGCTTTGAGTCCTGTGTTCATACTTAATGATACTGAATTTTGTATAAAACACATTGGAAGTTTAAAGAATTACTACAGATGAGATGATATTTAAGAAAATGAACTTTTCACATGGTGTTTATATAACAGATGAGATGATATATAAGAAATGAAATTTCCATGTGTGGTAAATTCATATCATAGAAGAGATGATATTTAACCCTTTCCCTCATAGAGGATACCATGAAAAGACCTATGCGAACAGCATAAAACCAGATCAGCCTGCGAGTAACTCGCAGGCTGATCAGGTTTTATGCTGTTCGCTGCTCCTCAGTAGTCTTGTAATGAGGATTTTACAATTCAATTTGGTAAGGTTTGAGTTTGGCTTTCTGCAGATCAGGCTTTATGTGGTAACTATTGAGTGCGTCAAAATGAGTCTATATGAGGGAAAGGGTTAAGAAATGAACTTATCATATATCACTAATTTTACAGATGAGATGGATTATGATGTTTAAGAAATGAACTTTTCACTTGCCATTTAGTGATACTTTAATCAGCTTTATTAAAACTAACACTAAAAACATAGTGTCTTTGCAAGTGCCTTTGATAAAAATATAAAAAAGTATGTATAATTATATAAGCATTTAAATGATATGTTACGATGTTATATTTTTGAGTGTTAGACGATATTTATCAAAAAGGAGTTTACACTTCTATATTTTGGAATGTTATCAGAGATAGTATAATTTACAGGAATTTAGAATATTTTCGTCCCTATTCAATTTCATGAAAAACGGCCCATAGCATCTTTCAACTTGTACTGTCTGCACTGACACTGGAAATAGAAAACTTATTTTTATTCCAAACTAGCCTCTGACTGAAGTTCATCTTATCGTTAAAGGCAGTGTAATAATTAAATATTACAAAGGCACTGTTGTTCCCTAAACCTGGTCTTACATACACGAGCGTGAAATCAAAACCTGGCGCTGTTAATTAAATGTTAATTGTTCTCTCTATGAGGAAACGTAGAAGCCTGAAGGATAAGCTCAAAGCTGATTTTTGAAAAACTTTCTTTTGAATATGGAAACAGTCACTCAATTATGAATGTCTCTAATCACAGCAGCGTATAGAGCCGTTTTCTTCCCACCAGTTTCTGTTTAAAGATATGGAGCGACCAGAAAAAGAAGTAAGAAACGTAAATATTTTAGTGGTAATTACATAGAAGGTGAAAAAGGATACTGATTTTGTTTATTTTCTTTTACTCATGAATTAAACCAGGCAGGTTTTCTTTCTGCAGACAGGATTTTATGAGGGTAATACATCTATTTATAAATTTTGTTCAATTATTGTCAATTATGGTCCAATTTTAATTGATTACCCATGTAAATTTTTGTAATCAAATTGCTTAAATGCAATTGTTGCCTGTTCTTTCTTTGTTAAATAGAAATTTTGAATTATGAGGGGAAAGAAAAAACATTTTTTTAATGAGCATTTTTTTTCCCCTTAAATTCTGATTTGCAAAGCAGGTCAAATTCAGTAATGTAGCAAAATTTAGCTGCCTTAATTTAATCACAATGCAGAGATTAGGCCATTTGTATTCCTTGGACAGTCTCCTGGTTTCATACACAGACAACAATCATTTGAGTGAGGAGATTTAGCACGGAGGTTACGCTAACAAGCTGTCTTCAGACACATGGCTGTGAGCTCCACAGGAAGCATTGGTTAATGCAGTTACTGCTCCATTTTGAACAGAACAGAACCTTATTTTCATCCAAGTACAGTGATGTTCAGTATGGAGAAATGTTAAATGAAACAGATGGAATACAAACATTTATTACAATTGTGGATAACATTATAATGCATCTTGTTAACACAGTGAGATAAACAATAAGACTGAAAACTTATAACTCTGAACAGTTTTTTAACATTCACAACTCCTGCCTACAATTGTAACACTCCCCTTTGATCACGAGGCACTGATGTGTAATAAGTAATAAACAGTATAAAACCTGATCAGACTGAGTAAATTTCAGACTGATCTGGCTTGAACTGGTCACATTGGTCATTTACTTGCAAATGGTACATAAAAGGTCAAGTCATTCTTGTGATTAATGAATGACATCTTTTCAATGACCATTGCAACTTTGTAATGAAACCAAGTCAGCTTTATAGATTACGTTGATTACTCTGAGGATTACTTTAAGCCATAGTTTGATGGATTAACCTGACTAAACTAAAAGTGAATTGCTGGTTGGTTTAGGTTTGAAATGGTTCCCCCCCCCCCCCCCCCCCCCCCCCAGTGCAAACAGCTTGTCCGATCTTTAAGTTAGTTAATATTTTTTATGTTTAAAATCTAAATGTGTTATATTAAGATGAATTTTAATTAATATGTATCAAACATAATTTGCAAGCAACTCACCCCTGATATAATAAAAAAAAAAAAAAATCATATATGAAAATAAACTTGCCCAGAGGGCTATCTCCTTTGAAAAATCACTTATCCATGGTGATTTTAACCCAGAATTGGCAAGCAGGCGTCCACAAGAAAACCCTTGTTCCCATGATAACTGTTGTTGATGAATGTTGCAGTCAGCCCTTTGTTGCTGTTACTTTTATGGCGATGAAATTTTAATATAGTTGATGTAGATTCTTAGTGTAATTGACTATAATTGTTCATAATGGTGATAACAATATTTTCAACCACAGGGGAAAAAGGGGCATTGACTCCCTTGTCCTGTTCTGTATCAATTAAATAAATATGTTAAAATTTAATATACACACATCATCTAGCTGTAAGCAACTGACAACTTCTGTTAAATTAAAACTTACATACAGATTTGGCTTGGTATATAGCAGAGGAAGGATACAAAGGCTCAAACCTCGAACCCTGTTGGTCAATGTTCACACACTGATGTACTGATAAACCTGCTACTAAAAACTTTTTCTAAGATAAATTTCTTCTACAATATTGAATTTTATTGAAATTAATTATAATAAATTTAGGCCTGTCCAATATCTTTAATCAGTCCGAAATCAGTGATTGATTAAACTTGCAAATGAAAATGAATTCTTTACCCTATCATTTAAAATTCATCATTTCCACCACTTCAAATTTCTTTTCTTGTTTTTGTTTTTTTTTTTCTGGTTGAAATGTATATTTTCTTTTATAATTCTAAAGGAAGTCAAGAAACTAAGGATTCTGTTTTTAATGGAAAAAAGAAGAAAAAAAAGACACAAATCGTAGCAATTAAATTGCAACAACTCCTTAATTTCTTGATTTCAAACAGTTTGAAGAGCATATTTGCAGGAATGTTTCCATATTAAGTACCATTTATTTCTTACTTGGATTTTATTGGAATTACAATGCAATTTTATTGCAAAATAAAGGGAAGAAATTTTCTATTTCCAATGCTTTTATCTCCTGTTGAATTTGCATACAGCGTTATTAAGTTGGACATGTCTGACTTTGTTTAGTTTTGTAAGATGCTTACATAAAAAGATTAACCTTCTCTAAATGATTCAACTGAAATAAAAAAAAAAATGATATGTAGTTTCCTTTCCCATTACTATCCTAGTCCTATAAATTTGCATTTGTTTGAATAATTTTTTGTTTTTTTGTTTTTTAATAATTCCTTCCCCAACTAAAATAAAATACACAAAATGAATCCTGTTAAAAATGAAAATGACATTTCAATTGTTCATTTACTTTTAAAAAAAAATTAAAGACTCAGAAAATATGTGTATAATATCACCTTTTATTAGAAAAATCCAATATATGCTATGGTAAGCACTTAAAGTGTAATGTATATCCAATAAGGTCGGAATTTATTCACAACTATTCTCGTGTAAATCCAATGGTTTTAAATCCGGTGTCATTCAAGTAACCCATACGATTGAGTACACACATTTATAATTTCTTTTCCCTTTCTCTTTCTTTCCTGATCATCAGTAGCCCAGTACTAATTGTGGCAGGTAGTACACCACTAGTATGATATACCAGGTATATACAACGTACCATCAGAGTGTGGTAGCCTACTTACTCCCTGTCCCACTGCTATACAGGTAATGTGCAGGTAACCGGGGGAACCAGAGGCTGGGAGAGTGAGAGAAAGAGAGCTGTAGGTAGGCTACAGGTATCAGAGAGACCTCTGCTTGCCTGATGTTTCAGACTGACAATGCCGTAGTCCAGGACGGTACACCTTCTCATGTTGGACCATCTTCATACCAGAGTCTCAATATTGGTTTTCTCTGTGTTCACTAACTGTCTCCCCTATATACAGATGCAGCTAGTAACTGTTCTGACATGGGAAGAGAGAGGGCGTGACCGTCATTATCTTGTTGTCATCCTAGAGTCTCCATATTTCCTGTTCAGAAATCATATCATTTTGTGAATTGTTTAATTGTATCACTTCTTCACAAAATTAAGCAAAGAATAGTCCTATAATCTTAACTAGGTTTTCAAAAGTTCAGAATTATTTAATCAACTGGCCTCGTGTTCTCAAAAATCTCATGCTCATATTTGAGTATCATACTCAAATCTGTATTGAAACTAATGAGCATAGTTTGAGCATGAATATCATACTAAACACCATTTTTATTTTCAAGAACATGGGGTTTGCATCCTCAACTCAAAAATCTCAAACTCATTATCACCAAAAATAATCAATTTTGGAGTTATTCAAGGTCATTTTCTTAGCTTGCAAATAAAAGCAAGTATGCAAAATCTCACCTCTCCAGGTCTGGAAATCTCATAATTTTTAGTTGAGTTTAATTTCAATTTGAGGTGTTTCCTGAATTGCAGTGCTGCAGATGTAGCTGGGGTATTCATCACTTTCAGTGACAGCTTGCTAGTCTTTTTGCGGGCTAGTATTAAGGTCAAATATGACAGAAACAATTTCATAAATTACATTATCATTAACACACAGGAGGATACCGATCAGATATTTGTTATTTTTTACCCCTGGTAAGTAATATTATTATCCGTTCTTTGAAGCATTCTACCTGCTAATTTTTCAGTTTAGAAATAATTATGTAATGTTTCCATAATCAACAGTGTTTTATATACAATTATGCCACAGTGAGTCATTTACCGCTAGTTCAATGATGACTGAGTCATTCATTAGGAAAATGCAGTAGATCAATTTTCTTGTGACTGATAAGTGAATAAATCATTGAATTAAAATTAAAAAGATTTCTTTTGCATTGATTTGGTAACAAGTTTTTTTCAGTCTAGATAGCTTCAGGGTTGGACCAGTACTTTTCTTATCTGCATCTAGGATTGAACCTACAAACATCAGGTCTGTATGATCAGTTAACATAGCTGTAATTTAATTTCTCGATTTTGTACAACAATGAAATTCAAGCCTCTTTGTGACAAACCCTTAATAAATGTATACAGTTTCCAATATATCAACAAAAGCACAGATTTTTAGGCAATAAAGGTAGACATAGAAGTGGAGGCACATAAAGCAGCCACTGCAGCTGATTGTGCTGATAATGCTTGGGTGGTTACCTGGTATTGTTAAACAAAACAACAGAGCTGCTGTCTTGTTTTCTGTCTGAGATTGCAGGTTGGTTCATTGTGGAGAATTAATAGTGGTATGAATTGTTCTGTAAATTGAAGAATACCAAAGTGATTTAGGACAAAGACTTGTTTTTATACCCCGTGCTTCACATGATGGCAGCTCTACAGGAATCATGCTTGTTCTGTCCTGTCCTGTCCTACACTCATATAACATTAAGATTTGTAACTGTTGCTGATATTGCATTCTCACTATGAATAATGATTTTTTTTAGCTTACCTGAGCATGAAGTGCTCAAGGTGAGCTTTTGTGATTGCCCTGCGTCCGTCGTCAACATTTTACTTCAAACAACGTCTCCTCTTAAACCGCTGGGCAGAATTTGATTAAACTTGGCAGGGATGTTCCTTGGGTGAACCTTCACAAAAGTTGCTGAAATAAACTTGATCCATGTGGAACTCTGGTTACCATGGCAATGGAAAGAAAAAAATTATGAACACTTTAAAAATCATCTCCTTCAAAACTATTGGCCAGATTTCAAAATATTTTGGTACAGATGTTCCTTGGGTAACTCTCTACCAAGATTGCTAAAATTATTCTGATTGGGAAAAAAACATGGCCGCCAGGGGCTGGGCTAATTTGCCTTATATTTATATAGTGAAATCTTTAAACGACATCTCCTGAAACTGCTGGACAGAATTTAATTGTATTTGGCAGGAATGATCCTTGGGTGGAGCTTCACAAAAATTGCTGAATTTATTCTGATCCATAAAAAAACATGGCCGCCAAGGTGGGGCTAACTTGCTTTATATATATATATATATATATTGTGAAATCTTTAAAAGACATCTCCACTGAAACTGCTGGACAGAATTTGATAAAACTTTGCAGGGATTATCTCCTTCAAAACTACTGGCCAGATTTCAAAATGTCAAAAATACAGATTGATGTTTCTTGGGTAACTGTATACTCAGGTGAGTGATCCAGGGCCATCATGGCCCTCTTGTTATGATAGAACCAGTCAGAAGACAAGTGCAGATAACTCTGGGATTTTGTGAGAATTATAGACCTTTTCCTGTTCAAAGTTGTATGCAGGGATATTCATCACTTTCAATGATAGCTGTAGCTTATAATGGTGTGAGTTTAGCAGCAGTTTTGGAAATCATTTTAGTTGAAGTTAACGTTCAGTAGTTATTTTAGAATTATAATTGTGCATAATAAAAAGATCTGGTATTGTAAAATGATTGAGATAAATCTTTTTTTAGAAAAGACGGCTGTGGAATGTCTATATTCTTGGACTTGATACATCTTGTTTGATGGTTGTCTTTCTTCGAGATTTGTTTCCTCTTTAGCAAAATGCAAAATTAAGCTGCAAGCATTTGTTCCATTAGGTGAGAGCATCCACATCATTACCTGGAGGCTGTGGTTGTATCTGTCTCCTGTGGACTAAAGTACCTGATTGACTAAAATTCAGTTGAAGGGATGTTTAACCCTTTCCCTCATATAGACTCATTTTGACGCACTCAGTAGGTACCACATAAAGCCTGATCTGCAGAAAACCACAGTTAAACCTTACCAAATTTAATTACAGAATCCTCATTTCCAGACCACTGAGGAGCAGCGAACAGCATAAAACCTGATCAGCCTGCGAGTTACTCGCAGGCTGATCTGGTTTTATGCTGTTTGCATAGGTCTTTTCATGGTGTCCTCTATGAGGGAAAGGGTTAACTCATGCTGTCTATGGGGAAGACTACTTTCTTGGGCTGGTTCACTCCAGAACAGGGGTGAAGAAACTTGAAAATATTGAAAAAAAGTTACATAAGAAAGGCTTAGTTGACAATTACGCATATGAAGTTTTTGGACAATATATGTAGAGTTTTATAATCATCACATAATCATTTGATAACAGGGGCTGTATCCATTGTTTTCTGACCACAGACTGAATGTCCAAACCATACAGTCATTATGGTCATTTGGAAGACAGACTTTTGATTGGGAAGTAATTTTGGGGGAGATTTTCTGGAAAGGTTTGAGAACCAGTCATTACTCACTGTATGCTCCAGATATGGGAATAGTGAATGACGGCCCGTGACATTTGCTCTCTATCGCATCTTCGCGTGGTACATTATCTATTGTTTTGAGCTATAGGATATTTTATAACATTGTATGATCAATAAGAAGTGAAGAAGCAGTACTTTGTATGTCTATTGTCGGGTCATTCGATATTCTATACAAAACGATAATTGAAAAGCTTAAGCATTGCCTAATGTCTCTGGAGATTTTTTTTTTGTCTCTGATACAATGTACATTTTAGTTGGGTCTTGTTACTGACTGTGGGTCAATTTTAGTGTCGATATTTTGTGAAAGGCTTTTTACTGTAAATGAATGTTAATGAATATTTATTGCTGAATATTTTCATGGATGTTTAAAATCCAAGAAAAGAAACATCAATCACACCTGAACATTCTGAATACAACCCTCGTGTATAAACGTACCACATAGAAGATAAATCCTAGTTATCATACAACATAGAAGATAAATCCCAGTAATTATACACCATAGAAGATAAATCCCAGTTATTCATACACCATAAAAGATAAATCCTAATTATCATACACCATAGAAGATAAATCCTAGTTATCATACACCAAGAATAAATCAATTTTCCAAAAGATAAATCCTTGTTATCATACACCACAGATGATAAATCATAGCTAACATATATTATAACATATAGAATGTTATCATTTTCATGTTTGTAAATGTCTAAGTTATTAATCTTGGTTTAAAAAAAGAAGATAAATGACATTTGATTATACAGATGTTGTAACATTTTGTAATGGATGCCCATCCTGGGAATAGCAAAGACGTAGTAGAGAGAAATATGATGGTAAGAGAACAAAATAGATTGAATTTTTGCTCATTATAATGTAAGATATTTTATGCCACCCATTGTCTTAGAAAAATGATCACTGACTAAAAAAAATCTTGTATAATAAATGTGACATGATATTAAACAAATGCAGTACATCATCTACATGGCCAACAGACATAGCAGGTATCATTGTGATACCATGCTGAAGTGCGTAAGAAAGTGAAACAGCATAATTGACTTTACTGTCATTCAATGACTTTCTAATAATTGAATAATATCAAGGTTTTTCTCTAAATTTTCTACAGTGAACCACGGCAGTTAAAATGACAACAGGGGTATTTAGGTCAAGACCGTGAAGTACAACTGCTTCCTAGAAATAAAAGGAATGTGAGATATTAGGGTCGAGGTCATCCCAATAATTTTATGCCGGAAGTCCTTGACCTTTTAATTGTAACAGCTGTCAAGATTATTGAAACATGATTGTCCTGTTTATTTCCTTTCAGGAGTGGATTACCATTTTATAAGACAGAAAGATGGCGATTATTGATACAAATACTTCTAGTCCAGAAACAATTGCTATTGCTTTGCATTAAACTAAATCATGAAATCATCTCGGTTTCCAGGCCTCACAATTTTTTCCAAAAGATTTTATATTTCCCTATGATCTTGAATTATCCCAGTTTAACTGTAAAATTCTTACAAGATACGCATCATTAAATATAAAGATCATACGATACTCTCACGGGAGCAAATTACTTTTATTAATCATTGATAGATCTAAATAGTTTATAAGGTAATCATAAAAGTATGAAAAAATGTTAATATACCGTTCTTTGAAAGCCAGAAGGGTTTTGATAAATAAATTGATATACTGTGTTTATGTAAGACCTGTCATCAGCTGCAGTTATCTCAAAGATTTCCTCTGACAGTTTGTTTATGTAGAGATGTAGTTACATCATAAAGTCGCATTATGGCTGATGGCCAGTTGCAGCTCATATTCGTCAAACAGCAGGTTTTTATCTCTTTTTGACTGTGCTATATCCTTGTAAATAGACCGTCTTGCACAGCTGATTAAAGGTTTTACATTTCCCCCCTCCCCCACTGGGAATTGATCCTATGATAGGCATGTTGATATGGATGGGACAGTTGCTGCCTTGTTCTGATGGGAATTGTTATAATACAACTGGGTCGCAGGTTAATTAATAACTTATAGAGACTCATTTTGACGCATTGGTAAACAGAGCAGACCCAGATCAGACAGCTCCTCTCAAGATCTATCTGATCTTTGTCCATTCTGTTTGCTGGAAAAATATTAAATTTTAGATTCTTCAGTCTGCATGGCAAAGAAAAATATATATACTATTTATTGTGCTGTAAATTAATATTCATGAAGTAATTTACACATAAATATTCATGAGTTAAAGTGAATTATTAAGAGTAGCTGACATTGTATCTAAATTACCTTGCTTTCAAATGAGCTAGTTCCCAGACTAGTTGTCCTAGTGTCAGGTGTGGTATCATGCCAAGCTAGTTCCCAGACTGCTTGTCCTAGTGTCAGGTGTGGTATCATGCCAAGCTAGTTCCCAGACTGCTTGTCCTGGTGTCAGGTGTGGTATCATGCCAAGCTAGTTCCCAGACTGCTTGTCCTAGTGTCAGGTGTGGTATCATGCCGCATGTCTACAGCATGATACTGCAGTGTGGCAGCGCTATATGTATGTCTGAAGTGGACATAATCTGCAAATGACTGAAATTCTGTTGGCAGGATGTTAAAACCAATAAATAAGCAAATATTAACAATGACCCTGCTTTCCAAATTGAAGCTGGATCACTTGCATTTTCCTTTCTCATTGCATCTCGTCACATTCCATTTTACAAAAACTTCAACAACATATTTTTATATTGTTAAGTCAAAGGCAGTGAAGCAAGTTTAGTGGGTATTCATCACCTTTAGTGATAGCTCTGGTTTAACCCTTTCCCTCATAGAGGACACCATGAAAAGACCTATGCGAACAGCATAAAACCAGATCAGCCTGCGAGTGACTCGCAGGCTGATCAGGTTTTATGTTGTTAGCTGCTCCTCAGTGGTCTGGAAATGAGGATTTTGTAATTAAATTTGGTAAGGTTTAACTGTGGTTTTCTGCAGATCAGGCTTTATGTGGTACCTACTGAGTGCATCAAAATGAGTCTATATTAGGGAAAGGGTTAATTGTATACAAGTTTAAATCCTGATCAGCCAAAGATACAGTTCTAGGCCAGAAAGCTAGTCCAGTATTGTATTCTCTGCATTGAACAGTTTCCTGGTGTTTTTTTCCAAGGAAGGGAAGATGGTTAATGCAGTAAGCATGCTAATTGTCCAAGTGATACATTGTAGATGTACAAGTGATGATGATGTCAGATTCTCTAGGAACACGATGAAGATTGTCCATCTTGCTGATTCTTGTTATAAGTGACATGTGGGATGCACTGGATTGTTTTTAGATTTAGCAGATAGCTATCATACAGGTATTTGTTGATTGTTCTGGATTTAGCAAACACCTGCTACCTAAGATGCTTGCTGCTGATATCGACAATGAATTCAAGATAAAGAAAACACCTGCTACAGATTCTTGCTGCATATGTAATGACAATCAATTAAATATTCTAGAATCCAGCAAACACCTGTTATATATGTTGACCATCAGCAAGCACCTGCTTGATGTACTTGCTGCATTTGTTGACAATGACTATTATAGAATTCAGCAAACACCTGTCACTGGTATTTGCTGCATATAGAAATGAATGCCGGGTATTACAGGATCCAGTAAATTTGAGTATCCTTTAGTTTCTGGTAGTACTGCAAGACATAACTTGCTTTACCTGAAATTTTGTTGGTTTCCTTAATTACTGTGGTATTTCGTTTAAGCCTGTTTTTATTGGCTGCTTTGTGCACATACTGTGCCCATACAGCAGTTCAGGATTGGCTGAGTGTTAGTAGGTTTTTAAGCAACAAGCTTTGCAATGTGGACTTTTGTTTTTTGTGAAAATATTTGTGAGGTAAAAAAAATCATAATGGACAATGATGTAGGAATATGGTGTTATAAATTCAGAATATAAATGCATATTGTTCAGAAAATATTTCTTAACCCTTTCCCTCATATAGACTCGTTTTGACGCACTCAATAGGTACCACATAAAGCCTGATCTGCAGGAAACCACAGTTAAACCTTACCATATTTAATTACAAAATTCTCATTTCCAGACCACTGAGGAGCAGCGAACAGCATAAAACCTCATCTGGTTTTATGCTGTTCGCATAGGTCTTTTCATGGTGTCCTCTATGAGGGAAAGGGTTAATAAGAAATTACTACATTTTATCACCTCATTCATAATGCTTATATAAAGGCTTTTAATATGGCCTTAAGAAGCAGGTGTGAAATTTTAAAGTTCAGATATCTTGGTGTGATGATTAAATAGCAGTATTTGTTTCCTAAAATATTATCTAGGAGCAATATGATACAGGGTATGGCAAGAATAAGAGAAATGTTATAAGTTATTAATAAGAAAAATAATCTTTCAAGAAAAGGCATTCAGTACAATATTTTGTATACTTTTTTGTTTATTTTCTATTCCCACGCGAGTTTCTGCACTTGCTGCTGGCTTGTCATCTTTTCAGGTATTTGTACTTTTGCATTTCTAAACATTTAATGAAATAAAATTGAAATGTGAAGATTCACATACATAATTATTTCATATCTTAGTCAGAATACACCTTTCATACATTTAAAACTTTGATTGTTAATGTCACATTTCTAAGCCATTAATTTAAGAATTTATTTATATATTTCAGGTAAGAACCTTAGTCAGTAGATGAAAAGAACCTGGCGAATGTAAGTAGATCTAGACCTGGCCCCATGTTCTCGAAAATACTTGAGTATGATCTCAGGTGCAAATTTGAGTATTATCCTCAAATCCTACTGAAACTATTGGGTATAGTTACGAGTTTGAGTATGAAAATCATATTTTAGTATTATTTTCATTTTTAAGAACACAGGCCTGCTCTAAATTTGACAAGATCTCTCAAGACATGAGACATCCTTCATCTTCAAAATTATGAGTTTTGAGTCCAGGGGGGGGGGGGAATCTCAATTAGAGATTTTTCATAAAATACATCCCCAACACCCTGTTTAAGAACCTTTAATCATTTACTTTATGAATATTCATATACAAATGTATATAAATTGACTTGATGAATATTCATTGACTTAATTTTGAATTGTAATTTATTAAATAATTGATTGCTCTTGGCTGTGCAGACTGTGTAGAATCTGAGCTACGATATTATGTGAGCAAGTAGAGCAGACCCTGAACAGACCACTCCTTTATTAAGATCTGGGTTTTCTCTTTTGCCAATGCATCGAAATGAGTCTATATGAAGTAAAGGGTTAAATGACCCCAGCAACCAATGTTTACTATTATACCCGCCGCAAATGAAGTTTGAGAGTGGGTATAATTATAGGAGTTGGTCTATTGGATTTGTCGGTCTGTCCGTCCATCCCAACAACTTGTGACGTAAACTTCTTCTACATTTCTTAGCCGATTCAGTTCAAAGTTTGTGTGTGCATTGATAACAGCTGGAGAGGTGCATGACATAATTTTGACTTGAGTTTCCTCAAGGATTACAGAGTTATTGCCCCTGATTTGACTCTAAATATTTTGTGATGCAAACTTCTACATTTCTTAACCAATACAGTTCAAATTTTGTGTGTGCATTGATAATCAGGTGGAGAGGTGCATGTCATAAATTTCACTTGAGTTGTCTCAAGGATGGCAGAGTAATTGCCCTCTTCCCAATTTTGAATTATCTCCCTTTGTTTAATTTTGTTTTTTCTGCAGTGTCCATGAACTGTAACTCTACCTGTTTCCATTTTTAGCTCACCTGAGCACTTGTGCTCGGGTGAGCTTTTGTGATCACCTTTTGTCCGTCGTCCGTCGTCAACAATTGCTTGTGAACACTCTAGAGGCCACAGTTTTGGCCCAATCTTCATGAAACTTGGTCAGGATGTTTGTCTACATGATATCTCGGATGAGTTCGAAATTGGGTCATGTGGGGTCAAAAACTAGGTCACCAGGTCAAATCTTAGAAAAACCTTGTGAACACTCTAGAGGCCACAGTTTTTGGCCCAATCTTCATGAAACTTGGTCAGGGTGTTTGTCTACATGATATCTCAGATGGGTTTGAAAATGGGTCATGTGGGGTCAAAAACTAGGTCACCAGGTGAAATCTTAGAAAAACCTTGTGAACACTCTAGAGGCCACAGTTTTGGCCCAATCTTCATGAAACTTGGTCAGGATGTTTGTATACATGATATCTCGGATGAGTTCGAAATTGGGTCATGTGGGGTTAAAAACTAGGTTACCAGGTCAAATCCTGGAAAAACCTTGTGAACACTCTAGAGGCCACAGTTTTAGCTAAATCTTCAATAGATTTGGTCAGGATGTTTGTATAAATGATATATTGGATGAGTTCGATAATAAGTCATGTTGGGTCAAAAACTAGGTCACCAGGTCAAATCTTAGAAAAACCTTGTGAACACTTTAGAGGTTACAGTTTTAGACTAACCTTAATGTAACTTGGTCAGACTGTTTGTTTACATCAAATCTTGGATGAATTCAAAACTGGGCAACATAGGGTCACCAGGGCAAATTTTAGAAAAATCTTGAGAACACACTAGAGGCCTACATTTTTTTCCCAGTCTTCATTTAACTTGATATGAATGATGACTGCATGAATTCCCAGTTGAGTGCAAATTCCGGTAGGATTAAAATGTAGGCCACTTAGTCAAATGTTAGAAAAACACTTTAGATGCCAGATTTTTTGTCATTTTGCCTAACACAGCCATCTAAATCAGGTGAGCGACACAGGGCCATCTTGGCCCTCTTGTTTAATTATCTCCCTTTGTTAAATTGCTTTTTTTTCTTGTCCCGAACATAATTCAAATATTATATATGGTATTTACTTGAAACTTAAAATGTAAAAGATGACTAGGAGAAGTGCAGTGTCCAAGAATTGTAACTTTACATTGTAAAGTACTGTGCCAAACAACCATGGATAACTGATTCTCTACCTCTTTAAATAAAAACTTTAATTACTAATTACTTACTATCATAACCAATATACTATGTATACTGGTTCTTATCTATGCTCTGCCTGGAGGCTGGCTTCTCTTGTATCAAAGCATTTTGTGGGGATATGATCACCTTCAGTGATAGCTCTAGTTCATTTGGCCTTTTGATGACACCATCCTTGCACCATTTACAGTGCCTCAGTCAATGGCTGCAGTTGATTGGGTTAATAAAACTAAATCCTTGTTTATGTTGGTGCCATTTTTGTAGAGCCTTGTAAACACCAGAGAAAATTACAAGACATAAACTGGGGAGTTGTTGATCCAGTATTATTGCCCAGTGTTACATTACACTCACCCGATGGTATTTTTCACACTATAATGCCTGTAAGGATTGACTCGCCTGATCAGCTTAATGGAAGAATTTCACTGCAGGCTCTCAGACCTGGCATTGAGGTAATGTCTCCTGAATTGGCTGTTTCAGGATTGTAGTAGACAGTATCTGAGGTCATCTTTGTGTGACAGTGCCTACTGGCTTTGACAGAGAGCCTGTGATTTATTAGTGCATGATGATGAATCATGTCATTATGATAGCCTAGGCATGGCTGGGGTATGGTGCAGTACTCAGGGGTTTTGGTTCTGGATGTTGTGGGTGAGATATCCAAAGATATCCCTGACCTTGGATTTAAGTAAGAGTATGTATGGTCACTTTGATAACCTTCGAGTTGGCCTGCAGTATGTCCATTGTTTTACTCAGGCGCTTCAGCGTGATACTGATAAAGTAACTGACTTTAACACTCATTTAGCCCTTCACAGTGTGGGTTGAGGTCGGGCAGGGTCATTGAGGTAGGTCGGTGGTTTTACCTGGATGCCTCAGTGTATTCAGGGTCTTCCTCAACCTGTAATTAGTTGAACATCGGCATATGACTGAAATACTGTCGCAGCAACGGTAAATTCAAAATATCAAAATCATTAAAGTCAAGCAATAAAACTATATGAAAGGCAATTTTAGTGTGTAAACTTTGTATATTTGGCTGAGAATGAAACTGCTATGTCAAGATTTCACAGGAAGAGCTGCCGTGTTACAGTACCCAGCTCGTCTTAACACCCAACCTGACAAGGTAGATTTGACAGTTTGTTCCAGATTTTCTCAGTTGATGGTTCCTGGTTCAGTATACTGATATACATTGTGCACATAATCACTCTGGTTCCCTGCTGGTGCCAAGATCTCATTCACTGTGAGAACTGCCTCAATTATAAAACATCAATCAATGGGACTTCAGGATTTTTTCTTCGTTGTCAGATATTAGCGGCCTGTCAGAAGGAAGCAAGGGCTTGTTGCTGTAGATCGGCTTACATATAATGCACCTTGTTGTTACTACTTTCAAGTTGTAGGATTGAGTCTACTTAATGTATTATAATTAAAGGATAAACGAAGCTGAATTGCTCCTGATAGGATGCCAAAGTTCATAATATGGTGATCAAGTACGAGGAAGGAATTAATCCCCCCCAAGTAATGTGGTTTTGTTTTGAAATAATTGATTTTGCGGTTATTTATTTTCTTTTCAAAAGAGGTTTATTGTGTGAATTCCCTTTTTGTACTTTTTGTAATTTTCTGCAAAAAAAAAATTTGTCAGGTTTGAGGTCAGCCCCAACATGTGCAACCCTCTTGTCAGTATAAGCTGTAAAGTACTGGTCCAACCAAGGATTTAGTATAAATTTTAGAAAATTGTTTTCCAATCAATAATTATTTAAGCAGGATTTATGCTGTAAAGCTGTCCATTGGAATGGGGTTAAATTTCTGTGCTTGGAAAAAGGCTGGAAATTTGGACTTACCCTAACAAGATGAAGGCTACAATGGCTTGGATATCAATCCCCATTAGATAAATATTCATTACTCCTAAATTAGCATACACACTCCATCCTGAAACAAGTCATTGTGTATGTTCTTAGGGGATAGACCAAAACTCAGGACTTGAACCTTCTCCTTAACAGGGCAAATGCTACTAGGCTGCTCTCCACCTTCCCTGGTGGCAAAGTTGTTAGAGTGTCCTCCTCATGAGTGGAAGGTTGTGGTTTCAATCCCCAACAACATCATACCAAAGAAATTAAAAATATTACTGGTATAACTCCCTGGCTTGGCACTCAGCATATAAGGGTAGTTCTAGGACTGATTGGCCCGGTGTCAGGATAATGTGATTTGGTGTGGTATCATGCCACATGTCTACGGTGTGATACTGCAGTGTAGCAGCACTTTATCTGTCTCGGTAGACATCATCTCTAAATGACTGAAATACTGTCGGTGGGACATTAAACCCAATAAGCAAACAAACACAAATCTCTAACTGATATGGGTTAGCTTAAGGCTATTGATTTCATGGTGAATAATGTGAAAACCATTTTAGCCTGACTGCAAAATCTTATTCTGGGAACTAAATGTCTCTAGACACTGAAATATGATAGTATATTTTACAAGGTCATTTATCAGCATCAAATCCCCAAGTGTGTCATACTTATTATGTAAACACTGGCAGTTACTTACGGTCCAGACTGACCTTAGTAACTGTCTGAAACCAGATATTCCTCTGCAGATGTCTGTCAGGTTTCTGACGACACACCAGGTCTTGTTCCTGTTTTATGCCCTGCCAACTTTTTTGGGGGGCAATTAGGTTTAAGTCTGTGTGTCCCTTTTGTTGGTTCATCTGTCTGTCACACCTTGTCATAAAACTTGAAACAAATGAACACAAAGATATAAACTATATTTACAGATATATTAGCAAATATTTGGTTCTGACCAACATTTGCTGGAGGGCATCAATGCTGCATGGACACATTTCCTTGTTATTGCAGTTACATTCCGGTGTTGTTTTCCTGTTTAATGTTTTTTTGGATGCTGAAACATTGTAGCTTCTACAAATAATTTTCAAGGTCAGATGAACTGATAAGCTTTATTAGCCAGTTGAGTAGTACCAGATTTGTTTAAATCACGGCCCTGGGATCAAAATTGGACCTACCCCAGGAGTCACTTGATTTTAAATACACTTGAATAGGAAAATCTAGATAAATTTTCTTGTCAGAAACTACAAGGCCAGGAGTTAAGATATTTGGTATATAACATTGCTTTATGGACATCTACCAAGTTTGTTCAAATCATGGCCCTGGGGTCAAAATTGGCCCTGCCCCAGGGGTCACTTGATTTTACATAGACTTACATAGGAAAGATTTTTAAAAGATATCCTTGTCAGAAACCACAAGATGATGGGTTTAGATTTTTGGTATGTAATATGGCCTTGTGGACCTGAACCAAGTTTTCAAATCATGGCCCTTGGGTCAAAATTGGTCCCACGCTAAGGTCATCTTGGTTCTTTGGACCTCATGTAAACATTTTGTGTGGAATTAAGATTATATTGCTGTTTTTCTACATGGATTTTGTATTCAGTATGACTATGTTGTATAATGAAAGAAAGCTATATTTCTCAGGTGAGCGATTCAGGGCCATTTTGGCCCTCTTGTTTAATTTAATTGATTAACAAGCTTATTGTATACTGTAAGGACATTAATTTTAATTGACATTAAATTTCGCAGAATTTAAGTCCTTTTTAGCTCACCTGAGCACAAAGTGCTCAAGGTGAGCTATTGTGATCGCCTGTGTCCGGCATCATGTGTCGTCAACAATTTTCTTTAAACGACATCTCCTCTGAAACCACTAGACAGAATTTAATGAAACTTTGCAGGAATGTTCCTTGGGTGAGGCTCTACAAAAGTTGCTAAAATAAAGTTGATCCATGAAGAACTCTGGTTGCCATGGCTACAAAAAGAAAAATAATTTGAAAACTTTAAAAATCATCTCCTTCAAAACTACTGGCCAGATTTCAAAATAAATTGGTACAGATGTTCCTTGGGTCAACCTCTACCAAAGTTGCTAAAATAATTTCAATGAACCCTTTGAGATAATCATAATGCTTTGAATCTTGGGATACACATTTATTACTCTTGTTTATTTTTTGATAAATACAGAGATTCATATTTTGCCTTGTACTGCAGTTTTTAGCTCACCTGAGCACAAAATGCTCAGGGTGAGCTATTGTGACCTTTGAATGTCTGTCGTCTATGGTCAGCATTTAACTTAAATGACATCTCCTCCTAAACTACTGAGCCAGTTTTCATAAAACTTACCAGGAATGTTCCTGTGTGGTCCTCTTCCAAAGTTGTTCAAAGAGTGGAATTCAATGCCTATATTTGTTGCAATGGCTACTAAAAGGGGAAAAAATGTAAAAACTTAAAACCTTTTCTCCACCAAAAGCACTGGCTGGATTTCAAAGTTATTTGACACAGATGTTCCTTGGGTCACTATCTGCCAAGATTGTTTAGATGGTCACCTGCCTTAAACGGCCAAATAGTCTTATCCCATGACTGGCTGCTTAAACCAAGGTTGACTTAATTAGTACAAATTTGAAAGTTCTTCTTATCTAAAAGTTCTGGCTGGATTTCAAAGTATTTAAGCACAGATGTTCTATGGGTCACTCTCTACCAAGATTGTTCAAATTATTTGGATTGGTAAAAAAAACATGGCCTCCAGGGGGCGAAGCCCATTTTCCTTATATGTACATAGTACCAATTTTAAAGTTCTTGTCCAAAAGTATGCATTGGATTTATGGCTGATAGGGGGCAGAGCCCATTTTCTATTATAAGATATTTGCTGTTTCTTTTCCTCCCACTAATACCTGGTTATTAGGTGAGCGATCCCAGGGCCATCATGGCCCTCTTGTTGTTGGTAGGTGTAGTCATGGATTCATGTTCTAAAAGATATGAGGACTGTTGAATAAACAGTTTTTGTGGGGATGGATAATTTTAATTTTTAGAATGCAAGGAGAAAACGAAAAATTCTGTTCTCAGGATTGGATTCATCAACCTCTTGCATCTATATTTTAAAATCAGGTTAAGAATTTTGAAATTGAAAAAGTTTTTTTTCTTGTAAATTAAATAAAAACACAATATTGATTATTTCTTTATGTTTTAAATAACATAAGTAAAGTTTCTTCGAGGATTAATTAATACAGTTCAATGTCACCTTGAAAGTTTTCGCATATTGATTCTGAGCCTAAAATAGTAGACGCAGATAATTGATGAATTGTGTTCCAGAATTGTCCCTTGATAGATTAGTCGTTTTAATATCTGTATTATTTTAATTTTACTTCACTTGAATAATTGCATATCATTCATAGATAATTAAAGTTAAACATGCTGACTTGCATAAAGTTCTCTGAAGCATTGATGTGTGAATTGATTAACAAGAAATTAAAAGCAGTATTAATTGACAACAATCCTAGTTTATCTAATTGTTCTACGTCCCTATTATTCTGTTAAAGAGATGTAATTAGAGTTCATCATTACAACAAATATTTGTGCATGTGTGAATCAGTTGCAAAATTACTTTTTGCAATTTGTTTTTGTCACAATTAATTTCTCTGGATTCTGTAGATCATTTTATCCATAAATACAAAATCCATAAAATCTGTTAGTTTTGTAGATGTCCATTACAGGGTTCCAACGCCTAATCGGTTGATATGATGGTTCCATCACAGTTTTTTCAGGTTATGTAATTGAATAAGGGGCATTTTCATTGGCTGATAGTCAACAACAACTTTCCAGATAATTTTTTTCTTTCACTTTCTAGTGAGAAGTTTGCATTTGTAAGGAATAAAACAAAATTACAATTGTTTGCATGCTAGAGTCATTGTGATCGTGTAGTTTCATCAAGTGATTCCAAAAACGTTCCAATTTCCAATATTTTTACTTAAATTGACACTATTGTTTTAAGAAACTACGTTATTTGCTCAATGGTATGTCTTCTTATCCTTTAGAAGCGCCATGTTTCTGTAGTAATATTGGTAAAAGATGCAAATGTGTAAAGACCTTTCAATAATCCTTGATTCCGTCACTTGGTCAGATTATCTCAGCCATGAATGGCTCCATGTTGGCTACTGCAAGAGAAGCAGCCAAGTGTCAAGGTTTCCAAATAATCCTCAATTTGAATTATCTCATCATAGAATGGTTTGATGTTTTCTGCAAAAAATTAATATTGGTGAGGAATTAGACCAAGATACTAGAAGTAATCTTCATGCAGGTTTAGTATGCTTCCTTCATGGCTCGAGCCCTCGGCATGACTGGAATACTGTTGGTGGGATTTTAAATTTAAAAAAAAAACTGCCCCCAGCAGGGTTTCCTTTACACTGGTCACTCAGACTGATGTGCAACAACAGTCAAAAGCTTACAGTTGGGGTGTAAAAAAGAATCATATCAGGGTTCTTGAACTTCCCAGAAGCAAAGTACTAGTCCAACCCAAGAACCTCAGAGAAGGATAAGTTTTTATGCTCCCAGAAGGGAGAGCAAGTGGTTGCCGCTTTGTCCATCCATCCGTCATAATTTTATAACTTGCTGCCAAATTGACATGAAAATAATTGGTTTATAGATATCCTAATCAATCTATAATTTTATCTCATGAATATTCATATTCACAAAATTAATGTACAAAATAAATGTCATTGATCATACTGAATGAAATTGGCTGTATGTTTGGAAAGGAGTCTTTTAGACTATTAAAGTGTATTGGGAAAGCACCAGGGTGCCAAGTCTTTATGGCAATGTGTACCATTGTGTGGTTTTGAAAGAATAAGGATTGGATGGCACTTTAAGTCCCTGTAATGCTTCTGCTAAGTCTTGGACCACTTAACCTCTATCAAGCGGGGCCTCCCTGGCCGAGAGGGTAAAGTCGCTGACTTTAACACTCACTCAGCCCCTCACCGCGTTGGTTCGAATCCCGGCAGGGTATTCGGATTTTCATGTGAGGAAGCCTTCCAGCTGGCTTGGGGTAAGGTCGGTGGTTCTACCTGGATGCCTTCGTGCATTCGGGGTCTTCCTCCACCTGTAATTAGCTGGGTGTCGCTATATGACTGAAATGCTGTCGAAGCGAGGGTAAACCCAAATAGTCAAGTCAAGTCAAGTCAACCTCTATCAAGATAACCAAGGTACCCTAATGAAACATTATGAAACCTTGGTTATTTCCGTGAATGGCCATGAGGTCCGAAATGTAGCGGAACCATTAGAGGGAATTTACTTTAATAGATGCAAGGCCAGTCTTGAAAATGATTGTGTTAAATGACTTTGGAATTAGGTTTTTAGTGAGAAGTTTGCATGATAGGCTGTGATTGAGAATAATGTCATTCAGTTTAAACTAATTTTCTTATTTGTTTTACTTTGATTGGGAGCTTATACCAATCCCTTTTGATGATTCCTGGGTTAGGCTAGTATTTTGCGCCTGGGACGGCCATGAATAGTTTATTGATCCTTGCCTCATTTCGGTACAAATTCACAACCATGGGATCTACAGTTATGAATGATGCCATCGAACCAAGGTGCCCTCTGTGTGATGTATGGTGTTTTGTAGAGAATATTTTGGTGGTTGCCTGGATACTTTAACTTATAGATTCCCTTGAATCAGCATTTTAAACAATATTAAGATTTCTAGACCAGCTACTTCATTGTCTGATATATAATCGAAAATATTTTAATTTGAATTAACCTCAGTCCCTCATTAAGTTTTGGAATTATATTAGTAGTGCTTGTAGTAATTGGGGCCCAGATCATAGACTGGCTACAGAAACTTTTCTGTTACAAAATATCTTTTTTATCCTAGGGGCTAGGCTACAACATAGGCTCAGAACTTTCCGCAAATGTCAGCCCTATACCTATCATATCAAGAAATAAGAATGAACAAAGTTATGTTTACCTTGAAATATTTATTCAGTTAATACCATCAGGATTTCTCCCACTAAGATGTAATTGACCCAGTTTTCAGGTCATTTGTGAAAACCCGTAAGTCCCTTAGGATTCACCAAATAAAGTAAGAAGGCTGGTTGAAACCTTTATGTAATCACGAGGGACATGTATTTCATGACACTTGCATGCAATGTAAGAGCTTCAGTGCAAATTTTAATTAAACATTTAGGTCATTTCTTAAGGCTTAAATGACAGTGGTATTACAGTTGTTTAGCTTTTGACAGGTCTAGCTTCTTCTGTTTTATTTTGTAGAAACGTTATACATTGAGGGAAAAGATTGTAATGGTGCATATTGGCACATGCAGAGTAACCAAAGGAATTGTGTTACCAACAGATATAAAGTATATGGGGAGTATATTGGAGTCCGTCAATCTGTCATTCTGTAGAGATTTGTCCGCCCTATTTCTCAGCTACTTTTGGTCAGATTTTGATGAAATTTTACTGATAAGTGCGAAGCCTAGTTGTGCATATTGTTGGCATGTCATGATTTGCTTGACTTTGAATGAGTTATGGCCCTTGATTATATTTCTCAAGACTCTCTGACATGGTAACATTAACTGTGACAAAAGCAGAATCTGGAGGTATTCATCATCTTCAATGATAATTCTTGTTTTTTTAAGCTCACCTGAGCACTTGTGCTCGGGTGAGCTTTTGTGATCGCCTTTTGTCCGTCGTCAGTCGTCCGTCGTCAACAATTGCTTGTGAACACTCTAGAGGCCACAGTTTTGGCCCAATCTTCATGAAACTTGGTCAGGATGTTTGTCTACATGATATCTCTTGTGAGTTCGAAATTGGGTCATGTGGGGTCAAAAACTAGGTCACTAGGTCAAATCTTAGAAAAACCTTGTGAACACTCTAGTGGCCACAGTTTTAGATTAATCTTCATAAAATTTGGTCAGGGTATTTGTCTACATGATATCTTGGATGAGTTCGATATTGGGTCATGTGGAGTCAAAAACTAGGTCACCAGGTCATATCTTAGAAAAACCTTGTAAACACTCTACAGGCCACAATTTTGGCCCAATCTTCATGAAACTTGGTCAGGATGTTTGTCTACATGATATCTCAGATGAGTTTGAAATTGGGTCACATGGGGTCAAAAACTAGGTCACCAGGGAAAATCTTAGAAAAACCTTGTGAACACTCTAGAGGCCACAGTTGTAGCTCAATCTTCATGAAAAATGGTCAGGGTGTTTGTCTACATGATATCTTGGATGAGTTCGAAATTGGGTCATGTGGGGTCAAAAACAAGGTCACCAGGTCAAATCTTAGAAAAACCTTGTGAACACTCTACAAGCCACAGTTTTGGCCTAATCTTCATAAATTTTGGTCAGGATGTTTGTCTACATGATATTTGATGAGTTTATTGGGTCATGTGGGATCAAAAACTAGGTCACCAGGTCAAATCTAAGAAAAACCTTGTGAACCCTCTAGAGGCCACAGTTTTAGCCCAATCTTCAATAGATTTGGTCAGGATGTTTGTCTAATTGATATATTGGATGAGTTTGAAAATGAGTCACATGAGGTCAAAAACTAGGTCACCAGGGCAAATCTAAGAAAAACCTTGTGAACACTTTAGAGGCCTACATTTTTGTCCCAGTCTTCATTAAACTTGATATGAATGATGACTGCATGAATTCCCAGTTGAGTGCAAATTCAGGTAGGATCAATATGTAGGTCACTTAGTCAAATGTTAGAAAAACAAATTTAGATGCCAGATTTTTTGTCATTATGCCTAACACAGCCATCTTACTCAGGTGAGCGACACAGGGCCATCATGGCCCTCTTGTTTATTACATATTTATATTTCTTTTGGTTGAACTTGAAGCTTGCTTCCAAAGCAACCGTCATTAATGTTCATTATAAGGTGTAAAAATAAAAAGTTAATTGTTTCTGCTAACCCAACAGACCCTATTTTTTCATGCCAGTCCTAAACATAGACACTTCCTAATTTGAAGTGCATATGTATTCAGAATACAACATTTGCAAAATACTGTTTTTCATCACGCCCTTTCAGAAAATAAGGAAGAATAAAAAAAATATTTTAAAAAAGTTTTGTCAACCCACCAATACTGTTTGTTTTTTTTTAGATGTAAGTGGAAACACAACTTTTTTTTTCTTGATTAGAAGTTATTTTTTACAATTCTGTTTTCTTTTTTTTTCTTTTTTTTTCATAAAATGTAATGGAAAGTCTGTAAAGTACAAATTTAAGTAAAAAAAAAGAAAACATTTATTCCTTTCCCATTTCCTGTATTTCTGTCCATGTAAATCTTATTTAGATTAATGCAAGGAAGGGTAATCTACTTACAGTCTGTAGTAGCCAGCATGACGAGGAGAACGACGCCTATAATGTGAAAATGCATTGAAGACTACAGTGTTTGTGTAAAACAAGATACGTTTGTTGGCATTATTTGTCAGAAAATTGTATGATAGCAGTAGTATAATAAAATATCTGAAAGTAAGAAATATAGATAATTTATTAATATATCTCATGAATATTCATATACAAATTTATGAATTTGTCTTTGCCATGTGATCTTTATAGAATCTGAGCAGCAATATTGTGTGGGTATGATCTTATCACATCGGCATTTCTTTTATCAGCAAAATTAATCTTAGCAGTACAGGAGGATTAGTACCAGTTGCCGAGTTGTTTAACCCTTTCCCTCATATAGACTCATTTTGACGCACTCAATAGGTACCACATAAAGCCTGATCTGCAGATAACCACAGTTAAACCTTACCAAATTTAATTACAAAATCCTCATTTCCAGACCACTGAGGAGCAGCGAACAGCATAAAACCTGATCAGCCTGCAAGTTACTCGCAGGCTGATCTGGTTTTATGTTGTTCGCATAGGTCTTTTCATGGTGTCCTCTATGAGGGAAAGGGTTAAGTGTCTGCCACCAAATCGGGAAGTGGTGGGTTCCATTCCTAGACACAACATACCAAAGTCGCAAAGAAATGGTATTGATATAGCTCCCTTGCTTGGCGCTCTGAAAATAAGGGAAGTTTCAGCCTCCAGGACTGGTTGGCCAAGGTCACTTAGAAAATTAGGTAGCCATATAGAAGTGAAGACAGAGTGTTACACAGTTTCAAAGAGATGTCTAAGTGTAACTGTTGGTAGAATCAGACATTAAGTTTTGATTTTTGAAAAGTATCGTTTTTGAATTAAAAGTACAAGAATTCTCCTTTAAAAACCTCCTCCTAGATCTGAGTCATTTTACATTTCATTTGCTGGGGATGCCAGACGGAAAGAGGATTTTATTGGTTCAGTTTATTCTGCTCTTTATATCCCAGCTACTAATATAACAGAATATATTCTGGTGTTTTGAATTGATTTTGATATTCCTGACAAATTCTGCAATCTTAGAGAGTATGCTAGACTATATCAATACTAAATTCTTGCAAAATATTTTAGTGTGCTGTAGGGTTAGGACTTTTATCATTTCCTTGCTATTTTGTCTGCAAAATTCACTTCACAAAATAAACCCTAAATTGGTTTTGGCATGAAATTTAGGTAATCCATCCATCATTAAATTATAATCATGGTCCTTCAAATGTTTAAAAAGATATTAGTGCAGATGCAAGCATCCACTGGCTTGGAGCTATTAGGCTCTTTTGCTCATAGTCTATTGAGGCCTGCATTTACTATAAAATACCCATGATCACTTGAGAGACCATGATCACAATTTAATGATGGATTACCTTAAACCATACCACTCTGTCAAGACTTATTTGCATTTAATAAGTTGTTTGAATTTGAAGTTACCTGATTATTTGCATATAAAATGTCTGCAATTTGCTAGCATTACATCTATGTCAAGTTTTGCCTCAGCCTTGGATAACAATAAACTCAAAATATAAGTAGTGTAAAAAATTGGTGAACAATCGCAAATAGGATGCCTTGTGAAGTTCACAGTCTTCTAATCTTTTGTTATAAGATCATAAGTTTCTGGGATTTTCGTCCTCAGTTCTGTTTGTCATGTCAAATGCAAGGAAATTGCCTTCACAGGGGTTCTATATATAACCCTGAACTTGTTTAAATGCATGGGCAGCTCAGAGGAAGAAGTAGGTACTCTTGTACCGGAATTGAATAGAAAACTATTTAGTGTAGGCTGACCCAAGTTGAGAAATCAATTATAAGTTGTGTACGTATGCCGGAGCCACTTCTTAGTATGCAAATCATAGTGGCTATAACCACTTTTCTGGAGCATTGTATATTCTTGAAAATGCAATTTTATGTCGGAAATTGAGTTTTCTTGCAGTCCTTCATTTGATCAGCATTGAAGACTTACTCTTTTTTTTTTTCTTTGAAGAAAAGCGGCAGTGACAGTTATGTTTTTGGAAAGAAATGGATACAAAATGTGATAGAAATTACGAATTTTATTTCAGTAGTTTTAGAGGATGTTGTTTCCAGTTCCTGTTTCCTTGTTTTCATGACATCCTGTCAATCATTTCAGATTTTGTGAAATATGCTTATACATAAAAAAAAAAAAAAAAAAAAAATAATGTTTGGAAATAAATTGAAGACTGATCTGATTTTATACTGGTACAACTAGTCAGTTTTTTAGGGTTGACTTTCCTCCTATAAACATTTCGCTACCTTATCTGATTTTATTTTGCCTGCTGCATGTAGATGAGTTCTCAGGTTTTCATTAAACAGACCTGATCTGTTATGTTCAACGCCTACAGCTTTCCATATAAAGTATTCAAAAATGATCTATGAACAATCTCATTCAACATTTCTGAGAGTTGCTATAAGCTTTCCAACTGCCGTTTTCATCACATCTTGTGTGTAAGCTTCATTTGAAATTCATTTCAGTATTTGATTCGCTGGCCTTTGTTTATTGGTATATAAATTGAAATTGAAAAAGAAAAGAAAGGTATTGTTATGCTAAGTCTTTTATGTTTGCACTTTTGTGAATGACCCAGTCTCACCAAGGAGAGAATTCTATGTGATCGACAAACAAGCTGGCTTTCTTTTCCTCTGTCTCTCTTGTACAAGAACATTCATCATAGTTTAATTTTACTTTCAAAAAGTACATTGCTGCACTATTATCATCTGTTCCATAACAAAATCGACAGCTCCACTTCAATGCCCAATTATGTTTAACGTTACAGTGTGCTCCATTACAATACACTCCATTACAGTGTGCTCCATTACAATACAATCCATTACAGTGTGCTCTATTACAATACACTCCATTACAGTGTGCTCCATTACAATACACTCCATTACAGTGTGCTCCATTACAATACATTCCATTACAGTGTGCTCCATTACAATACACTCCATAACAGTGTGCTCCATTACAATACACTCCATAACAGTGTGCTCCATTACAATACACTCCATAACAGTGTGCTCCATTACAATACAATCCATTACAGTGTGCTCCATTACAATACACTCCATTACAGTGTGCTCCATTACAATACACTCCACAACAGTGTGCTCCATTACAATACACTCCATAACAGTGTGCTCCATTACAATACACTCCATAACAGTGTGCTCCATTACAATACACTCCATTACAGTGTGCTCCATTACAACACACTCCATTACAGTGTGCTCCATTACAACACACTCCATTACAGTGTGCTCCATTACAATACACTCCATTACAGTGTGCTCCATTACAATACACTCCATAACAGTGTGCTCCATTACAATACACTCCATAACAGTGTGCTCCATTACAATACACTCCATTACAGTGTGCTCCATTACAACACACTCCATTACAGTGTGCTCCATTACAACACACTCCATTACAGTGTGCTCCATTACAATACACTCCATTACAGTGTGCTCCATTACAATACACTCCATTACAGTGTGCTCCATTACAATACAATCCATTACAGTGTGCTCTATTACAATACACTCCATTACAGTGTGCTCCATTACAATACAATCCATTACAGTGTGCTCCATTACAATACATTCCATTACAGTGTGCTCCATTACAATACACTCCATTACAGTGTGCTCCATTACAATACACTCCATTACAGTGTGCTCTATTACAATACACTCCATTACAGTGTGCTCCATTACAACACTCCATTACAGTGTGCTCCATTACAACACTCGGTGCATATGCCAATATATTACAGTTCAAACCATGAATCACCAGTTACAAAATCATCCATTCAAATGCATATCTAGATTTGAATCCCAGATAATGTTAAAATGGATCTACCCTACATAAATTCAAATCAGCCTGTAAGAAATGAGCATACTGGTAAGCCTGATCCCTTTTTTACTTTATACCAAAAAACCATTGTGTGGCCTTCCTTCACTTGTTTTACTGTACAGTTCAAAAACCTGATCAGATGAATAATTTGAATATCTTACTTTGGCACTTCTTTTCCACAGGTGTCCATAATCTGTTGGATTTTTGTTGGGGAAAGTGTTCAGTGAATCTTATGGATGAAGGGGTGATAGGTTTGATAAGGACATACCGAGTGTATCACAAGACCCATTAGGAAGATTAGGTCCTTCAGTCAGCCATTTATCTTCATTTAGGACCAGACTTCACCTGCCACTGTCATTAGTAACCTCAATGTCATTTGTGGCTTTATCTTATTTAGACTCAGTTTTTAAACAAGACTTTTCTCTGAGTTGATCAAGTGTCCATCTTATAATGATAATTTTGCGGTTATGGGTTTAATCCCCTGCTGCAGCATAGTAGAGTTGTTACAGACAGTACAGTGGTGGCTCAGTGGTTTAGAGCCAGCATTTTAATTTGGAGGTGATGGGTTTAATCCCTGGCTGCCACAGGTACTACTGTGACAATAGTCCTTGTTAGAGGCTTGGCAGACCAGGATTGGTTGGCCTAGTGTCTAGATAATGTAGTTTTGAGGGAAAATATATGTACAGTTTTAGGTAAGATTAATTTTAAATTTGATTTAATGGGACAAATTGATTTCAGGTTAATGTATTTCACTTTACTCCCTCTTAAAAGTATATAAACAAAAATAAAGCTATTGGAATTTATTTCTGGCAGATGAGTAGCTATATTAATCTCATTATTTTTATACCCCAAGATACAAGGTATATGGGGGTTATATTGGAATCATGTTTGTTGGTCGGTTGGTCCGTCTGTAGGCGAGAATTTTTTTTTTTTTTTGGCTACTTTTGGTTGGATTTTTATTTAACTTTACAAGACTGTTAAGAACTAGGCCTAGTTGCCCATATGGTCTGCATGTCATGATCAGCTTGATTTTAAATGAGTTATGGCCCTTTGTTATATTTCTTGAATATATTATGTCTACGGATTCAACTTCACAGCATTAATAAGTACTATGTCTAGTTGCACATATCATTATCACGTCATGACTAGCTTGATTTTAAATGAATTATGGCCCTTTGTTATATAAATTGATTTTTTTTTTGTCCACAATATTTCTCAGCTACCATTGATCTGATTTTGATTAAACTTTGCAATATTAAAAGTAAGTTTAGTTGCACATTTCATTGGCACAGCATGACTGGTTTTATTTAGAATTAGTTATGCCCCTTTGTTTCAGTAAAGCTGTTTTTTTCCAACTATTCCTCAGCTACCATTTGTCAGATTTTCATGTTACTTCACAACAACTATATATACCAAGTCTATTTGCTTATTTGTAGGCATGTCAAGTCTGTTTCATTTTTCAGTTAAGCCCCCTTTGTCATATTTATTGAATATATATTTTATCTGCTTTAGCCTTATTTCTCAGCTACTATTGGTCAGATTTTTATTTAACCTCACAACATTTATATGTACCAATGCTAGTTTCACAAATTCTTGGTAATAATGATCAGCTTAATTTCGGTAAT
>CM037783.1:64250507-64300507 GCA_021229015.1 Solen grandis | reverse complement strand
ATGATCGCAATATTACAAGTTTTCTGTGATCGGTTAGATATCTGTATTAACACCGACGAAACTGATCGTAGATCACAGATGCGGCGTAAATCATGAACAGACATATCAGATCGGCGGTGAGTGGATTTTTTTCCTTTGAATTTGAAATGAGCAGAAAGATTGATTAAACGGGTACCTCCATCAATGTGTAGAAAATCGCATTCTTGTTAAGACATAATTATACCATTAATACATTAGATAGTGCTTCAGCTGATAAAGATATAGATCTATTTTGTGTAATCATTTTGACTGGAATTTTTCTTTCATGTTCCTGTATTGTTTAGTGACTTCATGCTTGATTGCAGGGCCAGGGGATAGGAGCACCCCAACAAGAGACCCAGTCACTGGGGGACCAATGCTGATTTATGCAAAGGTGAACATATCAAGTAATTCTTTATTGTTATTATTTTCAATCATAGTAACCTTAGGCTATCTATTTTCAATCATAGTAACCTAAGGCTATCAGTTTGCAGTAATAAACTTTCTGGATTGTGTTATTTCCACCAGCAAAATAGTTTTATTCTTTAAAAAATAAACTTTATTTTTCATTGATTACGAAACAAGTCCCTAACACAGGCAGTTTCATTCTTTCTATGCCCAGATCCAGTTTTTTTTAGCTTGTAACTAAATGTACAAATATGCCTTTTAGTTTTCTGTATCCTTTTATTAGAGTGAGGCAATTACTACAGACAGTATTTATGTAGCTTTTGTGCATCATCTGGCTAAACTTTGTGGTCTTTTCAAACACTGTCACAACCTTTTCACTATTTTGGCTTGGTTGTTTTACACATTATAGCTAAAAAAATCAAAAGGTAGGAGCATGGAAGTATAATAATTGCTTGGTTATAAATTCTTAACCTGCTATGATCTGTCATATATCATTGTGATTGGTAGATAAAAGATGACAGCAACTATTTCAAGTTCTGAAGAACCGGCTCCTGGAAAAGATCGCCACATGTCATCATCAGATGAGAAACAGAAGACTGCCCAAATCCACTGAGGATGTGAGAAACAGTCAAAAGTCTAAAAGTCACCTGATCCTCTTGGTAAAATTGACAGAATTATCATTCTTTCTAGCTCACCTGTCTGAGCAACACTCAGGTTGAGCTTTTGTGATCCATTGAGTGTCTGTCGTCTGTATGTGTGTCGTTTAGACATTCACATCATTGAATTTACTGTTAACACTCACACTCTAGCGTCTTAATTTCTGAAGCAATAATCCTTAAACTTTATGACAATGTTTATAACTATAATGTCCTGCTCACTTCTGCTAATGTCTGGAATCGCCCAATTAAGTTGGGAGTTATGTACATTTTAATATAAAAAAAATCCAAATCCTTTTGCTTAGACTCGAAGGTCTTCATTTTTTTTTTCCCTCATCTCCAAACTTTATGAAAATGTTTATGATCATAATTATGTTGATCAAGATTGATTACGGCTAAGATTGGCCAATTAAGTCAGGAGTTAGGCCCCTTTTAATATAAAAAAAAGAGTCATATTTCACTTTGTTTACACTCTAGCATCTTCATTTCTTAAGCAATCTCTTCCAAACTGTACAGAAATATTTATGGTCATAATCTCTCAGTTCAGTTATGACTCAGTAATGGCCCATTAGGTCAGGAGTTATGGCCCTTTTATTATTAAGAGAAATGTCAACAACTTTAATGTTTGCACTCTTAAAGCTACAATTCTTAACCAATCCTTCCCCAAACTTTCTCAGACTGTATGTCTTGACAATGTCTCAGTTAAGTTTCATATAAGTTTGACGGTGTCAAATCTTGGATAATTCTTGTTTACACTTATCAGGCCACATTTTTGGCTCAATCTTTCTCAAAATTGATCAGAATGTTTGCCTTGATGGTATCTTGGTCAAGTTCCATCATGGATTGGGTGGGGTCCAAAAGTAGGTCACTAGGTCATATCTTAGTAAAATGCTGTTAATGCCACAGGGAGTCACATTTTTAGCCAACTATTTGTCAAACTTGTCAGAATTGTTTGTGTTGATATATTGGTAATGGGTTAGTAATGGCCAAAACATAGGTCATTAAATTTAATCCAGGCCACATTATTAGACATATCTTTCTCAAACTAGGTAAGAATGTGCGTTTTGATGATATCTCAGTCAAGTTTGATTATAGGTTAGCCTAAAGGCATGATCAGTAATAATTGAGTGATTAAGGGCCATCATGGCCTGCTAGTTTTATATCTTTATTATCAAGATTTTTCAAATAAAATTAATTGGCTATTGTGATAGCCTTTGCATTATCATCAGCATCAATGTATTTATGCAGTTGTTTATTTAACCTAAATTAAACTAAGTTCACATTGACCGTGGCAAATCAACATGTGTAGCAAAGGAATGGATGTAAAGGATTGGAAAATCATGGTCCTTTTCAACTTAAAAATAAATAACAGGTTTATGCTCCCCCAATCACAAAGATATAGTTGTTGCTTTGTTCATCTGTCATAATTATTGTCTGGTCCATAATGTTGTCATTTATTGATGGGTTTTGAATTTACTTGTCACAAAATTAATGTTCACCATCATATGATGAAGACCAAGGTCCATAGCTCCAAGCTGACTACTGGTAACTGGTAGACACAACAAGACAAGTTGTCCTGGACAAAAAAAAAATTCACATACTGCAGTCCAATTAATTTTCAATTTAAAATACTGGATATTAACTAAAAAAAAAAAATATTCATCACACTGCCTTAACACATGATTGATGATTTGTGATTCAACACATCAGGTCCAGAAACTTAAAACAACCTATTATTCAAACAAATTAATTTTCCCTGCTTGGGATGTTCAATGATTCAAGGTTTAGCTAAATTTTAATGAAATCCACTTTTGTCCGTCATCAGTCATCAACTGTTGCTTTAAACGACATCTACTCCTAAACCGCTGAGCAGATTTTGATGAAACTTTTAACAGGAATGATCCTTAGATGGTTCTTACTATCTCATTTCAGATATTATCTCATGGAAGTTCACCAGTGGTCCAGGTTGAAGGGGACATATGTGGGACATTGTGCAAGCTGAGGACAATGTATATATGATGTCAAATTGACTGTAAAACATATTGAAACTATTAAACTATTAAATGACAATCATAAAAAATTGCTTGACTTTTTTGAAGAAAAAAACACATACAAATGAGTTTTATGCAGGTTTTTTTTTTAACTCACTTCCATAGAGAAATCACTTTTAGACCAGAAAAGAAAACAACTTTTAACATACTTGTTTGAAAAAAAATGCTTTAAGCGTAAGAATAAAAAACATTTTAAGCCAATAAAAACCCAAAAAAAAAAAGGGTTTTAATTATCAAAACTTGCTTTTCACCCAGAAAAAACGCTCGGTAAGCTAAAAAACCCACTTTAAACCCGGTGCCAATACCGCAGGGTTTAACTCGAGTTAAAACCGGTTTTAAACCAGGTTTAGCTAACTTATTTGGGAAGGGAAGTTTAATCAAATTCTGTCCAGTGGTTTCAGAGGAGATGTTGTGTAAAGGTTTCTCTATATACATTTAAGGCAAATAAGCCCCGCCCCTGGCGGCCATGTTTTTTTTTATGGATCGGAATAATTTTAGCAACTTTGGTAGAGGTTGACCCAAGGAACATCTGTACCAAATTATTTTAAAATCTAGCCAGTAGTTTTGAAGAAGATGATTTTTAAAGTTTTCATTTCTTTTTTCTTTTTGTTGCCATGGCAACCAGAGTTCTACATGGATCAAGTTTATTTTAGCAACTTTTGTGAAGATTGACCCAAGGATCATCCCTGCCAAGTTTAATCAAATTCTGTCCAGTGGTTTCAGAGGAGATGTTGTTTAAAGATTTCTCTATATACATATAAGGCAAATAAGCCCCGCCCCTGGCGGCCATGTTTTTTTACGGATCGGAATAATTTTAGCAACTTTGGTAGAGGTTGACCCAAGGAACATCTGTACCAATTTATTTTAAAATCTGGCCAATAGTTTTGAAGAAGATGATTTTTAAAGTTTTCATTTTTTTCTTCTTTTTGTTGCCATGGCAACCAGAGTTCTACATGGATCAAGTTTATTTTAGCAACTTTTGTGAAGGTTGACCCAATGATCATCCCTGCCAAGTTTAATCAAATTCTGTCCAGTGGTTTCAGAGAAGATGTTGTTTAAAGGTTTCTTTATATACATATAAGGCAAATAAGCCCCGCCCCTGGCGGCCATGTTTTTTTATGGATCGGAATAATTTTAGCAACTTTGGTAGAGGTTGACCCAAGGAACATCTGTACCAAATTATTTTGAAATCTGGCCAGTAGTTTTGAAGGAGTTGATTTTTAAAGTTTTCAAATTATTTTTCTTTTTGTAGCCATGGCAACCAGAGTTCTCCATGGATCAACTTTATTTTAGCAACTTTTGTAGAGCCTCACCCAAGGAACATTCCTGCCAAGTTTCATTAAATTCTGTCCAGCGGTTTCAGAGGAGATGTCGTTTAAAGCAAATTGTTGACGACGGACGATCACAAAAGCTCACCTTGAGCACTTTGTGCTCAGGTGAGCTAAAAATATCCTATGCCTTATAAAATTATTTTTTTTCATCCTGCAAACCACTGACCCAGCAATGAAATTCTAAATAGTTTTTTCCCTACCTGTAATACAACTGTCGTGCATTTCAAGGTCAAAGAATCAAAAATGAGAAGCTGAGGGACTCCAGAACCATTCTGAAATACCCGTGCTTGTACTTTACAAGTTGGCCCCCTGTGTAACATTATTATTGCATGCTTTTACTTAGGGCAGAATAGTGCACTTTTCTTACATGGATTGGAGGTCATGGGACTATAAATAAAGAGAATCGTCGAAGTTGATATGAAAAAACTGTATGTGAAATTGTTAATTCAGCGAATTTTCCTGAATATCATTTTTATACAAGTTTACAAAAACAAGCGCATACAAGCGCATCTCTTTTCTTTGAAAAGCAAACCAGTTCAAAAGAATGGCTAATGTCCTGTATGTGTGGAAATATTAAATGCTTCTTTAATAAAAAGAAGATTGTTTAAATATTTTTATATCTAATATTTTATTTAATGGTTCAAAATTAGATTCTGATTTATTACATGGCGCATGCGCAAACATACATAAAGTAGACTGCGTTACTATTTTTACTGCTAAAACAATCACATTATGCAGCCGTTCTGAGAAAAAGTCTGGCCTGCAACTAAACCACTGTGGAGAGGTCTGATTACCTTGCCACTAATGCAGGATGTTTCCTTAAACCAGGCGGTATTCTCCATGGGACAGTGTCCATACCACCAGACTTATTTACACATCCTGTGGTCCCCATATGTGAGGTATTCTGATATCAGCCATGTTTTGTACCGGATTTACACTCACTGCAATGGTAGGACACCATTAGATTTAAATTACGACATAAATCCTCCCCCAACTGATCCACCCATCTGGAACTTTCGAATAAATCTTGGAAATGTCTTTCTTGTTCCGGATTTCAGGCAATATTGCAGTGAAAGTGCACATCAATTTGTGGAGTGGAGACCTGTATAGCTCTCATGCTGAAGATTAACGGAGTTAGGTTTTGCTTAATTTTGGTGCTCCATTCTGCCCAATCAATATGAATCCGTCTTTGCAGCTTGCCAACTTTTCCAAACACTGTAAATCAACGATTATCTAACTTACATCTCCCTTGCAAAGAACCAAGACCCTGAAATGGATTAAACTAGCAGCAAGGAACAACATCACAGATCTATTTCAAGGTATCTGATCTATAATGGGCACTATTAGCAATGCCCCTTGTTACATCTTTTAATAATTTATATTTTTACTCCTACTCCAGGAAAATTTATGACCCCACGTTGACAAAAAGTGCCATGAAAAATGACAACTGCCATATTAAAAATGTAAATATTATTAATGACTTTTGTTTGGTATTTCTGGAATGCCATTTAATATATTTGATAGAATAATGAGCCAAAGAATATCAAGTTACATCAACGTAGGTTGGTTTCTCATAGAAAATGATTGTAATTGCTCTCACATGAACAATGTTCATGTAATAAAATTTCCATCTTCAATGTTAACTACCTTTGTTAATTAAATCTGCAACAATGGTTGCTTCCAATATCACACGTTAATTTATAAACAAACAAGAAGTGTTCTTTGGAACACATATGTCACCCGCTGAAAGAAGCGTGACAGAATGAGTAAGAGACAGACAGATGGACAAACAGACAACAAAGAAGTGATTCCCATTTGTCATCTTTGCTTACAGTAGGTTAATCCTGCCTCTGAGCACATTGTGCCCTTTGATTGTAATTCAAAAACAAGAAACATGTCAAATGAATGAAAACCAGAATTTCAGGTGTCGCTCCAGGTAAGCAAAAGTATTTTTAGAAATAGTGACAATGACCTTAATTACTTGAATATCAATCTGAAACTTCCTCTTCCAAGGTATCTACCTACTTAATCTGACCATCATACATCTCTCCTAAAAGAAGTTATTTGACAGAAACAAAATACCTATTTTCAGTAATAGTGACATTGACTTTGGCCTGATCATCCTGAAAATCAATCCAAATCTTCCTCTTCGCAAAAGGTATCTACCTACCAAGTATGAAAATTATCTCAATTCTAACAGAATTCATTGATGGAAACAACCTGTTTCACAACATAATTATGAATTAATCAAAGTTGTTACCCAAGGTTTCATTCCAGATTGTACATCCATTACTAGTCATGTCCATATAAACAAGTATGCCAATCTTGCAGGGTTCAAACCCCGACCAGAAATAATCAATAATTACAGAGCAGCCCAGTTTTCCAAAGCATTCAGGTTTTGGAAACATCTGAACTGTATTTGCTCATAAAGATACTGCAGAACATCATGTGCCAAACCCTCTATAACTAAGAAAACCAGCACTCAGTATTAAACCTACTTTATCATTATTATTAATAACCGAACCCTGTAATATACTGAATTGTTTCTGAGATCCTCTCAAGAACATAAGTGGGTGTCTCGACTAATCAAAAACAAACAATCTTTATTTCATAAAATTAACAAAAGGTAAAGATGTCAATAACTCTATTAGCCCAATATGCTAACCCAGTACACTGAATACATGTCAGTAACCTAATAACTTCAGGGGGAGGTACCGAGGAAGAATTAAGTGAGGCAATGAAGTGATTTTCATCTCAGACACACTGTCTGCAGTGTACATACTGAATAGATCCATGACATTTCATGAGCATCCTTATCTTTCCAATGGCACTCTTCTTACTGCTCCTTGTAACATTAAACTCAGATGCAAACAGATAAACATTGCCATTGCCACTTATTTTAGCTGCAGTTCTTGAAATGCCAACACCTTACCTAGTTCTACTAAGAACTGCAGGGTAAGATAAGAAAACTTTAGTAGTCAAAATAGAAGATGATGACACGATTGCAGAATTAGGGTCTATAAACAGAGGCTGATCAAGTACAGTGAAATGCTTTTTCTAGTGGCTGCCATTCAATTGCTTGCATGTCAGTATGTCATAAAACAATTCAGTGCAGAAGAGTGTCTCTTTTTTATATGAATTAAACCTCCATAAAACAATATAAATTTTCTTAAACTTAATCATGAATACCAATTTGTGGTAAAATACATATTCATTCAATGTGTCACAAATGAATAACAATTTACTTACAAACTAAGGCTAAAGACTTGACAATCATTAGTTTCGGATTGGACATGGACCATCAATACTTCAATTTACCTCTCAAGATTTTATATATATGCAAAATAGATGATCAGATTATCCAATAGCTACACTGGGATATCATGTGACCTAAATTATTCAAAATAGCACATAAGATTTTTTTTTACATTTTGTGTGCATTTATTGACATGATCTTAACTGGAAATAGCTGCCTAACTATGCATGGTGACTTAAAATTTCAACAGCAAACAAGATGTGTTCATAAAACCCAATGTCCTGTCTGAGCTTAACTATTCTGGGGACCCACTCAAGGGGGTCAGATGCAAAATAACTGATGTCAATTGCAAAGGCTTCCCTAGTGAAGTAAGTATGCAAATATAAAGCCTTTATCTCATATAGTAAATGAGTTCTGTTCTGGACAAAAGTTCATTATAGAATTAAACAAGGCAGTCCAAAGGACAGCTATATCCCCCGCCGCTGGCCAAATATTAGAATTTGTTTGGTCATAGGATTATGTTCACCTTAACCTGGCATGGTTGTAGCAGACATAAAAGATCAGTTTAAGACAATTTAACTTTCCGGAGTTATGTATGAATCTCAGAATTCGGAGGCACATATATTAAAAGTTTACTGACAAGTTTTACATGGGAAACAGTACAAAAAGTGAACATCAATGAAGTATAGGATGTGTTAGGTAACCACAAAGTACATGTGTAACTCAATTAAAAACTTTACATATCATGAAATAATTTGTATGATTGTGAACATGACATACTATTATTTACCGAGTACAATAAATCACTGTGGAAGTGCAATCCAGGTCAAGAAGTGGTCTGTGTAAGGCAAGGGGAACACTCCTGAATGAGATATGGAGCGGACACGAAAATAACATTTGACCTGCAAGTATGACCTTGACCTTGAGCCAGCGTGACCGACTCATGCCTTCTGCACATCAGCTCAATGAGGTTAACATTTTAGCCGAGTTTGAAGAAAATGTGTCCATGAAGAAAATGTGTCCAAGCGTTCATGAGATATGGAGCGGACACGAAAATAACATTTGACCTTCAAGTATGACCTTGACCTTGAGCCAGCGTGACCGCCTCATGCCTTCTGCACATCAGCTCAATGAGGTTAACAATTTAGCCGAGTTTGAAGAAAATGTGTCCAAGCGTTCATGAGATATGGAGTGGACACGAAAATAACATTTGACCTTCAAGTATGACCTTGAACTTGAGCCAGCGTGACCACCTCATGCCTTCTGCACATCAGCTCAATGAGGTTAACATTTTAGCCGAGTTTGAAGAAAATGTGTCCAAGCATTCATGAGATATGGAGCGGACACGAAAATAACATTTGACCTTCAAGTATGACCTTGACCTTGAGCCAGCGTGACCACCTCATGCCTTCTGCACATCAGCTCAATGAGGTTAACACTTTAGCCGAGTTTGAAGAAAATGTGTCCAAGCATTCATGAGATATGGAGCGGACACGAAAATAACATTTGACCTTCAAGTATGACCTTGACCTTGAGCCAGCGTGACCACCTCATGCCTTCTGCACATCAGCTCAATGAGGTTAACACTTTAGCCGAGTTTGAAGAAAATGTGTCCAAGCATTCATGAGATATGGAGCGGACACGAAAATAACATTTGACCTTCAAATATGACCTTGACCTTGAGCCAGCGTGACCGCCACATGCCTTCTGCACATCAGCTCAATGAGGTTAACACTTTAGCCGAGTTTGAAGAAAATGTGTCCAAGCGTTCATGAGATATGGAGCGGACACGAAAGTGTTTCGGACACACTGACGGACTGACGGACGGCCTGACGGACGGACGGACGGACGAAGGGCATTCCTATAACCCCCCTCCCGCTTCGCGACGGGGGATTAATAAAGGGAGATAATTAAAAATTTGACCAGGTGGAGCTACGGTTCTTGGTCACTGCATTTCTCCTATAGTCACCATCTATGCATATTTCAAGTTTTGGAAAGTTTCAGATAATAATTTGGATTATAATTTAACAAAACAAGATGTGTCTTATTAAGTGTGCTCTGTGCAATATAGTGAGTTTGTTCCCTTAGATTATTGACTTCCCTAAACTCTCTTTAAATTCGTATTGAAAAAAAAAAATATATATCCCAGTACATTATTTTTAATTATAGCTTAATATAACACATTATTTTATTTCTAGAAACATAAATGAATTTATCAGGAAACCATTTTCTATTTCATACATCATCTTGCGATCTTCAAAGAATGTTTTCCTATGTAGGATGCAATGATCAAAGGTCTTGCTATATCATCAATTGATGCCTAATTGAGAAAATGTAGCTTTATAGTGAATTAGCAGTATTACATTTATCATTCCAACTGGTTTTTTTATGTTATCAAATGCTATAAACAGCAAATAGGCAATATAAATCAAATTACATTACCGCCAATCGCAAAGATCTATTAGATCTTCAAAGTGATATGATACGCAAAGATTGTTTACACAAGAGAGATTAAACATCCACAATTAACATCATACATGATTATTATTTCTGTACAGAACTGCCAAAAAACCAACCTACTATAGGAAAAACAAGCCAAATTATTTTCCGTTCAAGATCTCAAATATGCAACTTAAAAAAAATAAATATTCGCTATATATTTAATAACCCTTTCTGGCGTCTTTTATCAATTCTACAGATTAGCTCTCAAGAAGTGTTGGTTGTTCACACTGAGAAACAAGTAAATCGATAAACTTAATGTGTTCAAAGAATCCAACAATAGCTCTGTGTTTTATTTACTTTTTATATCAAAATAAAACTAAAGAAAACTGTTCTCACAAAAAAAATTAAAAAAAATTGCATTCTATTTCTATAGAAATTTAAATTCTTATTTTTTTCTTACACAGAAAATCTTGCAGGGAAATAATCAGATAATATTCTGATATTAAGAGATATTATAAAAGTAAGGTCATATTTGAATTTTGTTGCTATACATTTTTTCCTTATATGTTGTTGTTGTATTGGGGTGTACCGTCGCTGCGATAGTATTTCAATCATATAGCGACATCCAGCTAATTACAGGTGGAGGAAGACCCCGAGTACACAGAGGTACCCCGGTAGAACCACCGACCTACTGCAAGCCAGCTCGAAGGCTTCCTCACATGGAAAATTCGAAGTCCCTACCAGGATTCAAACCCACAGTGGTGAGGGGCTGAGTTTCTTATATGTTCTGACATCCAAAATCATTACAACACATACATACACAGAGCAAAAAGAAAGGGAGATAAAACAGTTAACATTTTTAACAACTCAAGCAAGTTGTGGCTGGAGTCAAACCAATTACCTCTAGGTTACAAGGCTCAGATGACCATCAGGTCACTGGCATGAAGTGATACTACAACCGTGTGCTACTATGAAAATGTTCTTCATTTCAATATAAAAGGTCTACAAGAGCTGTCTACTAGTTTTCTGTATATATCAAAAGAGAGCATAATTATGTAGGAAAAACAATTTTATCTGACAAACACATTGCTATGATAACACTTCTTAGTATAACAACATACAATCCTCATCAATAAAAAGGATTCCCTATGAAGAAACCACTCAATTATCCTTAATTCTCTAAACTACAAAGCAGTTATAAGACCCGCTTCAACCTTTAATGGCTTTCCCATAATCAAGAGTCTAGACTTTAATGAATATAACACTTCCTCCATTGAAACAATACAGCACTTAATAACCTCAAGATCCAAGCACCTGTCAAACAAGACAAGAAACGGAATGTGACATCTCCAAGTTCAAGGTCATCCTCTGCTTATGCCAGGTGTTGTTATGACAACTGTTCACCTCAAGGTCACAACAGCTGCAGCGGCAAGCATCCCACACAGCACCAGCTGACACCCTCTCAGTGCTAACCGTTTATTGCATTTATCACTATCGGCTGGCAATCTGATGGTTTATGTTTCTTAGTGCCTTGCTTTTCTCGTTGTGCTCCATTTTTATTGTTTGTGAGCGAGATAACCAACATTTGTACACCTCTGTGATGGAGTGATCCCCGACAACCGTTACCAGCAATCACAGAACTATTTGCTTCAGGATACTTGCCATTCTCATTCAAGAGGATGTATGCTCTTGTATGCTCTTTACCTCATGATTACTTAAGTACATGATTATGTCTTGAAAAATATTAACTGACTGAAATTTAAATGATAAATGAAACAAATGGATTTTTCTTTGCCATGCAGTCTCTGTAGAGTCTAAGCCAACAGTGGGGACCTTGACCAGAAGCTGTCTAATCTGGGTCTGCTCTGTTTGCCAATGTATCAAAATGAGTCTATATGAAGTGGTGGGTTAAAATTCTCATGTTCAATATTACCAATACTTAGCTAGCCGTGTAATTTAGCTCAAGTAACTTGCAAGTTGCTGAACTCTTATCAAGCTAAATTTCTTAATTGGACTTGTCCTTTTCTTCATTTTGGACTGTACCATTAGTTGTTTATCGGTGTGCTTGTTGAAAATTTACTGACGGAATAACATTTGTTAGGGTAAGAAGAGGAAAGAAAGGACATTAATTTCTAAAGGCCAATTTTAGGAAACCTATTTTCTCTCAAATATAATGCAGAAAATCAGAGTTCTGATCTGTCTCAATTGCTTTAAATACACACATTTGGCTTATCATCTTTTTTTCTATAAAGATCTTTTTTCTGCCATAAATGATGAAAATATGTTATACATACTAGAATTGATTCTGCAAACAGCTGGGGCAAGTTAACCGCAGCAAACAGAAGTTATCACTGAAATTAGTCAGCTGGAGTATAAATAACTTCTAATGATCAATTTCATTTTAAAACTTAACCATTTTCTATTGTAATAATTTCTATAACTTGTTTTCAATTGATAATGATGCAAAATAATGTCTGCCAATTTTAGTGTTAATTTACTGCTGCAATAACAAAATACAATGCTCATCGTTATTTATTAATCATGCATACAGGTAGCTATTTCAAGGAGTAGCCTGCCCTCACATAATTATTACAATGATAAGAATATTTGGTCAATCAAATATGAGCAAAACAAAACAAGAAAAGTTCCTGCGTCACCTGCTGATAAAAGTGTGACAGACAAGGTATGACAGATGGACAGATGACGGGAAAGTGATCCTTGTGTGTCACCTCTGCTTAAAGCAAGTCCACAGAAACAAAAAAATGGGCAGAAATAGTGTCCCACCTTCTTTTTTGTCTTTTATTCTGTACCTACAATCATAAATACAAGAAGTTCAAGACTTGTCAGCAAGAGATATTAAGCATAATGCTTTTGTTCTGATGGAGATGCATTATATGAGTTACTCGCAGGCTGATCTTGTTTTATGCTGTTCGCATAGGTATTTTCATGGTTTCCTTTATGAGGGAAAGGGTTAATCATGGTCATTCTTGGTCATAGTTGCCTTAAAAAAATACAATGAACTTTATTGTCCATGAAAAATACTGACATCAGAGTATTCTCACAATCATATAATCATGGTCATCCATGGTCAAATATTCCTATGCAGTACAACTCTTGGCCATGAATGTCCTAAAATCTAAACGAGTCCCTTAGCTTTATAACTGTAAGATATTTTTGCAGTGTACTTTAAAAAATGATTAAAAGAAATGAAAAATCGAAAATAGAGAACTGTGAAAACTCTTCAGACAGAGAAGTACATTATTTGACTAGACCTTCCCTTGTCTCACATCAAATAAGTGATGATTTCTCATAGCAGTAAAGATATCAGTATTAGTCTTCAATTCTAAGACCATACAAACTAAGTTTTCACAACTCCTCATTTTTCCCTTATCTAAAAAATTTACCAAAGTCCATGAAAAATCATTTCCTCAAGAAATACAGCAAAATTGATGCAGAAAAGTAATAGTACAAAGTCTATTATTGGGAAATTTCCCGCCTTTCTGGCACCTTCCATCTCAGAGCAACATTTCTCAAACCTTGTACTTTTCAAATGCCCGCAAAATCATCAATATATATATATATATAGTGATTTCTGTAACAAGTTTGTCTAGCTGGCAAGTGGATACTCCATCCTCAACACATGGCTGACTCCCTGAAGAGACGCATGTGGTCTCAACTAATGTCTGGGGTCTCCAAGAAAATGCGCCCCTATGGAATAAATAAGTGACAAATGCCGCATTTGACGTCATATAACAGCCATGAGACAAGCAATATCGCTGCAAGATGTATCATTATGTAATAAAAAGTACCTCCCATTTGGGAGATCAACAGACACCGTTTGTTTTCACGCGTCAGTCCTCATGAATTATGCAACCATCAATGCCACTCATGATACTGTCAATGTTTTTTCCAAAATACTTCCATAACCCCAACATACAGGCAATTGAATCTGGAGTCACATGATAAATTGCTGAGCTTTCCCCCTTGTATGCCCACAAACTTTTTGTGTCCTTCTTGGATACTGTATTCAAAATTTAACTGATTTCGTTGAAACTCAATTTAACCCTTTCCCTCATATAGACTCATTTTGACTCAGGTATCACATAAAGCCTGATCTGCAGAAAACCACAGTTAAACCTTACCAAATTTAATTACAAAATCCTCATTTCTAGACCACTGAGGAGCACCGAACAGCATAAAACTGATCTGGTTTTATGCTATTCGCATAGGTCTTTTCATGGTGTCCTTTATGAGGGAAAGGGTTAAGAGAATAACATTTTCCTGTGCAATGGATCTACACTTTCCTAGTTTATTTGTCAGGTGAAAAAGACTTCATCAACATTAATGTGGGAGAGAAGAAACTTATTTTTATTTTAAATTTCTACCAGTCAGCTGTGAATTATCTGCTTTAACAACATACAAATGAAAGGTATGATAATCAAAGAAAAGCAAAAACATCAATTTGATATTTAATAGTTGATCCCTTAGACAAACTTGTTAGAGTCCCCCCCCCACACACACACACACTTACACAAGGTGGAGGTAATGGAAATCAAAGAAAATCAAAAGACCTTAAAACAGTACTGGAACATCTTGCTTTGCGTGGCTTTCAAGATATAAGGACAGTTTCCAGGATGAGTTGACTTAGTGTCAGATTAATGAAATGAGAGTGATTGGAATCTGGAGGTGGTGGGTACGAATTCGAATCCTGCTGGGAGCAAGGGTTTTTCATGACCTTCTCCAGGTGCAAAGAACTGGTCCAAACCAGGAACTGTCGGGAGGGATTAGTATGAGTTGTAATTTCCAAATTGATGCAAAATAAATCAAGTTAATGCAAAACAGTGTAAAATAAACCCAAAGGATTCCATTATGTTGTGCTTGAGGAGAGGCATTTTCCAATTAAGTTTGTAATTGAATGAACTCATTCAATTAGTAAATAAACATAAATGCAGTGTTTAGTGGCATAATAATATTTATTATGCTGGATGTTTGAGAGACATAATTGCTTTTATCAGATAATCATAAGCTGGGGATATCATTAAATTATTATATTCTTTGGGTGGAAACATTGTTTGGTACGATTCGAGACTAATATGCACAAAAAATGAAACAATCATGAAATGAAAAAATATTTATAAACAAAAATTTGCAATTGTAATTTTGAATATTTTGAACAAAAGTATATGGCGGTTTTGTTTTTTAGTTCAGGAAAGTGCTTTTAGTTAAAATCTAGCAATGGAAATACAGCATAATTCATTAAATAAACACAACCTTTGCTTGCTTGTTTGCTGGGTTTATTGTTCCACTGACAGCAGTCATTCAAGGACTTTATCAAACACTATCTTCCTTTGGTCTACTTTCAACAATTTGCTTTATCAATGGTTGATATCCCAACTGAGGCCCATCAATACCAATGCAACATTTAATTGTTGGGTTATAAAGATACAATAAAATGTAATATCTAATCAACATTTTGCTACTAAAATTGTCCACAGAAAAAGGAGTAAACAGACACAAAGTAAAAACATGGTCATCTTCTCTTGTTTCCCTTTCTAATTTCTATCAGTAATTTCAGCCACTGCATTCCTTTCTTTCCCTTCTTCTCAAGAAAGAAAGAGTGCATCAAAATCATCCATCCGGAAATATAAATGTTAAATCTAACACTTGCTGGATCAAACATTCTGTACAAGTTGATGCTTTTAGAATAAAGTATCTGTCGGAACAAAATAAGAATAGTTCTATTACATCTTGGAGACTTATTCGGATTTTATTATTACAGCATAATCATTTATTTTCAAGGATGACTATTTTTTGTTGATATTGTGGATTATAGGCTTTCTCCATATATCCCCACAAAACAAGATTTATCACTTAACCCTTTCCCTCATATAGACTCATTTTGACGCACTCAATAGGTACCACCACATAAAGCCCGATCTGCAGAAAACCACAGTTAAACCTTACCAAATTTAATTATAAAGTCCTCATTTCCAGACCACTGAGGAGCAGAGAACAGCATAAAACCTGATCAGCCTGCGAGTTACTCGCAGGCTGATCTGGTTTTATGCTGTTCGCATAGGTCTTTTCATGGTTTCCTCTATGAGGGAAAGAGTTAAGATGATGAAAACCCCAAGATATCGATTTGTCAATTAACTGTAAGCATGTCAGTCTTGAGAAATATATCAAAGGGCCATAACTTATTTAAAATCATGACGTGATAATATGCACAACTAGCCTTGGTACTTCTAAAGTCCTGTAAAGTTTCATCAAAATTCAACAAAAGGTAGCCGAGAAATAGGGTGGAAAAATCTTGTCTACAGACGAACCAACCAACAGACCAACGGTGGAGACTATAATATAGCCCTATATACTTATTATCTGGGGGTATAAAAATATCCATTGAAAATACCCCACATGACCTAGATGAGGAATACAAATATATACCAGCAAAACTGACTTCACCATAGATCCCACAAAATTCAATGTCATTGAAAAATAATGATATTTACATTATATCTCTTCAAAGTTTTTTGAGTGGGAAATGGAAGGAAAATAAAAATCCTGACTAAAATCTGCACCTAGCTTGAACCCCTTAATGAAAACTTCAGACAAAAATATCTTTACCTAAATTGCAGCGGGAATAAAATCTTGATAAAACACGACAGTTAGTGCTTTAACAAGAGGAAGAGAGGGATTAGAACGTGTTCAAAACATGGAAGACAACGCGGCGATGCCAACATTCGGTGCAAAATCATTATATTTGAAATTCAGAGAGACTAACAATATGTTAGTAACAAGGCCTGAATTAACGGGAAACATCGTTGAAGGTGAAATAAAAATTCTAAGAATTTCTGCATTCCACACCATTACAAAAGAGGAAATGTCAGTTATCATCAATAGGTCATTTTTTACAGTTTTCTTAGTTAAAAACAATCCAACGCTTCAACCTTTTTCATACCAAAAATTTGATTTCTAGTCATGACAGAAATATAAACAAAGATGAGATGATGAAAAAAAAAAAATTACGATCTGAAATATTAAATTATCAATCACTTGGATCTGGAATGACATCAAACGGAAGCACTCTATCAAATTATTTCAAGGCCTAACTAGATCGATGTTTATTTTAGACTTCTAGACCAAAGAAACCCAATCTTTAATGCTTCCTTTAAGTTTATTACATAATTTTGATGTTTGATGGCCTGGGGAATCAGGCTTAATGTTGCTGATCAGTTTAAATCATGGTGTCAAAAACAGCTGCAATCAAATGGTTTTATACATCTGTCTTAGCAAAACAAGAGGGCCATGATGGCCCTGAATCGCTCACCTGAGTACCATTGCTTCAACTGATGTCAAGGTTTTTAAACAGACAAGGATTCTGATATAACTTAATCTAAAACATTTTACCCCTGACAATACTACACACCAAATATCTAAGCAATGGGCCATATGGTTTCAGAGAAGACTTGGGCGCAGGGTCATTTATCACCGTAGGGCCAAGACTTTGAAAATCTTTGTAATGAACCATTAGATGCTACTACATACCAAAAATCTTAGCTCTAGGCCTTATTGATTCATAGAAGAAGATTTTTTAAGATTTTCCTATTTAACTCTATGTAAAACAAGTGACCCCTGGTGTGGGGTCATTTATCACCATAGGGCTATGATTTGTACAATCTTGGTAGTGGCCCATAAGATGATGCTTCATACCAAATATCTAAGCTCTAGGCCTTATGCATTCATGGAAGAAGATTTTTTAAGATTTTCCTATGTAACTCTATGTAAAACAAGTGACCCCTGGTGCGGGGTCATTTATCACCATAGGACTATGATTTGTACAATCTTAGTAGTGGCCCATAAGATGATGCTACATACCAAATATCTAAGCTCTAGGCCTTATGGATTCATAGAAGAAGATTTTTTAAGATTTTTCTATATAACTCTATGTAAAACAAGTGACCCCTGGTGCGGGGTCATTTATCACCATAGGGCTATGATTTGTACAATCTTGGTAGTGGCCCATAAGATGATGCTACATACAAAAAAAAAGGTTTTTTTTTAAGTTTTTAAAAACCCCTGGGGCGGGGCCAATTTTGACCCCAGGGTCATAATTTGTACAATCCTGGTAGACAGTCATAAGATCATGCTACATACCAAAAATCAAAAGGCTAGGCCTTGTGGTTTCAGAGAAGAAGATTTTTTAAATTTTCATTTTTAAAATCTATTTTTAGCTCCTGTGACCTAATTATGCGATGGACCAGAACCATTTATACAACTTTAGTAGAGCTTCATCCAAGGAACATTCCTGCAAAATATTTTTCAAATTGGCCAAGCTGTTTAGGAGGAGATGTTGTTTGAAGCAATTGTTGACGCCGGACGCACGCACGGACGGACGCACGGACGACGGACGCCGGACAAAAGGCGATCAGAAAAGCTCACCTTGAGCACGTTGTGCTCATGTGAGCTAAAAAGTCATAAATTTTATACAAGATCGGTCATTTAGTAATGTCATCAGTGCATTCTGGTGTATCCCCATGTTTTTTGTTATCAGAAAAATTTCACATCAAGTAATAAAACACAAGGACTCTAAGTATCGTGATTCCAGACAACTTCAAAATAAATATCCTTAACATTTAACCAATAAAACGACCAATTAAAGTCTTCACATTGCAATACCTTACAACAACGACCATTAGAATGTATTTCATCTCCCAGGGTTTTCAATGGCACACAATATGGTCCATATTGTTTAGAATGACACCCAGACATTTCAAATTTTGTCTCTGTATCTATACTTAAAGGGTCACATGACCCCAATGACCTCCCACCTCTTCATTTATATGTTTACCATTGATATTTCCTACAAAAATTCTCACACTGAATTCTTTGCTTTTCCAGACTGCAACAAAATGTTTTAAAGGAGTTCTGAAATTCACCAGTTTGTCTCAACTTTGAATTCCATATAACTAACGATCTTCTCCTGTCTGATACCATACATTTCTAATATCAACCCAGCCAATACTCATAAACAATCTACAAATGGAAAGACAAAACACACAGAAAGTGATTTTATCTACGAGTCTGTTGTAACAGTTTTCGGTCAATCTCAATACCAGGTGCCTCTGAAAGAAACGCTGACAAAGAAGTATCACTTCTCTGAAGTTTATTGATTTCAATAGCATGGCAATATATTATGTAGTCAAAAGAGGCCAAAAGGTGAAGAACTTTCCAAAAGCTTTGAAAATTGTTCTATTCAAGACACATTCTGTAATTTCATCATCAATAAAATTTGCACATACTCACTCAAATGAGCTGGCCTTGGTGTTAAAGACAAAAGACAAAGCCAAACTCTTCTGATTTCCAAGGAATTTTCTTCACAGATTAAGTTGAAAGAAATGCAAAAAAACAACAACAACAACAACAACAAAAACAACACCTCTGGATAAGTTCAGATACTGAAAAAAAATTCAAAAACAGTTCCTGTTTTTGAATTTTGTTCTAGGTGTTATACAAAAATAATCAAGAATAAAGATTTTTTTGTGTGTTTAATCTTCAGACACATTTGAAACATCTACAAATATGGTTTCTTTACAACACATTGCAGATGCAGTTTTACAGTATTGGCATCTTTTCAAATTCTCTTACACAAGATCTTTGTTATGATTTTGAAGGCAAGTCTCTATTATTCAGCTAAACAGAAAGCACATCATGTCTACATAGCACATCATGTCTACATATTTAGATATACAATAGAATATTCCAAATTTGTAGCGATAATGAATTTTGAGATTTTGGGAATGAGGCAAAATCCGTTTAATGAAACATAAGCTGTATCAGTGGCATTAAGGCCACAATCTAGATAATTTTCTTCATTAATTTGGTTTCTACAATATTTATAGTGGTATAATACTATTGCCACTTGGGTGCAATTAGGTTGGATAGTTTATACTGCAGGAACCTGAAGACTCCGAGTAAACCTCCCGCCAAGAACCACCCAGGAGCAACCGATGGATACATAGATCATCAAAACATTAAACAATCCCACTGAATGACATTTTTATGCCCTATCTTACTCTATAATATTTTTATTTAGCTTTGTGCCAAGTAAAGGTTCAATGACTACAATGAATTATTGATATCATTTCTGGCAGCAAAATAATTTACTGTGACATGAATATATAAATATAGCTATGATAACATAACATGTGACTTATCCTGTACTAGAGGGGTTAGATGGACCTATTTAACCCTTTCCCTCATATAGACTCATTTTGACGCACTCAATAGGTACCACATAAAGCGTGATCTGCAGAAAACCACAGTTAAACCTTACCAAATTTAATTATAAAATCCTCATTTCCAGACCACTGAGGAGCAGCGAACAGCATAAAACCTGATCAGCCTGTGAGTTACTCGCAAGCTGACCTGGTTTTATGCTGTTCGCATAGGTCTTTTCATGGTGTCTTCTATATATATATATATATACATTATATTCTATATATATATCTACAACATAAGTATACTAGACTTAAGCAAAAATGCAGAAAAATCAATGCTATGTCAAAAATAAATACTTAAGGCTAAAAAAAAATCACATGTGACATGAAAACATCATAGGACTTATTTTTCTATGCTAATGTAACTGCAATCGAATGATGTAACTCTTTTTATCATGTGATCACTTTACCATGCGCAAGAATATTGTTTGTTTCGATGTAAAGGTGGCTCGCAAATAAATCTGATAGTAAATGTGCAGCATTCGGTCATTTTAGGCTGTTACAATAACCCATGTGAAGTCCAAAACAATCATTGTAACATACTAATAATCACATCAGCTATCAACCTCACGATATTTCCAGGGGTTATTTCTTACACTAAAAAATGACCGAAATCTGAATATATCTACTATCCAAAATGAGTTCCGAGTCTCTGACCTGTGCAGAAAATTTGCATAATTACTTCAATCTAAAAAATAGAATGTTGTAGATAAGGTACTGCATGAATACAAATCAAAGCTCTGAAAGTGCTGAGAAAACAGGAATGCTGCATTTCCTTTTATTTATCAAAGAAAATTCAATTAACGATGATCGACCTGTGGCTCTTCAAACACTCTTTCATTTGAGACACACACAACTTCAGTGCCTTCAGTGCTTTGATTTTTCAAAGTGTGAATAGGTCTATATGGTTGTAGTATGAAAAGTGACAACAAATGACCTAGTGCCAAAAGTCTACAACATTAGCAGTCCAGCCAGGTTGGGAGGGGGAAATTTGATCTTCGTCAAGACTGAACTGTATGACGCTGAAGAGCCTCTAGAGGATGAGCGTCTGTCTGTTGTAGTAAGGCAATGGCCGCATCACAACTGACATACCATTCAGAAACTAACCCAATCAGACAACTGTCCTCATGTAATCTGCATGCTTTTGATTTCGGTGAAGACCAATATTATTTTCATAGGCCTATGTCAGCGTTTGTGTTTTCTAAGAGGTTGACCTTGTGTAAAAGTCAAATGTGGACGGAAACAATTGCCAAAGTAAAAGGGGTAATCTACCTTGTCTACCTAATATGTATATGCATTATGATTTGAAAAATTATTTTCACAAAATTTAAGAAATTGGTCTGTGGCATTCAAAACATTTGATATTATAGTTTATCTACAAATGTCTGAGGATGCATCAACTGTGGAGGTGTGATTCTCTAAATTCATGTTACATACTCAATATTTCACTGAAAAATTTCTTCTGTCTTTTAACTTCTAAAGATGGCTTAATATTGTCAACAAATTTCTTAGTAATGAAGGTGATTATTTAAGTTTTCATGTTCGAAGTCTTGTCACATGTACAGAGGGCTAAACTAATTAACAAGATAACTTTGAGGATAGGAATACCATTTTTAAGCAAAGGGTAGATAAAGCTGTACTTGATTGCCCTACACTATCAGGGGTGTAAAATTCCACTTCCATCCTCATTATGGTAAGAAAACATTAGTGTAGAGCAAGTGAAAAATCAAAGCGCTCAGTGCACTGAGAAATAACTATTATACTAAAACCCATGTGTTTCAGCAGGGTTGAACTCAATAGATGCAAAGGCCATATGATGCCAACATTTTTTTTCATGCATCTCTAATTATAGTAAATCAACTGATGTTATTAGTAAATCATGATAATCCTACCAGCAGTCTTTCGGTGCCTAAGGCACTTTGTTACATACTGTTCCAGTTAAAAATTCTATTCACAAGTTGTATAACAAATAAGGTTAAAACTACTTTCCATCAGCGATACCGTATAGTTAAGTCTGCTGCAATAATCATGCAAATCAGCAAAACCTGCTACATTAGACTGGCTCCAACTCCAGGCTAACTGTAACGTTTCAATGTATTTTCTTGATTTTACTATCTTAAAGTTGGGGGAGGATGAGTGATAATTTTAGGAATATTTCACCCATGGACACAGGAGTGGCTAGTCTGACCTACCTTGGGGCAGGTGACCTCATTCTGCTGGACGAGGATCATGGCGGAGGCAATGAGGGCTCCCTGGCGTACGTAGTTCACCGGGTCATTGATCATGGGCTCAATCAGGCTGATGGCTTCCTGCAGACGAATAGGAATATTCATACATAAACTAATGAACTGATCAGTATTAATGACTGAACTTTAACCCTTTCCCTCATATAGACTCATTTTGACGCACTCAATAGGTACCACATAAAACCTGATCTGCAGAAATCCAAACTCAAACCTTACCAAATTTAATTGTAAAATCCTCATTACCAGACCACTGAGGAGCAGCGAGCAGCATAAAACTTGATCAGCCTGCGAGTTACTCGCAGGCTGATCTGGTTTTATGCTGTTCGCATAGGTCTTTTCATGGTTTCCTCTATGAGGGAAAGGGTTAAGTGGTTTATGAAACAATGGACTTTTCTTTGCAGTTTTAGAATCTGAGCTACAATTTTGTATGAGCAAACAGAGGAATCCCCTTTAATGATCTGGGTCTGGTAAATCACTATGACTTTCACTTAAAGTGATTAATTCACCCGCATTGCACCCTTGGCCTCATGTTATATAAATATAGAACAGGATATGACAAACCCCTACTTCTGGGAAGCAAATCTATCATATTAATGGAAACGCTCAGTTTCAACAATATATAATGATTGTTACTATAGAAACAAACACAAACCTGGCTTTATATAATTATGTTCTTCAAGATAATTGAGAAGCATTGATTGTGCTTCAAATCATGTATGGTCATTACATGAGAATATTGCTGAAAACCAGGTAGAGCTCACGTTTTTGTCAAAATGGATTTGAATTATTCAATTCATTAATTCAAGGACTTGGAGTAAAACTATTGTAACTGCATCTTTATTTATATGCAGTTACCTTAGTTTTAAACAAAGCCCTTCATATGTGATTAAAATTAATGACTTCATTACATGCATATCAATTGGAGACTTCATTTTAAGTAACAAATGAAAATGAAGAGAGTTCCAATTTACCTGTTTGGCACACATACACCTAATTAACCCTTTCCCTCATATATACTCATTTTGACGCCCTCAATAGGTATCACATAAAGCCTGATCTGCAGAAAACCACAGTTAAACCTTACCAAATTTAATTACAAAATGCTCATTTCCAGACCACTGAGGAGCAGCGAACAGCATAAAACCTGGTTTTATGCTGTTCGCATAGGTATTTTCATGGTGGAAAGGGTTAATTTGAAAGAAATGGAAAACAAAGAGTGGTATCCAAAATACATCATCACATAAATCTGATATATTTTTGATATTTTTTAACATTTTTATATTATTATAATCAATACACACTTCGTTCATACTGGGTGGTTACATTTTTCAATATACCACATACCTTTTTAAAATATTTAACCTGTAACCTCCTATAGATACATTCTGATGGCAAACAGAGCAGACCCACACCTAACTCCTGGAAGGAGCAGTCTGATCAGGGTCTCCTCTGTTTGCTCAATCAATACTGAAACTAAGATTATAGTTACACAAACTGTAGTGCAAAGAAAAATTCACTGCTTCATATACCATTTAAATATGTATAATAATATTCATCAAGTTATAAACTTGTGAGGTGAGATAGTAACCTTGACCACAACAACTCAACTTGTTGAATATTTATTGTTTAATTGCACCTGGCTACTATTCTATACTGACATTCTATTCATGAACATGTTACTTTGGAACATGACCCTTGTTAGTCCTTAATTATAAAGTTCATTATTTACTTAACCATTACTAAATAATGGAACTTTATTACATTAAAATGTAAAGACACTAAGATAAGTCCTTGACCCCTGACTGACCTTGAGACCAGTTCCAGCACAGGCAATTCCCAGGGCCATGGCAGCACCGAACCTCACATGGGGATTGTAGCTCTCGGACAGGAGGGACACCACACTGGGACATTGCTCTGGAGTCCTGCAACACAAAACAGTTGTCATGGTAACTAACAGTATATGCAGTAAAAGAGAATGCTAATGTAACATGGTTCATGTCATTAATTAATTACATACCTGTCTTATTGTTACTCTTGGGCATTTTTAAAATCAAACAAACTGAACAATAAAAATATATGCAAAAACAGTTTTATCTGAACACTCTTCAAAACTGTTCATGCTGCCCCAAAGAGAACCGTGATGGTCTTATATTGCTCACATATTCATAAAAAATTGTTCATCAAAATTGTGAAATTGAAGAAACCAAAGAGGATTATAATTCAAGGGCTATCACTCCTGATCTGCTTTTTTGATATAAGATATAATTGAACTTGGTCATAAAAATTGTTACAAAATTTGAAGATGTTAGCTTAAGAAATGAAGTGGCTGGAGTGTAAACCAACTTATTTTGACTGATGCATGGATAAACAATGATCCTAATAATCCAGGTGAGCTAAAAAAAAGCATTGTTTTACAGCAATCTTACATAGTTTAATGTGAATGCAGGGTAAAATCACTGAAAACCTTTGCTAACAGCGTGAAACAATTTAACAACAAAGAGGGTTCTCACACTAATGGTCTTCCAGACTGCAGCTGGCACAAGACATGATGGCAAAGAAAAAATATCAAATTCTGTTTTGTCATTATTCTGAGGGAACAATAGGCAAGCCAATAAACACACCTGGCAATCAGTTTTATTTCTAATTTAATAATAAAGCCATCCAGCTCCACCAATCAACAAGCAATCACAAAGCATTGCTGAAGAATATTTCTATAACAACTCGGTTTACAGCAAAAATGTCATTTTTTTCTTCTTTAAATAACAATACTAAATCTTCAAAAATAATACTATTTCAAACACAAAAAGAAGTTCTCTGCTTCAGGGAAAAAGGCCATGGTAAAAACATTAGGACATCAATACCAGACATGGCACAATATTTTAGGGTTAACTTTTCATTGTAAGGTCAAAATGTTGGACAACCCATTCCCCTGAGATTGTTTGTTATACCTACTTGTCCATATTTAACACCAAAACAAATTCAAACACTATTAAACAACATAGAATTTCAGCTCTAAGTCCATAATGAAAGACAGAACTTTCATTTTTATATATGTTGTCAGATACAGAACAAAAAACAACAAAAACAACCCTTGAACCTTTTTCTTTCCTCTATTCCAACCATCGTATTCAAGTGTCACAACTCACTCTTTTAAGTGTTCTTTTTTCATTGTAGGGCCAAAATTTTTCCACTTAAATTGAGATTTTCAAAGCTGTGTTGACTGCGTACAACCTGAGATACATTACTGTATGAGCAAACAGAGGAGGTCAGAAACTGGTCTGTTGACTCAAAATGAGTCAAAAAGAAAATAAATAATATTAGTTTTTACATGATGCTTTTAAAATCCTCAGGCAAGGTATCAAAATGTATCTTAAACATCTTATGAATAACTGCAGTATCCAGATTTTCTTTCACAAAATATACCAGTCTTTAACCTTAGCTCAAGGTCATCTTGAAGGTCAAGGTCACATGTACAAAATACTAATGTCAATCTTTAGTCCTAAGAATTTTTTTTATTGTAGAAGATACTGGCTGGAAGAAGAGAAAAGATATAGCCAACATAAAGATTTTTGTTTTGTTTTGTTTTAAACCAATTAATGTCTCCTTAACACTGCTTAATTATATTTCACACCACAAATACCCATGTAGCACAATCAATTCCAATTTTCTATTTTTCTAAACAGTAACACAGATTACACAAACAAATCTGAACTATGTTTTTTTGATCCAATTTTGTTACAGCTTCCAATGCTGAAGATTAAGATAAAAATACGTTTTGGACCTCATGGCCTTTCACAGAGATAACCAAGGTTTCCTAATGTTTCATTAGGGTACTTTGGTTATCTTGGTAGAGGTTAAGTGATCCAAGATGTAGTGGAACCATTACAGGGACTGTACCTTAAAAGAGGACAAGATGTGATTATGATGTACAGTGGAATTGCGTTCCATTGCATCAACCTTACACCATAAACTTTTTCCTTCTTGAGAAAACTGACATCAGCATAAAAATTCAATAAAATGCCTATTTGTTTCATCACTGAGGTGAACTGCTACTCCTGAAGGTTTTTTTTAAAACATCAAAAACGGTCGTTTAAGTCACCTACAGAACACAACTCCAGTAATTATCAAAACAAAGGAAACATCAGACTAAACAAAGTGAGGTCTAAATTTTGAAACTGAACAGAAAGCAGACAGAGTGGATTAGAACTGGGACATTGATGGTTTCTCCTAAAATAAACAGCACCACAAAGCTACTAGCCATATATCTTCCTCATTCAAAGAAAAGGTATTTGTTTAACAACTTTAAGCTGTCCAAAACTTGTTCTATGTCGAATTCAATTTATTTTTACGTAGTTTCAAATTTTATTTTAAAGAAATGTGACCATTTTTTAAACATTCCATGCTTTTCTTTATTACAGAAAATTGATTTTCCTTCAATTAACAGAGTTGGTCTTCCTTCAAAGAATATGATTGATATTTCTTTTAATAAATAGGGAATAAATAGTGTTGGTTTTTCCATCAATAAATAGTGTTGGTTTTCCCTCAATAAATAGTGTTGGTTTTCCCTCAATAAACAGTTTCCCCTAAAAAAAGAAAGCAGTGTTGGTTTTTCCTTCATAAACAGTGTTGCTTTACCTTCAGTATACTGAGTTGGTTTCCTTCACCAAACAGTGTTGCTTTACCTTCAGTATACTGAGTTGGTTTCCTTCACCAAACAGTGTTGGTTTACCTTTAATAAACATTGCTGCTTTTTTGTTTTAATTAAAACTTTTACACTATTCTTATTTAAATTTTAATTTGCCTCATCCTCTGTGAAAGAAAAAATCTCATTTCCATACCCCTCCCAACAAAACCACAGTTTTCCCCATCGTTATTTCCTCCTACTGAATTATGAAGCAGCTATAAAAGTTACAATTTCTTAAGAAAATTAACTTGCCATAAGTTAATAACATTTGATGAATAATGCAAACAAGAGGGCCAAGATGGCCCTGAATCGCTCAACTGAGACATATTGCTTTCATTGCTTTTTACAACATAATACTGAATACAAAATCCATGCAGAAGAACAGCAATACCAAATATCTAAACCCATGTTCTTGTGGTATCTGACAAGGATATCTTTAAAATCTTTCTTGTGTAAATCTATGTTAAATCAAGTGATCCCTGGGGTGGGGCCAATTTTGACTCCAGTGCTATGATTTGGACTTGGTAGATGTCCATAAGGCAATGTTACACACCAAGTATCTATACTCCAGGTCTTGTGGTTTCTGAGAAGATATTTCTAGATTTTCCTATTTAGGCCTATGTAAAATCAAGTGACCACTGGGACGGGGCCAATTTTGACCCCAGGGCCATGATTTGAACAAACTTGGTAGATGTTCATATGACATATATAACACATTATATATCTTAACTCCTGGCCTTGTGGTTTTTGAGAAGATTTTTTAGTTTTTTCCTATATATGCCTAAGTAAATTCAAGTGACCCCTGGGGCGGGGCCAATTTTAACCCCATGGCCATGATTTGAACAAACTTGGTAGAGATCTACTTGACAATGCTTAACACCCATTTATCAAAACTCCAGGCCTTGTGGTTTCTGAGAAGATTTTTTAGATTTTTCCTATATAAGCATATGTAAAATCAAGTGACCCCTGGGGCAGGGCCAATTTGACCCCAGGGTCATGATTTGAACAATCTTGGTAGAGGTGCACTAGACAATGAATGCTACACATCAGATATCTAAGCTCTAGGCCTTGCACTTTTGTAGAAGATGATTTTCAAAGTTTGCATTTTTAAAATCTATTTTTAGTTCCTGTGACCTACTTTTTCAACCAATCAAAATAATTTGAACAATCTTGATAGAGGGCATCGTAAGGATGATTCCTGTGAAGTTTGGTCAAAATCCATTCAGCTGTTTAGGAGGAGATGTTGTTTAAAGGAAAATGTTGATGCCGGACGGACGTCAGACAAAAAGTGATCGCACCTAACCATCCACACCTGGAACTACCTTTATATGCTGAGTGGCAAGCAAGTGAGCTATACCAGTACCATTTTATAAGACTTTGTTTTGGGATTGAATCCCTAACCTCCTGCTCCCAAGGTGGATGCTCTTACCATATGGCTACTGGGGACAGACATTTCATTCTGAGAACTAGGGGTATATAGTAATATATAAACAGAAATCTCATCAAAATATAACTCAAGAACTGTAGTCTATGATGTTCATTAATACATAAATTTGTGTTGGCAGCTTGTGTTTGTGTGTGTGTGTGTTTATTCCTTCTGTTTATTCCAATAGTCACAATATAAGGTTTCAGGTCCAAAATACAAAATGAATCTGTTTTTTCTTTTTTACAATTAAATTTACAATCAAGCGGTGTCATTTTGATTGCTCCCAAGTGAGCCTGTAATACAAAGGCTTGAAAATAGACGACATCACTTCACACATTTACCTTTCTTAGCAAAACTTAATTTCATATAAACTAGAGTAAATCACAACTTCATTAACTTGTTCCACTTCTGTCTCCCCATTTAATCTGTCAAAATATAGGCAAACTACTCCATAAAGACCAATAAAACTTGGTTATTGCAAGAAATCTTTAAATGGCAATTACTTGTAAACAGCGTTTTAAGAGTTTCGGCACTGTATACAACAAAATAAAACACACCATGAAAATGGGAAAATCAAGAAGTCAATTCTCAACAGACACTTATATCACAGCTGGAACATTTTCAGATGTTAATTAAACCAGTAACCTGCAAATTAATTCTAGCCATAAATCAACAGTATTATAGTTATACTTCTATATGAACCATCCAAAAGCCAGAACTCATAAATCAACACATTAGGCAATTCAACTTGAACATATTTCATAAGCATTCCACCCACGCCAAAAATTATAATAGCATCAATCAGTGGCTAGTAATATCATTAAGCTATACATCTCTGAAATTCCACAACCCTCCACTCTCAAAAATACCCTGAATGAAAGACCTACAAGAAAAATCAAATCACATATAAAACATAATAAATTAACTTTCCATTGCAAGCCAGAATGGCTCATCATCATTCTTTTTTGATATGCTGATCAGCCCTTCTGGCTTTCAATGGACAATATATCTGCATTACCTAGGGACACATGTAGTGGAAAAATGTTATCTAAACTGTACTCTAGTTACCATAACCACCAGATTCTACTGGCAATGTGGCCCACCTGCTGGCGCTATGCCCTGGGGTTGCCAGAACACGGGTCTTTCTTAAAGGCCAGAAGGCCTGCACCGCTGTGTAACTTCAGGTTAAAGATCAGCCCATGTCAGGGGCTTAATTCATCAATACACCAGACTTGTAAAGTTTGATTAAGTAGATTTCTTCTTTTTTGACTACTCAAACCTTGCTAAGCAAAAAATTGATATAATATAAAACTTGTTGGTGACTTTTGGTAGATATGAGAGATGATTCCCAGACATAGATACAATGAGGGTTAAAATTTCCAACATAGTTGGGTGCGTGTGTGGGAGGCTGCACCAACTTAAATTTTATTTCATTTAAAGAACACAGTTTATCAATGCTTATCATAAAATGTCTTTGTACTCTGCAATGATTTCTTAACCCAAAATAAGACGCACAAAATCTTGGCAAGCCAACATGTTCAATAATCATGAAAACATAAATTTCATAAATCAATCAACTGAAAATAACAGAAGCCATGGAGTTTGACTGAATCTCTCATGAGATCTCCCCTACCCATTTTTGACTTATTTCCTGTTGATCAGAACCGACATGTTCAGTTTTTTGCTGACCAGTTTAGTGTCCATGACAACAGCAGTGTCATTACTGATAACCCCTCATACCATCATTAGTGCACGGACCAATCATATGGCTCCGCAATCACTTGTATTTGTTTAACCATAATCGTGTCTGGCGTGGACAAATCAATGCTCTTGCTGCTTTACTTCTAGCCAATAATCTATCTAGGAAATATTAAGCATGGTGTGTTACATGTCTACTTGATGTTATATCTCCTATTTTAATGATAGAATTGAGTCAAGATCCTGCAAATCAGCTGATCTAACAGCCTTGACTCTGAATCCTACACATCTGAAAGAAACAACAGCTACTACTGATGGACTGATAGCACTTTGAATTTATGGGATGGGACAAACAGTTACCCAAATTAAGATTTGGATAAACAAGCTTGAATACTTATATCCTTATATTGTTTTAAACAATTTACATCAAGCATAGAGCTATTATAATAAGTTTGTTTATATTCATAGGGTTTAATGTCCCTATACAAGTTTTTCAGTCATTTGGAGACAAAGTCCTTTTGAGACAGATATGGGGCTGCCACACTGCAGTATCATGTTGTAGAAAAGTTGCATGATATCATACTCAATTACATTATCCTGACAGCGGGCCAACCAGTCTTGCAACTACACTTACATGCTGAGCGCCAAGCAAGGGAGCTATACAGTACCATATTTTACTGCTTTGGTATGTTGCGGCTTGTGATCCAACCCACAACCTCCTGAGCAAAGGATTCCTACATAGCCATACTTTACTTTTTGAGGTGTAGGCATAATCACAAATCTGAATGAAACTTCTGTGGAGCATTTCACCAATCTTGGCCATGTGAACTTGTCCTAATTCAATCATTTGCCAAGTTTCTATTATCTATAGTTCCCATTTAACAAGTTTGGTACAAGAATATCACAAAATAGGGTTGTTACCTGGGGTACACAACTTCCAATTTTTGACCCCCAGATTGCGTAAATGAACCCCAGCTATTTCAAAATTTGTCTCTTTGTCTTGAAAATATCAAAGAAAAACCCTGACTAGAGATTTCACATATGGTGCTACACAGTTTGTTCAGATTGACTAACAAACATATGATTTACTAGTAGTTTTTATATATCTGTAAGCATTACAGGACTATATATTAAGTTTAATATGTACAAAAAACATTTTTTGGAGTAACTTCAAACATTTAACATGCCACAACACTACTGGGTCAACAGACTTGAGTTATTACAAAGAATTGCATATCAAACTGGAATCCATTTTGTAACAGACTAACATAAAACCATGAAATACTTCAAATAAGTACCCATCTGTATTCCAAACACCCCACTAACCATTACATTTGGATCCTCACTTAGACTCTGTCTGCAATTTGTGGTCTCATGGGAGAAAAGACAATAAAATTGGGTAAAATTTAGACTATGAAATTTCACAAAATATTACTTCAATTTTTCTCATTTCACTTATGTTATCAATGACAAATATATATTGGATGACTGCACTCCAGATAACCAAATATCTGATTTTCTATTGTTGGAGATTCTGGCAAACAATAAACAAATTTGGAAGCAACGAAACTATAAATCATATAAGACCATTATTATAATAGAAAAAAAAATGATCATAATATCAAACTATTATTTCAAATTAAAAATAATGGCAAAAAAATTAGATGGTGCTATAGATACCTAAAAGGACCTCTCAAAGATCTTAGCTGAAATTTATCTCTATAGCTCTAATAAAAAAAACCCCAAAATACAAAAAAACAGTACCAACCAGTTTCGACAAGTACTGAATCCTATCAGGCAGATCAAGATCAAACTGCAGTAAAACCTTGCCTTAAGACCACCTCAGAAATCAGATAACCTCACTAATAAGATCACTTATTTTTTTAACCAAATAATTCTAAGTACTATTTTAACTACTGTATATTGGTAAAATTCCTTATTAAGACCAGCTCACTATTACGACCACTATTCCCTGGAACAGAGAGTTGTCTTAATAGTGAGGTTTTAGTATAGTCAAATTTATAATTAAGTATATCTAGGTATTAATCAACCTTAACCCTTTCCCTCATAGAGGACACCATGAAAAGACCTATGTGAACAGCATAAAACCAGATCAGCCTGCGAGTAACTCGCAGTCTGATCAGGTTTTATGCAGTTCGCTGCTCCTCAGTGGCTGGAAATGAGGATTTTATAATTAAATTTGGTAAGGTTTAACTGTGGTTTTCTGCAGATCAGGCTTTATGTGGTACCTATTGAGTGCGTCAAAATGAGTCTATATGAAGGAAAGGGTTAATGGATCTCCAATAAAGTACCAGAAACATCAGAAAATTCTGATTCTCCTCAGGAATGTTCATCCTATGTTTAACCTTCAATGTTTTATTACGATCTCTAGATGTCTGGGCCAAATCACTCAAGATGACATCATGGATCAAATGCATGTTTTTCCCTCCAGGACTGTTACTTTCTGTATGAAGATATTTATTATGGTATTACATAATTAAGTACCCTAAACCATATTCTTTGCTGACACAGTTTCTATATATCAAGACCACACATGCTGGGCCCACCATACCAGACAACTGTGGAGGCCGGCTATAAAATGCAGAACCTCTTGAAGTGCCTATACCCGCAGAGTCTGAACATGTTCCAGATGATGCAAGGGAATCACCTGGTGTAGTTCAGGTAGACACACAAAGTCACATGGTAAGTGGCCACAGTGCTGGTGTTGGTTTATGGATGACTGCAAGGAAACTGAGGGAACCAGAAACAGAAGTTACAGTCAATCAGTCTGACATCTACGACTCCTGCTTTGTCCTTGGATGGCTGATATTTCTCTATTGTTTGTTTATTGGGTTTTATGTCCCTTTGACAGTATTTCAGTAAATTTGAAACCAAAGGTGGCCAGTACATGTATTTAATGGTATAGACATATATACACTTACACAGATTCTTCCATGTAAATAGTAACAAGTCATGGGAAGAACTTCAATAATTTAATTTTGACTACGTAACCTTGTTAGTGTATATGTCTATGCCATCAAATACACAGGCTGGTCAGCTATGTTTGAAACTAAGTCTACTTGAGGCAGATATAGTGCTGCCACACTGCAGTATCACGCTGCAGACATGTGAAATGATACACCCAGTCACATAACCTTGACACCCGGGAAGGCCATTAAAATTTCTTGACCTAAACAGGATTCAAAAGCACATTACTACTGGACAATGGCATCATAATATTAATAATAAAAAAAAAATATAATATTACATAATGGTGAATAATATACCTACTCACATATTTCATATTAAAATGACATTGTTAACCCTTTTCCTCATATAGACTCATTTTAACCCTTTCCCTCATATAGACTCATATTAACCCTTTCCCTCATATAGACTCATTTTAACCCTAAATTCCCTCATATAGACTCATTTTAACCCTTTCCCTCATATAGACTCATATTAACCCTTTCCCTCATATAGACTCTTTTTAACCCTTTCCCTCATATAGACTCATATTAACCCTTTTCCTCATATAGACACATTTTAACCCTTTCCCTCAATAGACTCATTTTAACCCTTTCCCTCATATAGACTCATTTTAACCCTTTTTCTCATATAGACTCATTTTAACCCTTTCCCTCATATAGACTCAATTTAACCCTTTCCCTCATATAGACTCATTTTAACCCTTTCCCTCATATAGACTCATTTTGACGCACTCAATAGGTACCACATAAAGCCTGATCTGCAGAAAACCACAGTTAAACCTTACCAAATTTAATCGTAAAATCCTCATTACCAGACCACTGAGGAGCAGCGAACAGCATAAAACCTGATCAGCCTGTGAGTTACTCGCAGGCTGATCTGGTTTTATGCTGTTCGCATAGGTCTTTTCATGGTATCCTCTATGAGGGAAAGGGTTAACTGGTATTATGCTAATCATACTGACATAATTTTAATTGTTTTATTGTTATCCTGATCAAGGCAATTTGCTATAACAATGTCCATCATGCTGTCATTTAATTACGATTATCCATTAATTTTATATTAGGATGTTTCAACTAGCCATTAAAACCATAAATACAACCATTCATCACACAGGTTCTTCCTCAATCCTGAATTAAGTAACCGGACTTATAAAAGTATATTTCATTTCATCTTAATGATTTGATCAACAGGTGCTATTAAAGAGGGTTATCAGATACGTTAAGATTAATGTTTGATAAACCATTCGTTTCTGGTTTCAAATTAATGAGATGAAGATTCAGATAGATGGCTCTTTTTTTTATAAAATAAGGTGTGCAAAGGTTGCAGATTAATGGCTGTAAACATTTTCTTGTAATAAACATCTTATCAAGCATACCTGTTACATGTTCTATCTGATCCCATTCCTATAAAATATGGCAGACACAGTGTGTGCAATAAAAAATATTATTTCAAAAATAAATCCAAACAGCATCTGTCTGAAATGTAATACAGCTTTCAATATATTGTACCCAAATGTTTGGATATTATGAACACATGCAACACCTGCTGAAAGAAGTGTGATGGAAAAAATGAGACAGACGGACAACAGAGAAGTGAACCCCATGTGTCACCTCTGCTTAAAGCAGGTGACACAAAAAAGCATTCCAAAATTCATTTTTACATTAGCTTTGAATATGAATCCTTGAAAAAATTCCAACCAATAGAAACTTCAGCTATCATTGAGGTGCTACAAAGCATCAATTTAAGAGCTGTCAGAGGACAGCATGCTCGACTATTCAAAATGCTTGTTGGTAAATCAAATGAAATCTATTTCAATTCTTGCCCTTCACATACCCTGTATATAATAATAGTCAAAAATGATATACCTTGATAGTCTGATATCCCTTAATATTTTTATGAAGTCTAAAATCAATCCCATGCCTAGTTACTGAGACATAAGCATAATAACACTGTGCATGCAAAACTTTAACCAAATATCCAAGTTAGAAAAGGGACATAATTTGTATAAATTAGTCCATTTTTAAATTTAATCAAAACTTAACCAAATTTCTAAGTTAAAAGGGGGCCATAATTTGTAATATATTCCATCAAGTGTTATCTTCCTTAATAGTATGATACCCCTAAACATATTAAAGATGTTTCAAATCAATCCCATGCCTGGACTCTGAGATATAAGCATTAAAGTACTTTGCATGCAAAACTTAAACCAAAATTTCTTAGTTAAAAAAGGGGTCATAACTTCTAATAGATTCCATCAAAAGTTATCTACCTTGATAGTATGATACCCCTTAACGTATTTAAGATGTTTTAAATCAATCGCATGCCTGGATACTGAGATATAAGCATGAAAGTACCTTGCATGCAAAACTTTAACCAAAATTTTTAATTTAGAAGGGGCCATAATTTGTAATATATTCCATCAAGAGTTATCTACCTTGGTTGTCTGATGCCCCTGAACATATTTATTAACTTTCATGTCAATACCATAAATGGTTATTGAGACATAAGATTGATAGTAACTTGCAAGCAAAACTTTAACCAAAAGCTGCAACGCCAACGCTGATGCAAGGGTGACTACAATAGCTCTCATATTCTTCGAATAGACCTGCTAACAATATGAGTAAATATTGAACTTTTGAAGTAGGACAGAATAGGACGACATGTATATGCATGATTCCTATTCATAAATAAAGTCCCCACTGTGAAGCTGAGGGTATAAAAATAAATCTTTCTCACAAGGCAAATACATTCTAGGACTTTTTCACTATTATGTTTAACAAAAACATCCACTATACTTCTATCCCCAATGTTTCAAGTGGAACCACCACATCAGCTCAGTCTTCAACAAATATTTAATTAGCAGTAAAACCTGGTTTCTGTAGTTACGCTCCTATTTCTCAGTTAAACTAAAGAGATCAGGTCAAAGTCTAGGAGATCTTACAGCCTGATTTGATTTATGTCTTTAAGATATTCAAGGGTGTTGTACTTAAGATATTCAAGGGTGTTGTACATAATATATTCAAGGGTGCTGTACTTAAGATATTCAAGGGTGCTGTACTTAAGATATTCAAGGTTGTTGTACTTAAGATATTCAAGGGTGTTGTACTTAAGATATTCAAGGGTGTTGTACTTAAGATATTCAAGGATGCTGTACTTAAGATATTCAAGGTAATTTTCTTAAGATATTCAAGGTTTTGTCTTTAAGATATTCAAGGCATTTTCTTAGGTGTTGTACTTAAGGTATTCAAGGGTGTTGTACTTAAGATAGTCAAGGGTGTTGTACTTAAGATAGTCAAGGGTGTTGTACTTAAGGTATTCAAGGGTGTTGTACTTAAGGTATTTAAGTGCTCCCTTCTATATTTGTTTAGAACAAATATGTTGCCAATTAGCACTTAGGGCAATATAAAAAGACTGTTGCAATAGTATTTTCTATATATTTATAGTCTCTTTCTACATATGAAATTGCTTTAAGCAAAACCAAAATTACACATGATTACCACACCCCCTGATAATGGAAGGCATACTTCAATATTCTCTGCATTTCCATACTCTCAACTTAAAGATATTTTCATGTTTTCAATCTTTTTTGTGTTTTTGCCACTTTTTCACTATCTCCTTAATAAAACATCTTTTAATGAATTAATTCCCACGTGATGTGAGTTATAAAAGCTAATAACACAAAGATAGCAAAGGATAGTAAAAACACAGGTTTCTGGGCATGAATACAATTCAGTTTTACTCCATCATTGAGTAGAATTAAATGCATTAAAATAGTTTGGTTAATTTGAAAACATTTTTTTTTAAATTATTTTTTTGTTTTATTATTCAAATGGCAAACTCTGAAGAAAAAGGTTAATTAAATTCATTGCATAGTAGTTGAGATAAATACAATAATTATTGTTTTTATTCTAATTGAATGTGTATAAAATAGACACAGATTTTGAATTATATAAATTGTTTTGAACATGCAAGGTGTAATTATACTGCGATTTATAAATTAGTCAAATTGAAACATTTTAAATTCTACATTTCTTCTTTAAATAACTCTTGAAGTTCGTAAAATTACATTGGGAAATGTATTTCACAGTAAACTTAGCAATGAGTTTTGACCCTTCCACTATCAAAATTACTTGTTACATGTATTAACCCTTTATCTCATGAATATTCATGTACAAATTAATGACTTCATGAATATTAATTTATTGAACAATTAACAGTATATGAAACAAAGAATTTGTCTTTGCTGTACAGACTATTCAATTTTGTATACGCAAACAAAGGAAACACTGATCCGACAACTCCTGGATCTGGGTTAACTCAGTGTATGCCAAAGTGTCAAAACTAGTCTATAATTTATAAGATGAAGATTTGACTTGACTATTTGAGTTTACCGTCGCTTCAACAGTATTTCAGTCATAAGGTGACATCCAGCTAATTACAGGTGGAGGTAGACCCCGAATGCACGGAGACATCCGGCTAGAATCATCGACTACCACAAGCCACCTGGGAAGGCTTCCTCACATGAAAATCTGAATGGCCTTGCTGGAATTTGAACCCAGACGGTGAGGGGCTAAGTGAGTGTTTAAGTCAGCAACTTTACCTTTTTTGCCACAGAGGCTCCCAGATGAAAATTAAATCATTCAAAACTGAGAAAAGTGAACCTGTGATATAAAACCTGTCTGTCACATCATGAAACTACTGCTGATATATATTTCTTTAAACATTTTCACTGCTGTTTTTCAAAGGTGTTGGATCAATGTCAGGGTTTTTACAAGGGTTCCGAAAAAAAAAAAAAAAAAAAATTGCCCAAAAGACTTACCATATTTTATATAGGGGCTGCTCAGAAATTCAAGAGTACCCTTCCAAAATATTTGAGTCCAGGCTCCCATGTTCCGTAATATGAAAATGGTACTTATAATAATAATAGTATAATTTTCATACTGAGACTTTCACTTTGCCCATTAGTTTCAATAGGGATTTGAGTATGATACTCAAATTTGAGCACAAGTGCCATGTGGTCCTGTGGTGACATACCCGACTGCAGATCCAAAGGTTGTAGATGTGAATACCGTTTGGGCAAGGATTTTTCATTACCTACCAAGACTCAAAGTACTGGGCCAACCCAGGAACTGTGGAGAGGGATAAGTATAAGTTGTACGATTTTGTTTTCAAAATGATGTTAAATAAATAATGAGTTTAAAAACTAAATTTTGAGCATAAGTTCATACTTAGTATTTTGAGAACAAGTGGTCTGGTATGAAGAACCTTAAATGAGCCGATTCCTTTACCCAACGTAAAATAGCAGAAAAAAATACTTTCAGAAGAGGAATGCAAGTACACTCTGCCCCCACTGACAATTCCTCGCCCCATATTACAACACCAGACACCATGATGAAGTGAATGCCGGCTGCAGCCGCTTACCTTGAAATAACGAGCAATTATTGTTCAACAGGTAATGGCCATTAATGCATTAGATTTCTATCTGCCCAGCAGTACGGCCCATCAGATGGGATATGAAGTCCCTTTGATTTACATCAATATTCCATTGAAGATGTATCCCCATTTCATCAAGTTACCATCCTATAGCCCCTTCAAACTATTGCAATCCCCATTTCATGGCTATTTCTATCAGCTTTAAGCATACCTTCCTCCCATCAACATGAACAGAAGTGAAGATGGCAGATGCTTACTATTAACCCTGATTAATCTATTTCGATGTTCTTATTTCTTGGTAATTTAGAAAAGGCACCATGACTTTACATTCCTTTCAATTCTGGAAATGTACTTGGACAACTCATGGAGCGTTGTTTTTTTTCCCCCTTACATAATTTGGGTTCCAAACCAGAAATATCACTTTAAGTGATTAATACCCTTACACAGCATTTTTAAACAGAACATGAAGCCTTATCAATTGGAAAAGGTACCTTAAAGGGAACATAAATGCGTCAAAATTTACCAATTTTGCCCAAAGTTGAACTTGGTCTTGGTTAAAAAATAACGCTTGGAAAAATAGCAGAATGCACAAAGGCACTCAGGTAGAACTACCGACCTACTGCAAGCCACGTGGCAACCTTCCTCACATGGAAAATTTGACTGACCAGACCAGGAATGGATCCCACAGCAAGTCATTGACAATAACCACTCAGCCATTGAGCCCACTCTCCCTTACTTACAATAATCTTAATTTTGATTGAGCAGAAGAAAAAAAAATCATTAAAAATAACTTCAGGTTCACACGTCTCTGAAGAGATCTATTCTAGTGATCCTACTACACCTTTAAATGCATTAGCGGTCTGGACGCGAAAGAAAATCTGATTTGATGGGTTTTATTCAAATCAAATTAAGAACATCTCATCGCATATGTGTTTGAAAACATGTGATTTCAATTTCTACTGAGGAAATAGTTTCTTAATGCTTTAAACCCAGAAGAAGGAATCATTCATATCAAATGGAATGGAAAACTCTGGAAATGTTAATAGATTGCTTTGCAATAGTGTCAGTAAAACAAAGACTCAGAACGAGATTTTGATTCCTCTATGATTTAGAATAATGTTTCAGAACTACCAAAATAATCTCCCTATTCCCTTAGGATAGGTTAGTAGCAATATCTAAATCAGATCTAGGGAATATATATATATATATTTCAGTTTACATACAATTTTATGTTTTAATTAATTTAGAAATAAAAAGGAAATAAAACAAATAAGGGTATCCTTTATCTATAATGTAACTTTAAATCAATACCGTTTCTTTGTGCATCTCAGAGAGCCATAACCATCTCAGATATAGGTTGGGGCAATAGGGGAACTTCTGAACTTCCTGTGACCCCAATCCCCCCTCCCACATCTCTGTCTTGTCTTGACTGATGAGTTGGTGCTGAATAAAAGCTAGACACTTAGAAATCCTGACTTAAATCCCAATGCCTACCAATCCTGTCAATGAAATGGATTATAGCCTGCATATATTTATAGTGATAAATTTACTGAAAAGATGAATGTCTCAGGAAGCACCTAATTGTTACCTAATTTGAACTTTCTCTGATAGAGACATACTAAACAGTGGTTAATTTGAAGTCTGTTCACTTCTGATATCTTAATAGACCATACTGAGTTCAGCTCACTTTTGATTCCTTGGTAGAGCTCACTTTTGACACCTTGGTAGAGCTCAATTTTGACACCTTAGTAGAGCTCACTTTTTTGGACATCTTTGAAGACAATGGTAAGTTATGCTCACTTTTGACAACTCGGTAGATATGGTGAAGTCAGATTGAAACAAGACATGATCATTTTATAAACAGAAATTTTCGAAAAAAAAAATTTTCTTCCAAAAGTCTCCCGATCAAGGTCAACAGCATAGAAAGAGGTCCATCCACTTCAGCAACTGTTTAAATATTGAAGCAATCAAATGAAGCACATAGTAGTTACAGCAGATTAACCTAAAGGTAAACCTGTCCAGATGCCAGGTTTTTTTCTTCTTCTTTTCTTTTTAAATTCAAAGTATATCAAAGGTCATTTGCATAATGTAAAGGTCCATCAACTTCAGTAACTGTCCAAGTATTGAAGCAATCTAATGAAAGACATAGAAGTTAAAAAAAAGAAAGAAAACAAGAGAGCCAAGATGGCCCTAAAGACACTCACCTGAGAAAAACTGCTTTTATTGCCTGTACAAGTTACTAAATTATAGAAAAGTTGTACTGAATACATAATCCATGAGATCATTTACATCCACAAACCAAACAGTGCCTGTGGTCAAATTTTGAAGTCAAACTTGACTGAGAAAATAGGGCTTTAAACACACAAATTTAAACATTAAAAGGAGCACAACTCCTGACCTAAATGACCAATATCAGCCATAATCGAACTTGGTCAAAAGAATATGGCTATAAACATTGTTCTAAAGTTTGAAGATGATTACTTCAGAAATGAAGATGTTAGAATGCAAATAAAGTGAAATATGACAGTTTTTTAAGGCGCCGTGGTCCAGTGGTAATGTATCCGATTACAGATCAGAAGGTTGTGGGTTCAAACCCCGTTGGAGGCAAGAACTCTTCATTACCTTCCCGGGTGCAAAATACTGGTCCAACCCAGGAAACGTCAAGAGGGATAAGTTTAAGTTGTAAGAACTTGTTTTCCAATCAATGTAAAATAAATTTAAACTAAACTAACTCCTGACCTGATAGGCCGAATTCAGCCATAATAGAACTTGGCCATAAGATTATTGTAACAAATATTGTCATAAAGTTTTAAGATATTGCTTCAGAAATGAAGATTCTAGAGCGCAAACAAAGTGAAATCTGACTTTTTTTTTAATATTAAAAGGGGCATAACTCCTGACCTTATGGGCAGATATTAGCCTTAATCGAACTTAGTTGAGATATTATAGCAATAAACATTGTCATAAAGTTTGAAGATGATTGCTTTAGAAATGAAGATGCTAGAGTGCAAACAAACTAATTGTGGACGACGGACAGACAGACACCGGACATTCATCGACCTTAATAGCTCATCCTTAGCACATGTGCTCAGGTGAGCTATAAGAAGGGTCAACCTGAGTGGATGCCCTACCAGATATCATCAATTTAAAGAACAGAATTTTTTAGTAGAAAACCCGTTCAATGATGTTCAGAATCATTATTTACTCTTTGCACTGGAAAATTACTAACATCAAGATAAGTCTAAGGAATTCAAAAGCTAAACTTGTTATCCCAAGGATGGATTCAAGTTTGAAAATTTTATGCCATCCTCTTCAAAGTTTTGTACACACTGAAAAAACCCTGCTTGAATAGCAGTTCCACTTATCTTCTGTGGAAACAAAGTTTGTCATAAATTAGGCAGGTAAAAAAAGGCAGTAGAAGGCCACAAGGCAAGCAAGCATTAGACAGCCAATGTCAACAAAACCATGTCATACTGACTAAGAGCAAGACAGTGCTATCCTACTGATCCTACATGTTCATCTTCAATCACTATCACATGATCTCAAACCAGATGTTCTCCGACAAGCGGAGCGGAGAACCAGGTAGGCATCAGCCTGAGATTTTCAGCACATTAAAACAGTATTCCAGGGGCACATAAAATGTCTATTACATAGTATTTAATGGAATAACTTGGACACATGACAAACATGTAATGGCAGAGTACAGCTGCCTGAGGCACGGCTCCTTTACACTGGCAGAATAAGTGTCATCTCTGTTTTACCTACTTCCTCATCATAAACCCTGGTTTCAAACACCTGAGTGAACCAATGAACCCCAAACCAGACAACCTTGTTACAAGCTCTGGAAACTCCTCTGTAGTTGTCATGTTTACATTCCATTTAAAAATTTCTTCTCCATATCTGAAAACATTTTTTTTGTTCATAGGACACATATTTAAATCCTTTTCCACAGTTTGTAGTTTGGACCAGTACTTTGTGCCTGGGAAGGTCATGAAAGAGTCTTGCTCCCAACAGGGTTCAAGCACACATCTTTCGAATCCATAGGTACGCTATAACTGGACCACTGCATCCAATATAATTTGTCCATTGAAAGCCAGAATTGTTCATCAGCATATAATTATAAAAAGAAGGCTGATGAGCCTGTATGGCTTTCAATGGATGCTATATGTCTGGTTATCTTTATTACATGTACTAGACCACTTGTCTTAAACAGCCAATCATGTTCTACATGGATAAACAGTGCTACTCTCACTTTAACAGCTTTTTATGTAGAGTTTCTGACCAAGTAATAATCTTAAATTTATTTATAGACATTTCCTTTTAAATATTTCTAAGCCCCTACCTCTGCGCCCCCCTTGGTGTAATACAAGTAGATTATTGATTCCCATGGAATTTTGATCTAAACCAGCATCAAGCAGACAAGGCATGAAGGAGAGTGCAAGAACATCCCTCCACCCAGCGTGCTATATCTAAAGTATCTAGAGAGGATCGCTGATTCTCCCAACCTTGCTTCCACCTGGTCGATCACCTATCAACCCTATCTTGTCCCCTCCCACTGTGAAATCTGACCCATTTATGATAGTTAAACCAGTTTTTCATAAACATATGCCAGTCATAAATAACAATCAATCATTTACACAGTTTGGCGTGAAACAGCAGGAATCTTACAGGAAGCTTTGAACATTATATGCTATATTAATTATACAGGTGCCAAATTTTTGGATTGGCATTACAATGTCTTCACTGTCTTGCTTTGAAAATATATCACTCAATGTCAGTCCTATACTGTAATTTTATCAAATTTCATGAAATCTGTAATAAAGTCAATTTTATGGATTCATGTTCTAAAAAAATATGAGGTCTTTCAAATGAGCAATTTTCAAGGGGATTGGAATTCCTGGATATAGTCATCCACAAAATTGATGATTATAAGCCTCCTGACCCCCAATTAATGCTTCTAAAGTAGTAACAAGACTAAGACATCCCATGAAAATAAATGCTTCTTAAGAAGTACAAGACTAAGCCACCACATGAAAATAAATGTTTCTAAAGTGGTACAAGACTAAGCCATCCCATGAAAATAAATGCTTAAGTAGTAACAAGACTAAGCCACTCCATGAAAATAAATGCTTCTAAAGTAGTACAAGACTAAGCCATCCCATGAAAATAAATGCTTCTTAAGTAGTAACAAGACTAAGCCACTCCATGAAAATAAATGCTTCTAAAGTAGTACAAGACTAAGCCATCCCATGAAAATAAATGCTTCTAAAGTAGTACAAGACTAAGCCATCCTAAAAATAAATGCTTCTTAAGTAGTACAAGACTAAGCCACGCCATGAAAATTAATGCTTCTAAAGTAGAACAAAACTAAGCCAACATAAATTATCAAATAACTTACACCATTTGTTAAGAAAGGAACCATTTTTTTTTTTTTTTTTTGTGTGTTTTTTTTATTATCAAAGAAACAAAAATGATGAAATTTGCCCATAATTATTTAAATATTACTTTGTGCTAAGAATAAATGGACAATTTAAAACCTGATGTCAGCAGCAATACTTGCTCCTAATTTTATTTTTCAACTGCTGTGGGTGTCCCAGGTTCTGGGGCATGCAGCAGGCAGCTACTGTGTCTTACACCCAGTCTCCACGCATCTCTATCCAAAGGATCAATGTTAGCCAGATTGCACATTTTCAGATCAGCCTTGATATTGAGACCAACTCGTTTTCCCAGGTCTACTATGCCCTCTGCAGCCAGGAATCACATATACATAAAATTAATTGTTCAAAATAGTTTGGCTACCTTTATATGATATTTTGTTAGGTTTTAAATACTATCAAATTTATCAAAAGATAAACAAAATATGATTATTTACTGATGGCATTTTCATAAAAACAAAAAAGCATTGCAATCATTTTTTTTTTTTTTTTTAATTTTAAATTTTAGGACAAAAATAAAACAACAACATAAATCTTTATGATAAAAAGCTTTCTCAATATAACGATAAGCATTACGTGCCAGGGATATTCAGCGTGTAACATTCATTCCAATCATCACATTACTAACAATGTGCTGCAAAGAATGCAGCCATCTCCATAAACCAATAACGATAATAGAAACTAAGTGAGCTTAATTTCAATACACCATCACATATAGCATGCAATGCATAACAATGGTATTGAACACATGTTTTCTTCATTACCATTATTTATTGTATTGTTTTATATTCTCCCCTAAAAATGAACAAACTGGTTATAAAGGGAAAACTTCCAAATTACTCAATAAATTTATTAACAAATGAAAGCACAATAAAAGAATTGAAGAGAGAAATGTCTGAGAAGAAAGTACATGTTACTGACTGATGAAAAGAATTTCTATCAGTCATGATTATTAAAGTGGGTGATGATGATGATGATGATGATTAAAGTGGTGATGGTTGATGATAATTTGATAAGAGTCCGGATTCCTGATGATCAGAATGGTAGTGATGTTGAGGAAGAATGTTGATGGTTTTATGTGATGGCAAGACCAGTTTATTTTCTCCTCTGTGTGTGTGTTTTTTTGTTATATATATATATGATTATGTTTAAAATAAATGGTCTTCACACACACACACACACACACACACATATATATAGAGAGAGAGAGAGGGAGAGAGAGAAAGAGGAAACCATGATTATGTTTAAAATAAACTGGTCTTACCAATACATATATTTGTTGTTGTAAACAGTAATCAACTGACCCCTTGATATCCCCTTGATATATCTTTAAAGAGACAAGTTTACCACACATGTCTTGATGCCTATGATATATTAAGCAGACCCAGGGTCATTGACACTGCTCATTTTGCACATCTTATAACGCAATATTGATTGTATCATTGAAGTCCCTTCAAAACTTTGGAAATTACATGCACGAGCTCCATATATACTTCCAAAGTCAATACAATACTTTTCACCAACTTCAAGGGTCTATAACTCTGCAACTGCTACACCTCCTGACATTTAAACAATATAGAATCAGGTTGATCATATTCACAAAGGTTCATCAAAACTGCAACGGATGTATGCATACAATTTTGCTAATGGCCAAACTAACAACATCACACCCAAATATGACTATTTGGGTGTATAAAAAATCCTAATTTGCACTTTAAGACAAGATGTTGATTATTAGCAGAAATCAGACGAAAGTGAAATGGGATCTACAGGCTGTTCTCCTGCACCGGAAGACATGCTTCATAATGAGTGGAGAGCTCTTACTTCAGCCTGTCATCTCCTACACATGGAGTGAAGGACTTTCAGCTCTCCTAGAAATAAATGTATCCCAGAGATCAGCAGTAGTTGCAAAGTACTCTTGAACTTACCGCATATATCTGTTTTAACACCGCACAGGACTTTGAAGCTTTCCCTCAATTAAATAAGAATGTGAAATAATATTTAATTTATACCTTTGAGTGAATTTTCCAAAGTGTTATGTACACATCATTCAATATATTTGGACTACTTTCAATATAGGATTAATGCCAGTTGTCTTATTGCGTTGCATTCCATTTTACAAAAAAGTTCAAACATTTAAAACTTTCGCATCAAGGTGTTCCAGGAGAGGTAATCATCATCTTCAGTTAATAGTTCTCGATTATTTTTAGCGTGAAACAGGAGGTTCTATTCAAATCTGTTAACTGATTAACTGATGCACAACCTGCTACTAAATATTTCTAATGATTGGACAAGATACAATGAATAAACTACCAGTACTGAAACAGTGCCTCCCTACCCAGTCTGTGATCCTGTAATTAATGTACCCTTGTACAAAAGAGTTTATCACAGAATTGATCCACCTGTGGTTCTTCTGTCAAACAATTCCCGATTCATCTCTCACATATCATGTGATCTTACATATCATACCTTCAGTGCTAAAAGATCTTACATCAACAGCTCTGACCCAAACACATACCACAGTCTTAAAATCAGAGTCCATGGTAGAAGCATCAGAGAGAACGGAAACAAAACTTACCAATGTCATTGCCCAACAATGTTTACAAACAAGAGACAAGGGTTTAGATAAGTAGTAACAAGTCTAATCTATGACCAGACAGGAAAGTGTTGATATCTGAGGTGATTTTGATACACAGGAGATGAAGGGAGACAGCCAAGACGGAACTGTAACAGTGTACACAGGAACAACAGGTGGGCTCTGCTAGAAAACCCGCTAACATGGGTATAGGACCTACTATTCACTTAAAAAAAACTCCAGATGCTCCAAAGCATTTCAAATCTCAGATGCACAGCTAGCAAAAAGATATATCCCCCCCCCCAAAAAAAATTTACACAATCTTAACTTACAACAAGTGACAGAGATGATTGATAAAAATAACAAAATAAATCATACATCAAATAAACAATTACACACCAAAGAAAAATCAAATTGCCATACCAGAATATATTCAATCTTAGATAGGACAAGGCAGTCCAAAGGACAGCTATATCCCCCGCCGCTGGCCAAATATTAGAATTTGTTTGGTCATAAGATTATGTTCACCTTAATCTGGCATGGTTGTAGCAGACATAGAAGATCAGTTTAAGACAATTTAACTTTCCGGAGTTATGTATGAATCTCAGAATTCGGAGGCACATATATTAAAAGTTTACTGACAAGTTTTACATGGGAAACAGTACAAAAAGTGAACATCAATGAAGTATAGGATGTGTTAGGTAACCACAAAATACATGTGTAACTCAATTAAAAACTTTATATATCATGACATAATTTGTATGATTGTGAACATGACATACTATTATTTACCGAGTACAATAAATCACTGTGGAAGTGCAATCCAGGTCAAGAAGTGGTCTGTGTATGGCAAGGGGAACACTCCTGAATGAGATATGGAGCGGACACGAAAATAACATTTGACCTGCAAGTATGACCTTGACCTTGAGCCAGCGTGACCACCTCATGCCTTCTGCACATCAGCTCAATGAGGTTAACATTTTAGCCGAGTTTGAAGAAAATGTGTCCAAGCGTTCATGAGATATGGAGCGGACACGAAAATAACATTTGACCTTCATGTATGACCTTGACCTTGAGCCAGTGTGACCGCCTCATGCCTTCTGCACATCAGCTCAATGAGGTTAACATTTTAGACGAGTTTGAAGAAAATGTGTCCAAGCATTCATGAGATATGGAGCGGACACGAAAATAACATTTGACCTTTAAGTATGACCTTGACCTTGAGCCAGTGTGACCGCCTCATGCCTTCTGCACATCAGCTCAATGAGGTTAACATTTTAGCCGAGTTTGAAGAAAATGTGTCCAAGCGTTCATGAGATATGGAGCGGACATGAAAATGTTTCGGACACACTGACGGATGGACGGACTGACGGACGGACGAAGGGCATTCCTATAACCCCCCCTTCCGCTTCGCGGCGGGGGATTAAAAAACAAAGAAGCGATTCTTGAATATATTCCATCTTAGACAAAAAGTTGGTGTGTCATACTAGAATATATTCAATATTAGACAAAAAAAAATAAAAAATGGTTTGTCATACCAGACAAAACAACAAGAGGATCATGATGGCCCTGAATCGCTCACCTGATTATAAATGAGCAACAAGGTTTTTCTAAGATTTGAGCTTGTGACTTACTTTTCTACCCCACATGACCCAAAGTTGTACTTGTCCAAGATTTTATAGAATTTGGCCAAAAATGTGGCCTCTAGAGTGTTAACAAGGTTTTTCTAAGATTTGACCTCATTACCTACTTTTTGAACCCACATGACCCGAATTCAAACTTGTCCAAGATTTAATGAAACATTCTGACCAAGTTTCATGAAGATTTGGCCAAAAATGTGGCCTCTAGAGTGTTAACAAGGTTTTTCTAACATTTGACCTTATTACCTACTTTTTGAACCCACATGACCCAAATTTGAATTTGTCCAAGATTTTATGGAAGCAAACATTCTGACCAAGTTTGATATAGATTGGGCCAAAAATGTGGCCTCTAGTGTGTTAACAAGGTTTTTCTAACATTTGACCTTGTGACCTACTTTTTGACCCCCCATGACCCAAATTCGAAATTTTATGAAAACTTTAAGGGGGTAAACATTCTGACGAAGTTTCATGAAGATTGGGCTAAAAATATGGCCTCTAGAGTGTTAACAAGTCAAATTGTTGATGACGCATGTCGCACGACATACGAAGGGCGATCACAAAAGTTCACCTTGAGCACATTGTGTTCAGGTGAGCTAAAATATTGTGTTAAAGTAGAAAATATGTCAACTTGGACAAAACTTTAAGATTCCAATTACCAGAATACATTCTATCTCCAGACAACTTTACCATATCCAACCTTTTCAACCTATCATCTTAAATTTTAAACACATTAGGGCATTCCTTTATCTTAGCAAGATAAAATACACTAACAAGCTTGCAAATTCTGATGTCCTACCAGATTCAGACAAAACATCTTCCACAAGGCTTCCGTATTCCCAAAATGTGCACATGCACATCTGATAAACAACTCAATGAACATAAGGCATTAATATCTTGTGCAACAAACTTGTTCATCCCCTGTTATCCATAACATATTGCAAACATTTCCGTGTACCATTAACATTATAGGGATCTCCATTATTAGATCCTTATTCTCTTTCAAATTTTATGGGAATAATAATAACTAGTCGGAAATATGGAATTTTGCATAAAACTGCATGCATGCCTCCTGATGCACTTGTGAATTGACAAATGGTTCACATTAACACCAGGTTTCAAGGACTCTCGTGTTCTCTGATTATCAAGGCTGTCATATATGCAAATTACAGTAATTCTAGACTAGTGTTGTACACTTACCAGGGGGTAAAATATTGTGACAGAAACAAACAAGAAATATTATTGAAGATGATGAATATCCCCTGATATCAATTTGTCACAAATACTGCAACCATGTCAGAGACAGTCTTGACAAAGTTGAAGGATAAAAATAAAACCATAGCAAAACCAGGTTGAGCTCTGATCACTTAAATATGTATTGAAGAAAAAACAAATAAATATAAATAAAAGGGCAATTACTCAAAGTTAAGCTGATC
>CM037783.1:64200407-64250407 GCA_021229015.1 Solen grandis | reverse complement strand
TTTTTGACTTTTCTATTTGTAAATAAACATCAAAATTCAAAGCCTTGGTTCGCGCTGAAGAATTTCAACCAATAAAACAACAGCTTAGGTCAATCGGTAATGTCCGGTTGATACCGAAGAACAACATTTTACTTTTTTTCTGTTATTTTTATTTTCCCTATATTTTTATTTTGTTTAAATGTGTGTAATATGTAAATATTTCAAGGAAAGAGTCTTTTTAATCGATATGCGATAAAAATTTTGCAAAAATACAGCAAAACACACTATCTCGCATAAGCGTGATTCGAACGTGATCACCTATAAATAACACGTACACGGACCGTACACAATCGAAATCGAAACTAAAGTTGCCATTTCCCGCAAAAGTATACAAACTATATAACTTCGATACTGTAACGTTGCCGATTAGGTGAACAACTTGAGAAATGCAGGATACGAATAAGGTTGCTTTAGAAGGGTGGACAGAAATTTGACCAACGAAAGGATCCAGAAAACAGCCCCTCGTAAGTAGCAAACCTTCGAAATTATTTTCTTACGCATTCTATCTTTCTGTACTGTATGGAACGATTGTCATGGTTGCAAATGTCTGCCGAATCCATAAATATTAAGAAAGAATAATCCTTTTGAAAGAGACATTGTGGAAATATGTTTGACAACCATGTTTTTTTGCAAAAATTACCGGTTTTCGTGGCACAGTTACAGGAATATAAATTAAAAAAAAATTTACTGATGAAATGTTTTGTTCTTTTTTATCATCATATGGATTATTTGTGATAGAAAATTGGTGAATCATCTTTTATTTATGAACTGGTATAATGTGCCCCAAGTTCATAATTCTAGTTTTGTTGCAGTTTTTATCTTTTGAAAACATCTATTTTTAATCGCCACAATATTAATTGGTCATAAACGACACTGACCCATTGTAAACATTAATTATCAATTGGATGTAAGCCATGCATTTTGTCTGGGGACAAATTTTCCTTGCAGAGACTACACTACAGTGCAATATGTATTTTTTTTTTTGTATTATAAAATATGTTTTGATGCATGCTTCTGTAACATTTCATCTCCATTAATGTCTGTAACAAAATTATGTATTGGTATTATGTGACAAAGAAATGTGAATGCTGGATTATCCTTTTTTTTCATGTATACATTCAATATAGGTCATTACCTTTTTGTTTGAATGAAATAACCTTTGTTGATTATTCATGAATGTATCTTAGCAGCTTGATCTTTTACAGGATCATCTGCACAACACAAAATACGAGTTCCAACAACAATCTGCCTGTGTTATGAAATGCAGCTATGATGTTAATTGGGAATGGTAAGCTATTTTTTCCATTCTTATGCCTCTTTTTTGAGAAGGGGCTGCATGACAGTAAGACAAATAGCACTCACCCCCACTGCTGACAGCTATAGTATGCATATTACAATTGATATATTTAGGAAATAATGTTAAACCCAACAAACAGAATGATGTCCATTCCCTAATGTGCAAATTTGTCTATCACAAAATGTACAGAGTTATTGCTTACAAAACATGGCCCTGTTTAATATACTTGTCCCAACAAGATACCCTAAAATGAATGTCATGTCAGCAGGAGGTGAGACAATCATTTCCTGGACAGTACTTTATGGCTGGACTCATGCTGTGTGGTCACCTGGCTGTGCTGTGCAGGTGCAGCCAGCAGTGTGTTTTATGGCCCTGCAGTGTGATATTATGTAACCTGGCCAGCCTTTTAGCTACTTATTTATGGTGATTTTGATGTTGCAGATTTAAGTGATTATAAGTTTGATGATGGAAGTTTGTTATCAAAACTTTATTATATCATGACTGGTATACTTTTTGTTAGTTTTATACACTAATTATGATATAGATGCTGGTTTTGAAATTATAAAAAAAAAACACTTTTCATTGAAAGTTTGGGAGAAATTCTGTGTAATCTAAATGGGAAAATATGAGTGTTGAGAAATGTGAACAGATCCATTCTAATACAATGTGGAAATAAATAAAAAAAAATGTTTATTAGATGTTTAAGATGACATGCACTTCATTTTTCAACATTTTTTTTGTTTGTTTTACCTTTGGTAGTCCTTTTTTAATATCAAATATGTTTGTATTCTTCATGTATATTTTTTTTTAAGAAGGAGGTCTAGCTTGTCACAATAAACCTTAAATGTTTACACTAACTTATATCACAGTTTAAAAATGCATAATAATAATACAGTGTCTGACCCATACACTATATAGACAGAAACATTTTTTCTTCTTCAGAACATCCATGGAAATATCATATATGCAGTCAACTTTTGTCCAGAAAGCAGTGACTTCAGACACGTTTTGAGAGCAGACATCCAGAGTCTGTGGCCTGTTTGGGGACTGAGGCAACGAGTTGGAAAGACATGATTCAATGCCTACCAACAGGCCCTTGTTGAGGATCTTAATCAGCTACAGGTGTATGATTTAATATGAACTGACAAAATATAAAGGCTACCTTGACTTGCTATACCATGGATATCAGATTAAGGCTAACTTTATGGAAATGGTGCAGAACATTGGATGGTATGGCTACATCTTCTGTGAAACTCCCGGGAAAGTTCACAATCAGAGAAAGGGCTGATTATGGAGGCTACCCAGTGAATGAAAGAGGTTGCTACTCAAACACTAAGTTTGTCAATTTTGTATAAGCATTGCTTATGTTTGCTTGTATATTTTGATATATGCAAACAAAAAGTTTTTATAGCCTTATGTTTCACAATAATGAATTATTAAGAAATAGTGCAATGCATTTATTCCATGTTTTTTTGTGTTTTTTTTAATAAAAATATTAAAAACAAAGTTTATTTGTTGTTCAATGATGTATGTTAATTATACAGTCTAGTTAAAATGGTAGCTAATTTTATGTAATGTAGTTGCTAGGTCCAATGGCCATACAGCAATAAACTATTTCTACTTCTTAGAAAAAAAAGCAAAATTTTATAAATAAATTGATGATAACTGTATTTTCTGAGATTATTTTTTCATTACAACCTTCATATGAAAAACATTTACATCAGAACATGACTTGGAAAACTGACACATTCTCTGTCTTCATTAAAACACAGAATTATCTAAAGACCCACTTCTTAAGAAGTAGGTTAAAGGTGAGTCTTTTCATAAAATCCTTCCACTAAGAAAAACCAACTTAAATGTAAAAGACCCACTTTCCAAAAAACCCCCCATGAAAAAGACCCACTTCTTATGTAAAAGACTCACTTTTTGCCCACTTGTTCAGAAAAAGACCCACTCCCTTTGTAAAAAACTCACATTCTGCTCACTTGTTCAAATAAAGACCAACTTAAACCAACTTTTTGAGGTAGAAAACCAACAATAAACCCACTTTCTTCCACAAAAATTCTTTAGACCCTTTAAAAAAAAAATTTTTGTAAAAAAGCCAGAAAAAGCCCACTTTTAAGTGGGTTTTGGTAAAAAACCCACTTATCGTTTGGGAAGGGTTGGCAGGGATGATCATTGGGTCAACCTTCACAAAAGTTGCTAAAATAAACTTGATCCATGTAGAACTCTGGTTGCCATGGCAACAAAAAGAAAAAAGAAATGAAAACTTTAAAAATCATCTTCTTCAAAACTACTGGCCAGATTTTAAAATAAATTGGTACAGATGTTCCTTGGGTCAACCTATTTATCTCAGGTGAGCGATTTAGGGCCATCATGGGCCTCTTGTTCAACTAGTTCTTATAACTGAATTTGCCAATAGAATTTCACTCAAGACATGGATTTTTTTTAATTTTTTTTCTTAAAAATGAGCTATATGAATTTACAGTTTAAAATAAACCCAATAGACTGACATATTGGTAAAGGGAGACGATTAACACACTCAACCAACCAACAACAAAGTACTGTGTCAGAAATCTCCATATTTGCTCCATTGAGCAGCGTCATGTTGCAATATCTGTGTAAAATTGAAGATGTTGGTATTGATGATCAGCGGTTTTACAGTCCCTTAACTGATATATGAAACATTCATTACTGCACCATTTGCAATGCTGATTTCCTAATGAATCATGAAAATCAATTACCCATATTGCCTAGCTGATTATCATCTGTTGTGAATATATTTAGAAACTGGGAATACTCACACAAAGGTTTCACAAAAGCTCATCCAGAATTTTATTTTTTGTGTGTGCTTGTTCTTTAGAAATTCAGCTCCTATTTGCAACAGCGCTTTCATCTAAATCAGAAGCAATATCATCATCCAAATTTCATCTCTAATATTTCGGAAAGCAATGTTTAATATTTGTAAGAAAAGCAAGTAATTCAAACTTGTAATGCATGTTTGTTTTTGGTTGTAATACAAGAAATGAAAAATGTAAAATTTGATGGATTGGTTATATTGATTCTTGTGCAGCAGTTATTTTGTGCGACTTATATCAAACTTGAGTTACAGTAGTGCATGGCCTACATTGGAAAACACTAGAGAAAAAGCAAACAGTTAAGATCACAGGAACTAAATTTCATTATTGTTTAATTAACCTTTAAAAAAAATTTTTTAAAAATTCCAGTGTTAACATTACATATTCAAATTGACTTTCAGGCTATTCAATAATTACATTGGGATAAAATTTCCACAACCACGGTCACAATTTAATATGGATTACCTTTATTGTGAAAAACTGCATGGTCAGTTAAAACAAAAATTTGATTGGCCATAACTATTGTAAGCATAAGTATATAAGATTAATAGCCAATCAGAAAAATAAATCCAAGACGTCCTGTATATACTCATTAGATGAGAATTTATTCATAAGATATCAAATATTTCAAACAGTAATCTCTACAAAACCTTCCAGACACCTTCTGCAAATATGATTTCTGATATTAAAGGATATAAAAATGACCTTGAATGTCGTATGTGGAATTAAATAGCAAATTGCACAAATATCAGCCTATATCAGCATTCCACTGTCAATTTCATGCTGCTATAAACATATTAACAGTAACAGCTTGTGTTTATCAAGTTAGCTGAAAAAACATTTAATACATATTTAATGTAAGAAATCATTTGTCAGAGACCAAGCAGTATGAATTCTTCCCTTATCATTTCTGCTGATCTCTTTTTTCCTCCTCACATTCTTTGTTCTCACTTAAAGTGTCTTGACAATACCATTAATTATTATGCCAACACCTTTTAACAGTTTAGCAATTTTTCCAAGTTGACTGTTTCCTTCAAAGAAAGTACTTATAACAAGGTCTCAGGCCTTCATAAGATTCATGTCAGTTTCACCAATATTTTTAGTAAAATCTATATTATTGTGTGACGTTTCGTCGTCACGGGTATAAGTTCAATCTCTGACAACTGCGTCAAAGAGTCGACTCTTTGGCTCAGTGGTTAGAGCATTGGGTTATCACGCCGGCGGACCGGGTTCGATTCCGGGCCGGGCCGTGTTTGTTACATTTGGTGTCAGAAGTGGGATATTGTCAACTGCCATACTGGAGTTGCCTTATCCACGTGTTTCCCAGGCCAAGTCTCGGGTCGAGACTTCTCGGAGGGGGAAGTAATGTGACGTTTCGTCGTCACGGGTATAAGTTCAATCTCTGACAACTGCGTCAGGGAGTCGACTCTTTGGCTCAGTGGTTAGAGCATTGGGTTATCACGCCGGCGGACCGGGTTCGATTCCGGGCCGGGCCGTGTTTGTTACAATTGTGAGAAATCTGAGGTCAAAAGGTCATGCATCAATGATCAACCAATAAAAAACCTGATCTGCTGGAAAGACAGTTCCTTGCTGCTCAGAGTTAATAAAAGCCACTGAGGTGCTAGATTGTTCCAAAATAAACTAAAGTATTCACCTTTCCAGGATTGCTGAGACATTTATGCACCAACTTCCACCCTTCTTGGCAAGGTCAACTGTTAACAAAAGTATCACAAACAAAGTGCTGTGTTGTTGTTTTTTGTATAAACCTTTATAGACTTTGAGCAAAAGGGCCTATAACTATAACAGTTTGCTAATTCTGTTATTGGTCACTTGACTGGAGAAAACCTGTACAGGTAGTTGCCATATGATCTCAGTTTTAGGTAAAGCTTTCCGGAATCATGGATTTATTTAGAGCAAGAAAGGCATAATTAAAAAAGGCATAATTAAAACTGTTTGAACACAAATTGACATTCCGCTCCTGACATAAGCTTATAGACCATTTCACCTGGGGTTTGGCAGTACTTGGTATCATTCACTGATTTAAACTGACCAATCAGTGACTGGTTTAAAATCTCATGCTTAAGTTTATAACACACTGTTTTACACCAGCATGTAGATTAGGTATTCGGGGATGTTCGTTGAATTAATCACAGTTTGGAGTGAAATGATACAAAGCTTTGGCTAAATTACCATATGATCAATTTTTAACAACAACAACAAAACAAATTTGATATCATGCCATAGCCCTTAAAGAAATTAAGAAGTTTCATACTTAGTCTATGAAAAGACTTAAAAAAAACCTGTCTGACATTTGGCAGGACTGGTTGACCTGGAGTCTGGAGACCTGGATGTCTTCTTGTCTACTTGTTCACAGTGAGGCAGCACTTTATCCGTCTGAAATGAAAAAAAAAGACCTTAAATGACTAAAATACTTTCAATAAGGTATGAAAACCTGGCAAACAGACATTTTCTCTCGTGTTTCTTGGTTCCATTTTCCATGTCAGAGAATAACATTATGAAAAATGATAATATTGAATAAATCAATGCTAAATTTTGCTGTAACAGATATCAATATATCTTAGATAAATTTTTTCTGTCATTTTTTTTTTTTTTTTGCATAAAATTGCAAGTTTGCAAGTTTGTAAATCTGCCTCCAAGGAATGAGGATCCCCATTTCTGTGTGAAATTATCTATAATCTTATTGTTATATGGATAGCGTTAGAGATATATCTAAACATTTCATTGTCTTCAGATCAAAAGATGTATGTCAGTAGTTTAGGTAAACTTCTGATGCTACGGTATTTTAATTGTAAGGTGCTACTTGAAACAGAGGTCAGGGAATTATGGGTAAATAAAATGTATTTCAGGGCATTTTGGTGTGAAGAGCAAGAATGTCAAAAAATAAGTGTTACAATATAATTACAGTTAATAGTGTTGTGAACTAACATTCATTTGGATGTAGTTGCATAGAAATATCATTTTTATTATTTTGAATTTTAGATTGGAATCGATTTATCAATACAAGGCATAATATTCTGTAGAACATAACAGTGGTTTTGTTATATGGAACATGACAACAGTATTGTCCTGTAGAACATAACAGTGGTTTTGTTGTATGGAACATGACAACAGTATTGTTCTGTAGAACATAACAGTGGTTTTGTTGTATGGAACATGACAACAGTATTGTTCTGTAGAACATAACAGTGGTTTTGTTATAAGGAACATGACAACAGTATTGTTCTGTAGAACATAACAGTGGTTTTGTTATAAGGAACATGACAACAGTATTGTTCTGTAGAACATAACAGTGGTTTTGTTGTATGGAACATGACAACAGTATTGTCCTGTAGAACATAACAGTGGTTTTGTTATATGGAACATGACAACAGTATTGTTCTAAGAAAATAACAATGGTTAATTGTTATATAGAAAATTACAATAGTTTTGTTGTATGGTACATATATATTATTCTATAAAATTAAACAGTTTTGTTGTATAGAACATGGTAACAGTTACTGTATGAATTTTAAGTAGCACAGCAACAGCTGGAAATAAAATATCATTTCTTCTCTCTCATAATGTTGTTTGTTGTTTTCATGTGAACATAGTGTCAGTTGAAAGATGGCATATGAAATAAATATCATCAGCTTTTGGCATTCTAAGAAAGCAATCCAAAGCTGGGAAAGTTTATTACCAGATATGTCCTGATGATCTTAAAAGATTGTAGGAATTGAATTTCAAGTTATGAAATATTGTTTCACAATCTTGAAGTATTTGATAGCAGTGTGTGGGAGTGTTGTTTATATTGAATGAATAAAAGTACAAGCGCTGTCAAAAACTTGCTGTTCTTTTTATTTCTTTAACCCTTCACTTCATGAATATTCATGTACGAATTTAAAACTTAATGAATATTATTTTTCTGATTTTTTAAATGGTATATGAAACAATGAATTTTCATTTGCCCTGACAACTGCTTGATTATGAATGTCTATATCGAGGTGTGAGAGCGAAACTATGCTTAGTGCATATAAATATATTAGTACTTAGCATTGTTTCGTTCTCACCCCTCGATTTATTATTGAACTTCAAGATCATGTATTTCCAGGTTCATATAACATAAGCCAACATGAGTAAGGGGACACAAAACATGTTTAACCCTTTCTCTCATATAGACTCATTTTGACGCACTCAATAGGTACCACATAAAGCCTGATCTGCAGAAAACCACAGTTAAACCTTACCAAATTTAATTATATAGTCCTCATTTCCAGACCACTGAGGAGCAGCGAACAGCATAAAACCTGATCAGCCTGCGAGTTACTCGCAGGCTGATCTGGTTTTATGCTGTTCGCATAGGTCTTTTCATGGTTTCCTCTATGAGGGAAAGGGTTAAATGTTATCAAACATGTTTGATCATCAAACATGATACCCAGTTTACCAGGATGTGTAAAATCTATCTGAGCTACAGTACTGTATGAGCAAACAGAGGAGACCCTGATCAGTTAGCTCAGGAGCTGTCTGATCTCCTATAGGAGCTGTCTGATCTCCTTTAGGAGCTGTCTGATCTCCTGTATGAGCTGTCTGATCAGGGTCTGCTCTGTTTTCCAATACATCAAACCAGGTCTATATAAGGTAAGGAATTAGTATTCCTCAGTGTCACTGATTTGATTTTTACTAAGATGCCTTTGCTTGATACATGTATATTCTAAATTAACAATGTGCAATATGCAAGTGCATTGCATATTCTGATGCATGCAGTGTTCCTTCGATTGTCAATTTCCCACTGGAAGTTCCTGACATACTATATAATGAAAACATATGAAGTGTCACCATGGAATTCTTAGCTTGATGCCTCTGCAAACGTTCTGAAGAAATTTTGTTTATTATGACTTTTGTCAGTGTTCGTTTAGGTCACTTGTGTGGTTAATGTATTTACTGACAAGAGTAGGGATAACATAATGGAATCACCGATCTTGAACAACTTGCTTATCAAAGTTTAAAAAGAAAATATAGATAACATGTATGTTTTTTTTTTTATTCACTTCTCTTTCGGTTTATGTCAAACAGTTCTGTTAGATCTAGCTAATAATTATGATTTTTGCTAAGTCTTCTCTATGTCTCTCTCTCTCTGTCTCTCTCTCTCTGTCTCTCTCTCTCTTCATTCTTTCCTATTATATATCTCTCTCTATTATGTTAAATTCTCTCTTACCTTATATGTTTCTGTCTTTTTTGTCTCTCTTTTTCTCCATATCTCTTCGCCCACAATCTTTCTCTCTGTCTCAGAACTTATGAACCATCTTTACTTGATTTGTATTGAATACTTAATTTCATTCAAGATTCTAGAAACCTTGTTTTGGGTTTGTTTTTTTTCTCCATTATTCAGATTTATATGACAAGCCATTAGATTCTGATCATGAGCAGTTAAAGAGATTTATCTCCGCCCCTCTCTCTAAGGATCTGCTTTCTGACACGAGCGAATACAATTTGAATAATCCCAAATTATGAAAGCAATCCTCTTGTAGTAAAGGAGGCAAGATTTAAATGCAATTTGAATAATCAGAAAATATTAGATAAACCACAGAGGAAAAAATTACAATTGGATAACTGTTGTGGAAATTAAGCTTGTATTTAAGATGCTATTTTTATATCCTATGGGAAGGGGCTTCTGTGGTTGAGTGGTTAGAGTCACTAACTTGCTATCACTTAACTCGTTGCTCTGGGAATTGAGTCAAGGTCAGGTCAGTTGAATTTTTCATGTGGTGTTCTCCGACACAGCAATAGTCATGTTGGGGAATATGCCTGTTGGGATGCTTGTCTATCTGGCAGGCCTTAAAGTCTACAGAATTGGTCTACAGGCTGATAAAATCTCAAAAATCTGGAAGATTATGGGCATTCAATTAAACATTAACTTCATCTACTTTTCACAATTCAAATTCATATTTGAGCAAGAGCAATTATAATACCTGAAGGACTCTTCCGAAGTCAGGATAAAGAAAGTATAATTTCACATAAGGGTAATTCATTCCAAAACAAACAATGCACACCATTAACAATCCTCGAAGCAAGTATAAATAAATTCTGTTGAATAATAATGGAGGAGCCAACAGACAGATGGACGCCATGTGCTATTTCTTATACAACCCTTTGGGCATATAAGAAAAGGTTGAGTGTGTACATTATCAGGTGCAAGTTTTCCATTACTTATCATGGAGAGACATTGTTTTATCCAGCAATTTCTTTACAACCCCAAAGTACCACTTCCTTCCTCTCACTTCAACAAGAACATATCTCTCCTGTACTATCACACATCAATTATCTATCATGTTCTATGCCAATGTCTTGAATGATATTATCATACATATTGATGATCACGCCATTTATATTTTCAGATGGGCCACTTCCGTCAGCTGTACAGCAAGATCATCAGCGACAAGCATGATGACATCATCGCCAAGTTTGGAGCCATACTTGCCCAGGGGATCATGGATGCAGGTAAGGGACACACCCTCTCATCCCCCCACCCACAGATAATGTCACATCACCAACTCACAAATTTGCCCCTCTTACCAGGTGTTATCAGGTTGCTGCAAACTGGTTCAATGCTTGAGATAAACTACAGGTTACTTGACAGACATTATGAACTGAAATGGTGAAAGTCAAAATGATACAGATAACGGACAACACATAGTGATAGAATCCCTTAAATTGTTTTTTATGCCCCCGCATCAATAGATTGAGGGGGCATATTATTTTTGGTCTTTCTGTTTGTCTCAGAACTTTAACCTTGACAGTAACACAGAAGTCCTTCCACCTACAGCCTCCAAACTTCACAGGTACATGCACCTTGATAAGCTCTAGCAGCCAGGTAACCTTGACCTTCAAATGACCTTGACTTTCAAGGTGTAAGGCCCCCAGGGGGAACATGGTGTTCATTAGAATATGCGCTTGTTTTGTTGTTTATTTTATAAAACATAATCAGATCTCAGTGCCCCATTTTTAGCTCACCTGAGCACTTTTCAATTTTCTTTAAACGACATCTCCTCTGAAACCGCTGGACAGAATTTAATGAAACTTGGCAGGAATGTTCCTTGGGTGAGGCTCTACAAAAGTTGCTAAAATAAACTTGATTCATGTAGAACTCTGGTTGCCATGGCAACAAAAAGAAAAAAAAAATGAAAACTTTAAAAATCATCTTCTTCAAAACTACTGGCCAGATTTTAAAATAAATTGGTACAGATGTTCCTTGGGTCAACCTCTACCAAAGTTGCTAAAATTATTCCGATCCGTAAAAAAACATGGCCGCCAGGGGCGGGGCTTATTTGCCTTATATGTATATAGAGAAACCTTTAAACAACATCTCCTCTGAAACCACTGGACAGAATTTGATTAAACTTGGCAGGGATGATCCTTGAGTCAACCTTCACAAAAGTTGCTAAAATGAACTTGATACATGTAGAACTCTGGTTGCCATGGCAACAAAAAGAAGAAAAAAAAAAAAAACTTTAAAAATCATCTTCTTTAAAACTACTGGCCAGATTTTAAAATAAATTGGTACAGATATTCCTTGGGTCAACCTCTACCAAAGTTGCTAAAATTATTCCGATCCGTAAAAAAACATGGCCACCAGGGGCGGGGCTTATTTGCCTTATATGTATATAGAGAAATCTTTAATCAACATTTCCTCTGAAACCACTGAACAGAATTTGATTAAACTTGGCAGGGATGATCCTTGGGTCAACCTTCACAAAAGTTGCTAAAATAAACTTGATCCATATAGAACTCTGGTTGCCATGGCAACAAAAAGAGAAAAAAAATGAAAACTTTAAAAATCATCTTCTTAAAAACTAGTGGCCAGATTTTAAAATAAATTGGTACAGATGTTCCTTGGGTCAACCTATTTATCTCAGGTGAGCGATTTAGGGCCATCATGGGCCTCTTGTTTAATTCCATAACTAAAGGACTTGTGTTTTTAGAACATGTAGTCTTTAGGTAAAATCAACATTTTACAAAATTTCACCAACTGGTAGAGATTTAGTTGAGGATGACAAGTATTCCCATTATTGCTTTGGTTTTGATATCAGTTATGGTAAGTCTTAAAGAATAAAAAAAAAAATCTATTCAGTGTGATAATTTGATTTCAAACTGACTATACTTTATTTAAAGTGACTGCCTAATCATGTAGATCATTATGAACATGACTGGTGCAGACAAAAAGGAGTTAAAATCAGCCTTTCTTAACTCAGGAATTTCAAGGTATTTACTATTTAGAAATAGATGTTCAGGTGCAAGGAAATAGTGTAAAGAATTTCTGGTCTGATTGTGTTCTTAGGTTTTCTCTGACGTTCTGATGTGATGTTAAGAACAGCAGGTGTCTTCTGCATGTTATTTCCTCTATATCACCACCTGCATTGCACCATGAAATCGCGTCATCAGTACATCTGTTTTAGCCTTATATTGTTTGCATACATTCATCCTATTGCTTTGCCTAGTAGTGCCCTCGGTTTGTGTTCTTTATGGATATTTATATTCATACGGATAACATAATCCTCCAAACATCTGCAATAATTGCTAAACCATGGTTTGTCTTATTAGCGTATCTAGCTTGCTCTGTGAGACGGCCAGATGTTATCATGCCTTCAGACCTATCCTCTCACTCATCGCACACCTTTGTTTCGAGAACAATTATCTATTGACAGCAGCCGCTTTGGAAAACAAGAGTTCCTTCACCCTAGGCGAAGTGTTTCATAATTTCCATGCTGGAAAACTCAGTTGTAACAGCAGCTCTGGAATAGCTTATCCTGCTAGAAATGCATTCGAATGACGTTGGATTTTTCTTATCATTTCTACTTATCTGGCTAAAAGAAGAACAAGAATTCCAATGTCTGGTTTGTCTCCATCAAAGGACGTTCACCCTGTCTTGGTTTCTTAGTGGGTTTCCAGTTCTCATTGAGTAAGAAATTGTATTGGTCATTATGCTTATTGTTGATTGCTTGATTGGTGATATGAGTGTCAGGGGAAGCCAGAGACATTGACCCCATTGTCTGTTTCCCTGGTCTGCCAATACAAGAGCCCAGCCTACTGGTGATGTCACTTGCACTTTCTATGATGGTGTGATAGATAGGTTGATTTATCCTTTACATCTCGGCTATGGTACTTTAAGTTATGGTATTCCATAGATAAACCAGATCAGACTGTAAGCATTTTAAGTATGAAAAGATCTTACCTTGTGACTTTCTGGTCTCCTGATAGTTAAGGAGTAATCTTGTCCAAAACAAGCTGGCACAGTCTGTAAGTGCTGTAGATTTAGAGTACCTGAACCAGTGAAAATATTCAAAGTGAGATCTTTGTATTATATGTGAGCTTGGAATACATTAGCATTTGAGTATCATTTGTAAGATTGAGTATTATGTGTGAGCTTAATGTTAATGAGAATTTGAATATTATGTGGAATACATAAGCATTTGGGAATTTTATGTGAGCTTGATGTCCATGAGTATTTGGTTATTATATGTGAGTTTGGTGTCCATGGGTAATTTGGAATCACGTGAGCTTGATTTCAATGAGTATTTGGTTATTATATGTGAGTTTGATGTCCATGAGTACTTGGGAATTATGTGAGTTGTTGTTAGTTGGTATTATTTGAGTGTGGCCCCTGAATATTTGATTATTATATGTAAGTCCAAAGTCAGTGCCGTTTATTATGATGATATGCACTATCTTCATCTTCAAAGGGTTAATTTTTTAGAGTGAGTGAAATTTAAGTCATTGCGGTGGTAGCATGGCTTTCTCTTTGTAACCCTGTCTACCACTTTCTGCCATCAGTTTTACAATCACTTGTGTTTCTATGAAGAAAAAAATAATAAAACTTAAAATTAACTATGCATGAAATGGCTAAAATTAGCCATGCATGAAGTGGCTAGAATTAGCCACGCATGAAGTGGCTGATTCTATCTGACATGAGCTGTAAGCTGCATGTTTTACAAAAATCTGGCAGTGGGACATTAACCCAAGCAAATAAATAATCATGCTACTGCATGCTAGAGTACTGCAACTTTGGATTCATTGAGGTAGCAAGATGACTTATGGGTGTCTATAAAGCTAAGAAAAAAACCTTTGTCAGATACTGTTATCCAACATGGACCTTTATCTTCTTGTGTTTCAAATACCTCACTCAAATAAACGATCGCCATAATGAAGTATGCCTGACCTTTCACCTGCATTAATTGATACGCAGTCTGGCAGTTTGAGGTGCCAAGAAATATGGCAGACCATAACATCTCGGTCTGGTGTACCAGTCTTATAATATTTATGTAATGCATTTTAGCGTGAGAAGGTCTCATCTAGGCCTCAAATGTTTTTTCATAGTCTTTCTGATTTCCTTTATGTTGATTGAAAAAGCAAACTGTTAACTACACACACACACACACAAAAAAACAGTATACGTTGTTGAAATGAAAATCAAAACAATCCTAATGTGAAAACTGTTTTAACTCAAAACCTCTTAATCTGAGATATTATCCCTTAATACCCCATGAACATTCATGTACCAATTTATGACATGATTAATGTTAATTTACTGAGCTTCAAGGTTTATATCCACCCAGTAGTTCAGGAATAATGGCTCCTTGAGTGCTTGAACATGCCAGATACCATTTTGTTTACACCTAAGCCGTCTCGTACATAAAGCAGTCTTGATCAAACTTGGTCACAATATCAATAACATTTACAGTCAAACCTGTCTGAAGCTTCAGTCAGGGGAAGAAGAGAAAGTGACCGTTCAGCAGAGGTGACCGCTAAACGAAGGTAAACATATAACAAAATGCAATAGTTTGGTGATGTTAAAATGACCGCTGAATGCAGGTTGACCCCTAACTACAAGTGGCCGCTAATACAGGTTTAACTGTATATCCTTGCATCTTCAAGAGTTTGTGATGCCCAGGTTAACAATGAAGGCCCTTCATGGTTCTCTTGTTTAATGTAAGAATAGAGATATGATTAATTCGGAATATCGTAATTTATCAGTTATTAACAAATAAATGAAACATGTCTACAAATGTCGTTCAACCTTTTCACAGCTTCCTGGTTCCACATGTCTTCTTTAGAAGCAGCTACTCAGCATGGAAAAAAATCCTGATCATTTTTTGGTTCTTTTAATGTTGCCACGGAAATGTTTTAAGGCTATCTTGCTATCGTATCATAGTCTCGAATTACTGTATCAAAATATTATTTCAGATTTCGACAGCTTTACAGTAAGATAATCTTTTGATTTTTTTTCTAGAAAAATCGGGAGAAGATATCTTTTTTCGTGTAATAAACCATGGCAGACATGTTTTGAAAATATGCATACTTGGATGGTTTATTTCCTTCGCAAGCAAATCCCGGGCAAATAAATCCTGGATGTTTGAACAAGTTTTCTGAGCTTGTTTTGATTCCGGATATTCTCGTAGATTATAAATCCAAGGAAGTATCCATGTATTGGAGGTGTTTTATACTGGTTTGAAATTTATCCAGTTGAATTATGCATGTATATGTTACACCAGCTGATTTTGAAACTAAGACGTCATTTGTAGCTAATAAGTTGAACTGAATGGAATCAGAAGGAAATTGTGGAATTTTTTTTAGTATCCAGGGTCTTGATTTACTTAACTTTGTATAAAGAATGTCTTAGTATACATAAAATCACAAATGTACAAAAGTTTTATTTTTCTGATTCTTTTCTTCACAAAAAGTGATGAGTTTGTTTAATGAAATGGGTAATTTTATTGTGCACCTAAAACATTAGAAGATACAAGATTAAATGGGCCCCTGGTCTTGTGGTCTCAAAAATAAAAATGGTTACCTTAAGTATGATTTTCATACTTCGACTCAAACTTTACCCATTAACTTCATAAGTATTAGAGTATTATACTCAGATTTGAGCTTGAAATTGTACTTTGGTACTTATGCGAACACTGGGTCAGAACTCAGTGATACAACAAACAGCTAGGATCAAATGGGCACCTGGACTCATTGTTTGTCCATTTTATGAGGGTTTTATAAGACAGGAATATGTAGAAGATTGATTGGGAAATAAGTTCTCACCATTATACTATTATCCCTCTCTACAGACCCAGGGTTGGACCAGTACTTCTCACTGGACCACAACTCCCCTTGTTAGATATAGGAAACTATTCAGGTTCCTGAATGGAATAAAAAAAGATTGATAAAGAACACTGTTGTTTACATACAAAATGAGGAAGAAGAGGATGTGAAGCTAGCCAGACTTTCTTCTGTCAGACATTTGTGTCCAGGCTCCATTAACCTGTACAGGTTCAATTTGGCATGCTAATATTGGCTAATAATGGTGATTAGTGTTACCTGTAATATTTGACTTGTATTTTGTATGTTGTGTTTCTTTTAGCCCTTTAATTCATATAAACTCACTTTGACAGATTGGCAAACAGAATTTTGCTCATATAATAATGTAGCTCAGTTTCTACACAGTTTGTCTGGCAAATTTATGTACCATTTTAAGTTTAAGTCATTGATTTATACGTGAATATTCATTAGATAAAGGGATAGTCTACAAATGTTTACCTGGGGAAGACTAGACACTTAAGTTATTATTATCCCTTAAGATGCTAAATTTGTTAATTGGACTTCCTTCATTTTGGACTGTACAATTATGTGTTTATAAGGATGCTTTGCTGGAAGTCTATTGACTGAATAGAAAACAGTGCAGACCATAATCAGCCTGCATGGATAATAATAAATACATTAATCAAATCATAAATTGATCCATGAATATTCATGATTTATGGCATCAATCACATTTTGTGATTCAAATGATAAATTACAAATATTAGATTTGTGGTTTTGAAAAAAAAAAAGGAATAAAAGGTATTAAAACACACACACACAAATTTATATAAAACTAAGTGTATGTTTCATGGTGAAAATTGATATATTTACAATTTATTTAGGTGTGAAAAAAATCTAAAAAACATTTTTATTTGTACAATTATATACTTCAGTAATCCTTTTTGGTTTGATATTGACAAGTAACTTTTCTGTATAGAAATTGCCTTTTTCAACACCTGCCTCATAATATGGCTAAAACTTGACTTTTCTTTCTTTTTTACTCTTCAAAATATATTGGAGTGTCTGTACAAAAAAAAATTAAATAGAAAATAAAATGTGATGTGATGTAAAACAGGCATTTGGAACAGATTTATTAGTTTTCTATTACTTTTTATCTAACAACTTCAGCAGAATGGAAAACTTGATCCTTGAGCCAGATGAGTCTTCTGTCTGCCTCGGCTAATGACCAGAATCTGTTGTCAGCATTGAATAGTTTCTTCACTTTCTGAACCCAACCTAAGATGGATCTTAACTGCTTATTTGTCGGGTTATTGTCTGCTGCATTTCTTGTGGATTCTATTTTTATTGTGTCACCTTCTGTAAGGTGATAAATAAGGATCACTTCTGCATGGTCTGTCTGTCTGTCACATTTTTTCTGTCATGCTTCTTTCAGCAGATGACACATGTGTTCCGTGGATGGACTATGATGATAACAGTTTATTGATGGATCAATTACCTTAACCCTTTCCCTCATAGAGGAAACCATGAAAAGACCTATGCGAACAGCATAAAACCAGATCAGCCTGCGAGTAACTCGCAGGCTGATCAGGTTTTATGCTGTTCGCTGCTCCTCAGTAGTTTGGAAATGAGGATTTTGTAATTAAATTTGGTAAGGTTTAACTGTGGTTTTCTGCAGATCAGGCTTTATGTGGTACCTACTGAGTGCGTCAAAATGAGTCTGTATGAGGGAAAGGGTTAAAGTTATCCCTTTACCTCATGTAGATGTGTTAAAATACTATTTCAAACATAGGAGACCCCTATAAGAAGGGAGCTGTCTGATCAGGGTCTCCTCTGTTGCTCATACAAGGTTAAAGATCAGATTCTACACATTCTGTATTGTAAAGAAATATTCACTTATCATGTAAAGTTCAATAAATTCAGATATTCATCTACTCATAAATTTGCATTGTATGCATGAATATTCAAGAAGTAAAGGGAATGGTCATATTTATTATTCAAGAAGTAAAGGGTTAAAGGAGAAAGGATTATTCTTGGCATTTAGACAGTTTCTTAACAGGATGAAAAGGAATTTCAAGTTGATCTGAATTAAATGTAGGCTACTAGTGTTTTACTTCAAAATCTTCCCAGAAAAGTTAACGAACCTTTGCCATTTGTAAATTCTACTAAAACTATTAGTATGAAAATTCAGTTAATGATACTAATTGTACAAGTCATCAAAACTACCATTGTTCATGTTAACAATATAAATAATTTCAGCAATTTCAGAAACAATTACCCCACCTATAAGCTACCAGTCTGCATTCCTTATGAAATATTGAGTCGGTCTATCAGCTTCTGTTTCTATTAGCAAATCAAGAATTGTTAGACAATAAGACATCTTTACCTCACGAATATTCATATACAAATTCATGAATTTATAGATATTTATTTCCAGAACTGTGTAAAAACTGATTTACAATATTGTAGTGAAAACAAAGGAACCTCGGATCAGACAAGCAGAAAAAACATGTTTATATGAGGTAAAGGGGTCAAGCAACTTATAGAAAGGCACTGTAAAACATAGGTTAACTGAAGCTACTAGTTTATCCTTAGCTCCTACCCTGGGTCTCTTACAGTGACATTACATGACAGCCCTATCGTCCCCAGTGGCCGAGTGGTTAAAATATCTGCCTCAGGAATGGGAGGTTGTGGATTCATTCCCCAGCTGCGACAGTTGTAATAAAGGTACTGGTATAGCTCCATTGCTTGGCACTCAGCATATAAGGGTCGTTCCAGGGCTTGTAGGCAGGATGGTGTGACTATCAAGGGGTATCATGTCAAATGTGTGATACTGCAGTGTGGTAGCACTGTATCTGTCTCAAGTTGACATATTCTCCAAATGACTTAAATACTATCATCGGGATGTTAAACCCAATAAACTAACAAACATGTTGATCCATCAAAGTTTTCTTCCTTGATGAAAAGCTGGGAGAGGTTCTGGTTCTCCACTTTATTCCTATACAAACTTGGTCTTAAGCTCCACATAATTGAATTCCAAGTAGTTATCGAAGATCATGATTTTGTCTCTTGAAAGCCAGGATTTGTCTTTACAAGACTACAGGCAGTGTCCATGACAACAAGATCCAACAAAGCCTGCCACTTGTTTAAAAGTAGAATTTGCTTCTAGCCTGGCCATTATGGTAGAGGCCTTGGCATTCTGGATGCATGTTTCTGTCATGCAGGTGCTGTTATTTGAAAATATATGAATAATGGCATTATAGAACATGAACTTCACCATGCACCTGAGTCCTAGTTCTCTGTCATTGATGTTTGATGAAATGAATTAATATCAGCTCTGTTACAGTCATTACCTCTTGTTAATTACCTAACAAATGTCTTAAATCTCCAGAGATTATGTCAGGAGCTCTTCAGTTAAAACATGAAAGAAGTTTCAGATGGGAAGTTTTTGAAGGTTTTATGGCCAAGTTTGAACCTTAATTGGCATTTCTTGAGATCATCTGGATTAAAAACTATTGGGAACAGTCAGTGAAATTAGAGAGGCATGGGATGAAAGGATGTAGAGATGAGATCGATTCAGTAATTAGCAGTTGGAAATGGTGCAATAAAAAGGTCAGAAAGTTGCCGAGTTTATGAAACCTTTGAACACTTTACAACAATCTGAGTAGACAGCACATGTCGAGCAACTGTAAACTAGCGATGATCCGCATATCAAAGTTTACCTCAAAATGAACCAGGAATTGGGTCATCGTTGATTAACGATCATTTGATTTGAGATGATGAAATAAAAATGAATAAGAATAAGCTTTTAAAGCATGTGTTAATTAGACTGAATCCAGGCTTTCATTGCATTTAGGGTTTTAATTTCCAGAAAATGGGATTTGAAAAAAGATGTTATTTAAGATGTAAATTGAGGAGGGTTGATGGCTGCCAGTGTGTTGTATGAGTTTGTAGTCTTATCAAGGGTATATGGCCCATTTATTGGATCTTTATGTGATGTTTTAGTGTAGTGATAGGAAGATTTTAGAACTGTGTTTGTGGAGGCACATAAAACTACTCCAGAACATATTGTAGACTCACAGACTCTATAAACTACCTTTTTATAGGTCAGGATGTGAAGGTGAAATATATTTTATATTAGCTACAGCAAAAATTAAATATTTAACAATAATAATCCTTTTAATCAGTTTCTAGACAAAATTTCTAATAAAAAAAAACAAACTGTTTCCCTGAGTGATTAGAGTGTCCGCCTCAGGAGGAAGAGTTCCTGGGTTCGATCCCCAATCCATAACACACTTTCCAGTTCTGGAAGTTTAACCTGGTATAACTGTTGTAGGTTCTTGGTTGGCTAACAATTGGATCAAAGATTGATTCAAAATGGTTTGACTGCTTTCTGGGTGATAAAAGATAAAACTGTCACAATATGACTGCAGGGTATATGCTACTTATACCCCCGAAATGAAGTTTTGGGGGGGGGGTATATAGGAGTCACCCAGTGGTCGGTCGGTCGGTCGGTCCAGTGGTCCGTTGCATTTTCCTTGTCCGGAGCATAACTTGAAAACCACAGGTTGGAATTCAATACGACTTCATGCAATGATCAAGCACATGGAGAGGAAGTGCAGTGCACAAGAACCATAACTCCATCTTGACTTATTACAGAGTTATTGCCCTTTGTTACTTTTCCTTGTCCGGAGCATAACTTGAAAAGTACAAGTTGGATTTCAAAACAATTTCATACAATGGTCAACCACAATATGAGGAAGTGCAGTGCACAAGAACCATAACTCTATCTAGAGTAATTACAGAGTTATTGCCCTTAGTTACTTTTCCTTGTCCAGAGCTTAACTTTAAAACTACTGGTTGGAATTCAAAACAATTTCATACAATGGTCAAGCACAATAAGAGGAAGTGCAATGCACAAGAACCATAACTCTATCTGTAGTATGTATAGAGTTATTGCCCTTGCACTTACATACAATAGTCAAGCGCAATAAGAGGAAGTGAAGTTTACAAGATGAAATGTCATGAGCATCACCAGCAGTGCAGCCCACCAGTAGTTCAGCCAAATTACAGGAAGTGGATGAGCGACAAACCAGAAATCAAATCCCATGGTATAGGACCATGTGTTAATGCTGTATACCAAATATCAAGAGACTGTGATAAGTAGTTGCTGAGAAAACTGTTACGAAAATTTCCTATCATTGACCATTATGTCAAAAATTAAACTAAGTCAGTTGACAGGAACTGGATGAGCAAGAGAACTGAAATCGAATTCCACAGTATGAGATCACGTGTTAATGCTGTATACTAAATATCAAGAGACTGTGATAAGTAGTTGCTGAGAAAACTGTTACGAAAATGTCCTACCATTGACCATTATGTCGAAAATTTAACTAAGTCGGTAAACAGGAAGTAGATGAGCGACAAACCTGAAATCAATTCCACTGATATGGGACCACATTTTTAGGCTGTGTACCAAATATCAAGAGATTGTGATAAGTAGTTGCTGAGAAAACTGTTACGAAAATTTCCTACCATTGACCATTATGTTGAAAATATAACTAAGTCGGTAAACAGGAAGTGGATGAGTGACAGACCTGAAATCGAATCCCAGGATATGGGACCACGTGTTAATGCTGTATACCAAATATAAAGAGGCTGTGACATTCACCATTCTATAACCTGGGTTTGCACCTGTGTAACCCGGCCAAAAATCTGGAAAAAAAACTAATGTAAAAATGTCTTTTTCATACTCTTCTTCTTAATCCTAATAACTTCATCATTTCTAAAGCAGTATTGCGGGGGTATTAATCACATTTAGTGATAGTTCTAGTTTAGAGTAAGTTTCTATGGGGTTAGACTCAGTTCATGTGTGACCCATGTAGTTTCTTAGATAGATTTTAGTGCATCATTGGCATCATTGCCTCCTGTCCTGCTAAATTCAAAGGTTGCCTGCCATTGGTCCAGATAAAGGGCATTAGAGGCTTGTACCCTTGTAGGTGTCCTGATATCAAGGTCATAAAAACCCATACCTGACAGACAAGTTGTCATTAGACGGACATCATTTCCTACCCCCCATGTGAGTTTATGGCCAAGGAATGTTGGGTACATCTGTTTTACTGCCTGCTTCTCTAACAAAGAATACCTTGACCCTTGATGGAGATGCCTCTCTTATCAGTGTCAAGGATTCAGGGGAGATATTGATGGAATTCTAAATGTTCCAAAGCTTTTTACTATGATATGATAGGAAAAGTGCTTTGAAATGTTTCTTAGAATGTTTCAGCTATGTAATAAACCCCTGGCTGTATCTGGCCTTGCTTGTTGTGAAAAAAGTTTTTGATGTATGATTTTATAAATATGGCAAATTTATTGCTTAGATATATCTGATAAAGCTTAATCATCCATTCTGTGGCTATTTCAGTATATCTCTTAACCCTTTCCCTCATAGAGGACACCATGAAAAGACCTATGCGAACAGCATAAAACCAGATCAGCCTGCGAGTAACTCGCAGGCTGATAAGGTTTTATGCTGTTCGCTGCTCCTCAGTGGTCTGGAAATGAGGATTTTGTAATTAAATTTGGTAAGGTTTAACTGTTCTGCAGATCAGGCTTTATGTGGTACCTATTGAGTGCGTCAAAATGAGTCTATATGAGGGAAAGGGTTAAGTATATAATTAAAAATATTTGATTTTGGGGTTCCTAGCTCCTTTCCTTTATCTTCATTGTTGGCATTTAAGGTCATTATCGGTCAGAATCATCAATATGATATTTGTAACAATACAAAATGATAGATGAATATTCTATATATCATATCACTGGAAGTTGCTATAATGACCCTCATTCAGGTATGCCATCCCCTGTGGCAAAGTGGTTAGAGCGCTCGCTCAGGAGCTGAAGGTTGTTGGTTTGATCCCCATACAACATAACAAAGTCATAAAAAATTGCACTGGTATAGCTCTCTTGCTTGGCACTCAGCATAAAAAGGTAGTTTCAGGACTAGTTGGTCTAGTGTCAGGATAATGTGACTGGGTGTGGTATCATGTCACATGTATTCAGCGTGATACTGCAGTGTGGCAGCATCATATCTGTCTCAAGTAGACATAGTCTCCAATTGACTGAAATACTGTCGGTGGGATGTTAAACCCAACACACAAACATCATTCAGGTAATGGTTGGGTTTTTCATGTTAACTTAATGACTTGATGAATTAAAATGGTGTAATATGAAACAGTGGATTTTTTTGTTGTGCAGACATTGTAGAGTCTAAGCTAAAATATTAAAAGAGCAGACAGCTTTATTTGATGCCATTTTGTTGCCATTATCTCCTTATTTCTTTTTGAAATTACACAAAGGGAGTGTCATCTAATATCATTTAATGTATTATGTATAAATGTTTTGCATAATGCAAAATTACTTCCAAACAGGAATTCATGAAACATCTGTCATCATCAAAATTGTTCATCATTTATGACACCTTTTCGCTCTTTTTACAAAAAAACTTGAAATTGGTTATAATAAACCCTGCTTCACAAAGGGTAATATAGAGACTATTTTCTTTAACGATTCATGAATGTGTTGATTTAATGATTTTACATCTCATCTCCAGAAACCTAAAATAATTCAAATCTTTGTCTTCTAATAGTAGCTTGTCTGTTTTTTTAAAGAAAAAAGTCAAGGTATTAATTGTCATCACTCTGGTGATGTCGTCATGAAAAACTTTTAACATTGGCCAAAACTTCTAAGCTATTAAACTTTCTGTCATCAAACTTTACATATTTGTTCACTATCACAAGGAATACATTCTCATCAAGGACCATAACTCTTTGGTCCATTCTGACAAAATTATCTCCCCCTTTTTTAGGGAAAAAAAAACAAACAAAACAGATGAGCATTGGCATCCGCATGTGGTGCTCTTATATATCGCCAACTTTTCATTGTTGCAGACATGTCGGTAAGAAAAGAAACAGTTTCACATCTATTCTAGGCAAATGTTTAATCAGAAAAATTTGACACTTTTATTGGGCTCAGGATATTTCTCCTCCTACATAATCAAATTATATAAAGTTTGTCAATTGTCATAAAGTTCTATTGTGAGCCATGGTAAGTACAAGAACAAAATATCTAACAGCTGAAGTCAGACTAAGTATTTTTAACCTGATAGAACACAGAACAAGGAGGATTAATTTTCATGACAGATGCATGGAAACATTATATTGAAATCACACTGAAGTCCATATTTGAAATGAGCAAGGATACTAGAGGGAAAAAGGTAGACTTTTGTGTCTGTCTGGAAGAATGTATAAGAACATATTTTACCCATTACCTCAAAATTAAAGATTCATTTTGATGCATTTCAAACAGAGCAGACCCTTATCAGACAGCTCCTGCAAGAAGCTGTCTGATCAGGGTTTCCTCTGTTTGCTCATCTACACAGACTGCACAGTCAAGAAAAATCCATTGTTTCATATGTCATCATGATTAAATCATCAAGAAAAATCCATTGTTTCATATGTCATCATGATTAAATCATCAAGAAAAATCCATTGTTTCATATGTCATCATGATTAAATCATCAAGAAAAATCCATTGTTTCATATGTCATCATGAGTAAATCATCAAGAAAAATCCATTGTTTCATATGTCATCATGATTAAATCATCAAGAAAATCCAATTGTTTCATATGTATCATATTAAATCATCAAGTAAAATCCATTGTTTATAGTATCAGATAAATCATCAGAAACCTTGTTTCTATGACATCATATAATCATCAGAAAAATCCATTGTTTCATATGTCATCATGATTAAATCATCAAGAAAAATCCATTGTTTCGTATATCATTATGAGCAAATTAATATTCATCAAGTCATTAACTTTTATATGAATATTCATGAGGTAAATTCTTGTGTTGATAAGGTACAGTCAAACCCTGGCTATTCAAAATCCCGGGGATCGGCTTTTTACTTCAAGTAAGGCATGTATTCAAATAACCTAAATCACGTTGATCGTTGGAACAAAAGCCCATCCCACTCACTTCATGGGTGAACGTAATATATAATGTACACTTTTTGAAATATGTTATGATTAAGTAATATAAATAAAATTTTTTTTTTTTTACAACATTCATCTTCTTATGCATAAATGATTTCGATACAAAGATAATTAATGCATACTTCGATTACAAAGATATATACATACATGTACATTAATCAGGTCTGACTAAATCACAAGCGACAACATTGCCCAATATCAACGCCGTCTTGAAAAAAGCAATGGATAATTAATATTTAATTTACCTACGTTCATCTTTTTTTCTGCAAATATGCTTACTTCAATACATATATGAACATTCATCATGTCTGACTAAACCACAAGAAACTACATGTATCAACATTACGTCAATGTCGTCTCGAAAAACGATGTAATCATGGTCTGCTTGTTACACTTTTTTAAATTTTCCTTTACCAGCATATCTGAAATACTACAGTTGTCACCTTTATAATTGAACTGGACAAACATCCAATCAATTAACAACTTATGCAAACTGTAAGCAGCCATCTCCACCCATTTCGGTAACTGATTGACGTTCGCGCCTTTCCATTGTTTGTTTTCAAAATGTAGCCGGTAACTATCATCAGCGACTTCGGATAAGGAGGTGTTAAAATCATACAAATTGATTGGCACAAGCCAAAAAATCCTTTTAGATGAGGCCAGGTATTCGAATAGCACAAATTTGAATAACCCAGATATTTTTATATAGAAATAAGAAGGAGAGTGATCGGGACCAACAAAGTATTTTGAATGACGCGGATATTTGAATGAGAGGTGGTGGAGTATCCGGGGTTCAACTGTATGTAATTTAAAGACACAAGAGAACCGGATGGAGTAGGTTTTATGAGGTTAACAACAATGTCAAATTTTAAATTTTGAATCTTGCTTCTGAGCTTTTAATCCTTACTATGCTTTATTTCTTCATTGGACTTGTCCTTTCTTCAGTTTGGACTGTACCATTTGTTGTTTTTGGGAATGTTTGCTGAAAATTCATTGACTGAATAATGAACAGCGCAGGCCACAATCAGATTGCACATATGTGTTGTCAGATATTGGCCTGCACTGGTAGCAAAGCAATCTCAATAACTAAGGTTTAATAAGACATTTCTGTTAGCCAGCATTACTTTTTTCCTGTTGGGCCAACTTTTATATCAACTCATTGCATTAATACGAAGGACAGCTGGCGAATCTTCTGCGATAAAATACACCAAATCCTTCGCAGTCTCGGCTGTTTGTCTGCAGAACTCAAGATCCAGACTCTTCAATCTGGAAGTGGCCTTCTACTACGTCAAAATATTTTATCGATGCAGATTCATATAATTCCATATCCTGGATGTTCATGCTTTTGAATCCAATATTCCTTGATGAAAACAAACTTTTTAATTCTCTTGGATCAGTGAAATTGAGATGTGCGCATTTCAATTAATTTGCTAAAGGCGTGATATGATTGGATGCGGTTATCACATGACCAGAATGTTTATAATTTAAATCACTATTGACCATTAGATGATATCTGGCCTTGCAGTGATAGTCCACAGGGTACATCCAGAAAAAAAATTGTGGGGTGGGGGGTCTTAAAGATAAAATTTCATGTATTTTACATTGATTATGAAACGGTTTACTAACCAAGTAAATGATTATGTCACCACAAGATAATGCTTTGATTTGATTTCTTGTCTTAGATTATTATAGAAGAGATTTGATTTAAGGTGATTACATGGAAATTATTCTTCTGGCTTAAGAAATAGTAATGTTACTCAAGACTATAATATAATTACGATATCATTAATGTCTGCCCTATATTTTCTTTCCTTTGATGATGGAAAGTTGTATAATATGGAACGGTCACCCTTAGAATGTAGTGAGAGTATATGGGAACGATATTAGCAATTGATATGATGTGATGCAATCGGATATTTACTGGCTTATATCTAATTAATATTGATTAAACATTAGATATGAAAATATCACTTTACTGTAGAGATTGCCTTCAGCATTCTTAACCAATCAATAAAACCAACCTTTATTGGTATGTATCTGCCTATTATGGTATTTCCACACTTACTGGATGGAAATTATTTACTTAACCCTTTATATCATAAAGACTCATTTTGATGCAGAAGCAAACAGAGTAGACCCAGATCAGACTGATCAGAGTCTCCTTTGTTTGCTCATACTAAAACTATACATATCTAAAACTATGCAGACTAAGACTGCATGGCAAAGAAAATTCCACTATTTCATATATATATATATATACCGTTTAAGTTTAGATAATTATTATATTCATCAAGTCTTAAATTTGTAAATGAATATTCATGAGTTAAAAGGTTAAAATAGTTGGAGAATCTTATTTCATACTGCCATATCTGCCTACACCTCTTGTGGGCACTTCTTTTTTCTGTATCCATAATGCCAGATGTTCAGATAATTTACTTGAATGACGTCAGTACTGTTTTCCTCGAAAGCGTGATTTTAAATAAAAACAACAAAAATGTCCCATAAATAAAGACATTCTTCCTGTTTATTTTGAGAAAAACATTCAGACTTTGAATTTAATCAAGAATCAAAATATCTCGCATCTCTGGTGTCCCATCCAGCTCATGTAAGTAAGAATATTGCTAAAAGTGTGTTTCTGATGTGAGCCAGACACCCTCAGATTGGAATCTCTCTCCAACCCAACAATAAGTTTAACCCTTTCCCTCATAGAGGAAACCATGAAAAGACCTATGCGAACAGCTAAAAACCAGATCAACCTGCGAGTAACTCGCAGGCTGATCAGGTTTTATGCTGTTCGCTGCTCCTCGGTGGTCTGGAAATGAGGATTTTGTAATTAAATTTGGTAAAGTTTAAGTGTGGTTTTCTGCAGATCAGGCTTTATGTGATACCTATTGAGTGTGTCAAAATGAGTCTATATGAGGAAAAGGGTTAAATATATTTATTTTATATTGATTTGGAAACAAGTTCTTACAACTTATGCTAATCTTTCTTGATGGTTCGTGGGTTGGAGCAGTACTTGTGACAGATAAAGTTTTAAAAATTTTGCCCCATTTTGGTTTCCAACCCACAACCTCTCAATCTTAAGTCAGATACGTTACCACTGGAAACAGAGAGATTTTGTTGATTTTGAATACTGAATAAATAATAAACTTAGTATTTAGCTTCTCATAATAAAGTCCAGACAATATTTTTTGTATTGATGTACAGAGGGAGTGATCTCGTTTGATGGGAGTTAGAGTCTTGAAAAACCCATTTTCCTGATTTTCTTGTATTCCTCTATTACAAACCCAATGATGAATCATTCTCATTAGACAAAGCTTAGTGTTTTCTCATTGAAACAATACAAATCGAGTGTATTGTTAATACCTCAAAAACTGGTACAAGTAAATGACTCCTGTCTGAAAGCTGAGATTGAATATTGTTCAAATACACCAATCCTGAGAAAACTTTGAGAATTTGCATGTCTGCAGACTCAGTAGGTTATAGTGATCACAAGATTTGGAGTGCTTTGATAATACACCAGTCTCAGATATATCATTTTATTATACAATGTGAAACCATCAAAAGTTTAGATTTCTCAGCTTGAATGGGTTTCTAGCGTTACTTCCACACCTTAAAAACGCTGATGTGAAAAGCAGATATTTTTCCGAACTCTGAATTTCTATACCGATTTTATCCGAATTACTGAAGTTATGATTTATCCTTATCCTCATGAATATTCATTAACTGAACTTAAATTGATGTATGAAACCATGGATTTTGCTTTGCCATGCAGACTAGAATCTGAGCCACAGTATTGTATGAACAAACAGAGGAGACCCTCAGGTCAAACAGCTTCTTGCAGAGGTTGTCTGATCAGGGTTTGCTGTGTTTGTCAAGGCGATAATGGCATGTCTATATGAGGTTCAGAGGGAAGAAATTTGACAGCACTGAGTTTTAAGCAGCTTGTTCACAGATGATCGGTAAAAATGAAAAAAAAAAAAGTTATTCCTCTGTCTGTTGTTAATGTTGATGAAATCTTTGTTTCCTGACGAATAACTTAGCAAACAAGGTCACATTGCATGGGAAAACACTATTTTTGTAAATGCCCACTTTAGGAAATCTGTTAGATTTAGAATTTAGTATCCCTGAATTTATCACTGAATAATGCATTGGATGACCATGCATCTGTAGATGGGTATAGATAGAAGTAATACACACAGTTTAGAATATTTAGTCCATGACCATCTGTTAATGAGCTGCTTTAAAATTCTGTTTAAATGCTGTGTTCAACAAATGTAACACCCTCTTAGTTTTGTCTCATAACATTTTATGTGTTTTTTGTAGCACTTAAGAGAAAAGAAACATGCTTCCTTTTCACAAAATTAGTAGAATCTGATAGATTACGATAAAACCAAAGAAATGGAAATAAGTATGACAAAACACATTAAGGACTGACAGCAAAATGCTTGTAAGTGTATTTAAAGATAGAAGAAGATGGAATAGTTTTGCATTCAGCCCTTGACATGTTCTCTGAGATGTATGGTTGTATGTTTTAGAACTCTGATCCATTCTGTTCCATCTTATTTTCTTTTGTATGAAATATTACCACAAAACTATGGGAATTTTTTATCGGAATTGGTGTGGTTTGCATCAAATTTAAAGAGAACTGGTAGATATAGGTTCTTTGTTGGGGACTCCAGTGATGAAGTTAAAAACGCTGTCTGATTAACGATAACCAATGAGTGTTTATTTTTCATACATGCAAATTTTCACCAGAAATGAAAAATCTGCTATTGATTCGCAATTTATTTTGAGACCTGATGATAATAGCACTTGCAAAAGATGCAATTTAATTGTTATTTAAAGAAAAGAAAAAAAAAATCACTCTCATTTTGCCATATCTTCTCTTTGTGTTATGGCTAACAATCATTTTCTGATTATTATTGACATATTTTAGACCTCGCCCACATGTGGGATAACGTTTTTTGCTGAAGAGACAGCATCAGAAAGGTGTGATACACTAGCTCATTTTGTATTTGATTGCTAAAGTTTTGAAAATTCAAAATTGTACAAAGTGCGCTTTTCATACTCAAATCCCAATTAATTGTCATTAGATTCTGCATGTACGGATTTGAGTATGATATTTAAGTTAAAGCCTGAGATCGTATTTTAGTATTTTTGAGAAGGGTCCCAGAATGCTCTTGTGACTCTGTGTTCCTGACATCTCTAGTAAAACACATGGCCAGAGAAACCTGCATGCCACTTTAATGATTGCAGCAAAAACTCCCATGCTTACATAATTCTACCTGCACTCTTACAAAATAGTGTTCGACTCTACTTGATAAACAGAAATTCGGTGATTGTACGCAGTTGATTTTTTTACTGGTTTTCAGGTATAGACAACGATAAAAAAGAAATAACAGATGTCTCTATGTGAGTGTTTTTGTTTCGAGGATAAGAGGATCTTACCTTTCACATTTATTCCAGAAATGTGTGAATTATCAGTAAAAAAAAAATCAAAATTGATCAAATAACATTAAAACTGATATGTACAGATCTATAGTTTAAAGAATGTTTATACTATAGCTAGCAAGAAAATTCATGCACAGGTTTTCCATCTGAACAGAGAATAGTAAAAAAAAAAAAGTTATTTTTGTCAAATAAGCTGCCTGTGTTGTTTTTCTATACAGACCATTCCATACATCATGTGACGAGTATTGTTCCGTTTTTACTGGTGGATTTATGACCTACATTGATTTAGTTATGTCTCCCAGAGTAGCCCATACAAGAAAAGTTAATTTGATCATAAAGATTTTTTACCATTCGAAAGCCTTTGGTCATGAATAGAGGACCCTCCCCTTATATTCCCGCCACGTCCTAGTTTGCGCAGTAATGGGACGCAGCGTAACTTGGTTTTTTCCGGTGCAGCATCATAGGAACCCAATTTAGAGAATTGATTAGTTAAGCCCTTTTGCCTGTCAGTGGTGGAACTTGTATTTAGAATGATCAAAGAGTGTTTGTGTTGATATGATGTTAACCTATCCTAGTTTGTCAGGTGATCTTGTCACAGGAAATTGGATCATCAATAAAACCAGTCAACCGTGCAAATTTGTCAAATTCTTTATGTTTTTTTTACTAAAGATGTTGAGTGGGGGTTTTTTATGTTCTGATATTTCTCCTTTGTCATGTTCCTGGCTGTTGGTGACATAAGTTTAGGATGTGGTCGTGACATATGACATATTTGATTGCATCGTAAGTATACTTGAGGACTTCAAAAACATGTCACCATAGAAAAATGTGATTTATTTGATTTTGTATTTTTCAAATGATTTTAGATGATATAGAAATGCAATATGACATATTTAAGCAATAGATAATTGCATGTTTTAATTTCATATTTTTATTTGATCACTAAAAAAGCATACCTCAGCAATTGATTGACACATATTTTGCCATACTCAACTTTATCTCTAAAAAGATACAAGTTCAAAGAAGTCAACTTTCTGTGAAAAAAAGAAATCAGCATGAAATATCAAATTGTAAAGTCCTTGAGTATATATTAAAAAAACAAAGAACATATTAGATTTTGGATCCATGTGCTTAAACTTGTTACATACTGATACAAATTTTTCTCCCCCATAGATATGGAAGCTGTGCCTATTTTTCTGTTTTATGCAAATTCCTATTCACAAAGTAACAATATATTCAAGCATTAAGTAGGCATACCCTAGACTGAGACTCGGATTTTCTGATCCAAAAGACAAGTGATTGATCTGTTTGTGTTTAATGGGCCAGAAATATGAATAGAGAAATAATTTTGACGCAAACAGTCGGTGATTGAAAAGTGGCTGACCATCTTTCATACAGGACTTTTTATAACTTCCAGACATTATATATCCGCTGAATTGAAACAGGTTTCAGCAATAAAACCATCCTTCCTGTACAGGTGATTACTCAATGATTGTACAATGTCATGAAGGGAAGACTGTGTAAAGATAGAATTACAAATCAGTTCCTTTTACGTAACCATGACATCTAGAATTTAAATAGAATTATACAGCAAATGTATGTTTCCCTGACTCTGAAACTCAGCTTCATTTGATTAAGAAATATCATATTTCTTCTCATAATCAAAGGAGAGGCAGAATTCTTAATTATGGGGCTTTCATTTTCTGTGAGGTCTTAGCTTGTAAGGAAATGGAGTCTCCGGTATCTTTCACATATCTTTTTCATAACCCAGAACAATTCTATTCTTAGGAGTTTCCAATAATAATACCCGTTCCATCCTGCTTTGACCCTTATCATGACTAATATCTTAAATGGACGTGTCCATACTTCATTTTGGACTGTACCATTAGTTGTTTATAGGGGTGCTTGTGGAAAATTAACAGAATAGCAAACAGTGCAGTGCCTGTGCTTGTCGCAAAAGCAGTCACAAGCGCCAACACTATTTTAAAGATTAAAAGTATATCAAATATCAAATTATATTGAGTCAGAGTGGTTATGCAGGGGTATTCATCAACTTTATATTTCATTACTATAGATGTTTAAGTTGTTATCTTTCTTCATTGGAATAAAAAAAAACATTAGACATTGACAGATGTAATTTCTAACCAATGTGTCAAGTAAACTTAAACATGGAAGCAAACCATTATCATTTTATTGATAAAATAATTTTTAAAAAATAAATTAAATAAGAAATGACCAGGTGGAAATAATTGCCAAAACTAATTAAATGAAAGTAGTTTCTCTATCATGATATTGACTCCTAACAGTGCAAGCACATTTCCAATGGTTTTAGAAATATTTAAATTATGTCTTTGGATTATCCAATCACTACACTGGGATATCATGTGATCAGTGGTTGACCTAGATTATTGTTTATATTTTAGGACATGTTGATCTGTTTGTGATACAGTTTGGAAGGGGACAAAATAATGAAAGGGCCATTGCCCTTTCCCTATAATATGAAACCAGTATGTATCTAAGGATAGCTTGATTTAGTTTGTTCAAATTCTACTGGATAAGGCCAGTATCTAAATTTTAATATACTTATTTCCTTATTTTGATTTCCAATATGAAAGCAAAAATGGAGTGTCAATAGTGTCAAATTTATCTGCACAAAATATTATTTTCCCTGCATGATTGAAGAATATTCTATTTTGAGGCATTCTCTGTTATCATCAGTATTTAAAATGTTTTCACTGTCAGATCTTAATAATACAATACCATGGTGCGCAGGTGTTTATGAAATGAGAGAGGGAAACTGTCGCATGCATCAGATTTGACATCAGCAGCTGTGATATATTGCTCATTATTACATTGATACTTTAGTGTTCATTGGTTCTGGCATGATTTATTACTCAATAATGCGTGAACAGTAGCTCTAACTGCATTTTCAGTAGTTAATCAAGAGCTACAAAATATTTTAGTGCTTAATTACCCAGTCCGAAAATAACAAGATATGAGGCCAGTCTTTGTACACCTACACATGTTTATAAAGGGAGTTAAATCTTGTTACAGTAGAAGGAAGTTACATTCACTACAAGAGTTACTTTCTCTTTGACGCACTCATTAGGTACCACATAAAGCCTGATCTGCAGAAAACCACAGATAAACCTTATCAAATTTAATTACAAAATCCTCATTTCCAGACCACTGAGATGCAACGAACAGCATAAAACCTGATCAGCCTGCGAGTTACGAACAGCATAAAACCTGATCAGCCTGCGAGTTATGAACAGCATAAAACCTGATCAGCCTGCGAGTTACTCGCAGGCTGATCTGGTTTTATGCTGTTCGCATAAGTCTTTTTATGGTGTCCTCTATGAGGGAAAGGGTTAAGTCTTGCTTTAAAGGAAGTTAAATCAACTTACAGTAGATTCATTTCTCTTTTGTTCTTCATATGTTATTGCGATAAACAGAGCATCAAATTTTCATGGTTTTATTTCTGAATAAGCAATCAAAAATGGGTGTATGACATTATCATAAATGAACAGTTACAGGTTTTTGCATTTTGTTAATAAGGGACATATAACTTAACTGCTCCTAACTCATTGGGCCTGATCCCCAGCAGCAACATACCAAAATCGTAAAACTTCGTGCCTGTATGACGCTCAGCATATAAGGGTAGTTTCAGGACTGTTTGGCCCTGTGCCAGGATAATGTGACAGGGTGTGGTATCATGCCACATATTTACGACGTGATACTGCAGTGTGACAGGTCTATATCTGACTTAAGTTGACATTGTCTCCAAATGACTGAAATACTGTTGGCAGGACATTAAACCTACTAAAGAAACAGACCATATGTGTGATCATTATAAGTCGGTGATCAGCCAGTAACAATATTCTGCTTTATTTTCAGGTGGTCGAAACATGACGCTTTCGCTCCAGTCCCGGACCGGTCACAGCAACCTGGAGGGCATCGTAGGGATCCTGGTCTTCTCCCAGTTCTGGTTCTGGTACCCGCTGACCCACTTCCTGTCCCTGGCCTTCACTCCTACCTGCACCATTGGCCTCAACTCTGACCTCAAGGTACAAGGCTGTATATACGATTCTTAAATTTTAGTTTATTTTACCTTCACATCACAAAGTGAAGTGAGGTCCATATAGGAATTGTGCACCTTGTCCCATCCTGTCCTGTTTATCCTGCTATACTAATTTCAAATCAAATAAGGGGTAATTCATTACCAACAAGGGACAGCTCTAGTTTAATTTACCATTGCCATGATAGAATTAAGTAGGTCTTTCACTGGTATACCAGCATATTGCAATACCAAGTAAAGACAATTTTGTTGATAATATGAATTGAACATTCCAGTTTATGCTGATATTCTATGCAGTTTTGTTACCGTCTTCTAAAGTCAAAGATTCATGAAAGAATCGAAAGAAATCAACTACAAATGGAGTCTGGGGTCAAATCCATGTCAGGGGAGATAATTTTAAATAACCAGAGAAATACAGCATACTGATTTTCAGATCATTTGCAGTATTACATACAGGATTATTTGTTGTTTGTTCAGCTTTTTTCATTAGACATTGTTTGAAATAGCCCCTAATTATGGTATGATCAAAAACGGTGATATATCTTGGTACATATTGTGATACACTCCTTAACCCTTTCCCTCATAGAGGAAACCATGAAAAGACCTATGCGAACAACATTAAACCAGATCAGCCTGTGAGTAACTCGCAGGCTGATCAGGTTTTATGCTGTTCGCTGCTCCTCAGTGGTCAGGAAATGAGGATTTTGTAATTAAATTTGGTAAGGTTTAACTGTGGTTTTCTGCAGATCAGGCTTTATGTGGTACCTATTGAGTGCTTCAAAATGAGTCTATATGAGGGAAGGGGTTAAATATTGTAATATATTATGAAATGCTTCTGGCGTATTGTGACAGCCATAGACTTAAGTCATATATGGATGTTCATCTTACTACAGATAGAGGAACCAGCTACAAAAAATACCAGATCAGGAACATGTTTCTGTGAGATTTAAAGATGTGGTTTTACCATAGACATGGGGGAAAACAAATTAAGAGTTTGAGATATGAACAAAGTTATTGAATGTGACACAAATGTTCTATAATTTGTTAATTATGATAATTTTATCAAGCATGTGAAATGCTTAAATTTGGGGAAAAATGGCCTTTGTTTTTGGCCCTTTTGTTTGGTCTTTTTTAGTCCTTCATACAAGAAAGAGATCAAGTGTATTGTCTCAGAGAAAGGACAAGTTATTTTGTGGTTATTTTTTGTGTTTTTAGACCCAAGTTTGATTTAGATCTATCATAAAGTATGGTCTGTTGAACATTGTCACCTCAAAGAAGTGTAAGTCATTTAGCACTTTTAAATATGCCTTGATTAATTGCCTTCTCAAATTTTTAACCGATAGAAAAGTTTGTAGTTTTCATTACTACATTCTAAAGGGAGGTAAGCAGTCTATTCATTTTTGATTACCTTGTGTGCTTTACTTCCCTTCTTTGGTGTCATTGAGTATCTAAACCAAATGCACACACACTGTTTGTATCACATAGGGATTGTCTGTCACAGTTTATCTGTGACACTTCTTTTTCAGCAAGTGACACATGTGTTCCAGGATATACTTCTTGTACTGTAAAATATGAAATACAATACTGAAAAACAAACTTATCTTTGCTTGACTTTATACTTCCACAGATGCCAAAGATTGAGGTCAAATCAAACGCCAAGCCATCAATGTTTGCTTACCCTCCCAACCTGGAGGAGAAGAAAGAGAAGACAAAGGACAAGGTAGAGACAGCGGTCCTCAGTATCACCGCCAAGCAGAAGAAGAAGGAGGCTGACAAGAGGAAGGATGAGGAGAAGATGGACGTGGTATGTGGTGGTAGTGGAGTGGTCTGTGTGTTATGGAGAATTGAGAGAGTTGCTGAAGAGAGAGTATGATGCTGCAGTTGAGTGGTCAGTGTGTTATAGAGAATTGATAGAGATGCTGTATAGAGAGAGAGAGAGAGATGCTGCAGTTGAGTGGTCAGTGTGTTATAGAGAATTGATAGAGATGCTGTATATAGAGAGATGCTGCAGTTGAGTGGTCAGTGTGTTATGAGGGATATAGATGAAACTTAAGGGGGAAATAGTGCAGTTGTAGCTGTGTGTTGAATAGGATGGGACAGCAGAGAGGGAAAGAGATGCAACAGTAATTGGGTGGTATGTGTCGTCGGTGGGATTGAACCACAGGAGAGAGGGAGGCAGCAGTAGTTGGGTGGTCTGTGTGTGAGATGGAAGGCTAGACTTTTAGCTATGAGGTTCGCTTAATGGTCCTGAAATCAGTATGCAACATGATATATTTTATCCCTCAATAACTGTAGCGGTTTCACAAAACTGGAATGCTCACTCTCTTCCTAAAAATTCATTGTCTGGCAAATGCATATTTCATAGGTTTTACTTTTGCGTGAAGTTTTTATTTTGTTATACTAAGATACTGAGGAAAGAATCTTTAATAAAATTTAATTAATGGCACTATTAAGTTAACAGTAAAACAACCTGATCTCACTAGGGCTCACATCTTAGAACAATCTAATTACCATGGTTATTTTAATCCTATCCTTGGCATTTATATAGAATTCTAGACACAGTGATTAAATTTAAAGTCAGATAATTGAATTTGAAATTTAATTATCACATGCTGATTCCTTTGTCTTAATTTAATAGGATGAGGAGTCTGCAGAGAAGAAGGCTGAAGCTGAAAAGGAAAAGGCTGAGAAGGAGAAAGCCGAGAAGGAAAAGGCTGAGAAGGAAGAAAAAGAAAAGGAGGAAAAGAAAAAAGAGCCAGAGCCCAACTTTGAGATGCTTAGCAACCCTGCAAGGACCATGAGGGCACAGGTGGGTCTTTGTTACCATGGTAACAAGTTTACAAATGGCTACAATGCAGTTTTGCTGTCATCTGTTGTAAGGATGTTTTCCAGTGTAAACAGGAAATATTTTCCTTATTTATTTATTTTTGTCCCCATTAGATGGCTACAAAGCTTGACCTGCACTTCATACCAACAAATTTATTCATTATCTCATCTATTTTACATCGGTTGGGGGAACAAGTCCTTACAACTTATACTAATCCCTTTTGAGAGTTCTATGGTTGGACCAGTACCTTGCTCCAGGGAAGGCCATGAAAAATCCTTGCCCCTCAACAGGTTTAAATCTTCAGATCTGCAGTTTGGGTCTGTTACTACTGGACCACAGTGCCCCTTCAGTATACATATTAAATTTATTTTTCCTGATCACAAAAGAAAGCAGTAACAAAAATACTCACCGACCCTAGTTTGATGCATACAAGGATATCACAGCAAAACGATTGGTCAAAGTTTGAATTATGTCACATCTTGCAATATTCAGCAAGCAACAGAGTAATAATCATAACCTGATTCCCCATGCAAAGTTATGTCTGGTTTCAGATGACCTTAATTCAATCAATTCTTCAAAATTGTTTAATAAGGAAGATCATATATCTTTTAGAGTAATTTAAATGATCATTAAAGGTTACAAATGTTCTACAAGGAAACAGATAGGCAGTTCAGCTCAATATAAATGCCTGAGAATTTATAAATTATATTTCCTGTTCCTCTTATTTATCATACTTTGTTTACATGAACTGTTTTAAAAAATATAACTCAATATATTTTTTCTTCGGATCTTCATTTTTCATCTATTCCAAAATAACATCAGTCACATTTTTGATCCAGTGTTTTCAGCTCAAGTACTTAGTATGGCTTATGTCTGAGCAAAAACTGACCCTATTCATTTATGAATGGCAAATCCTAGGTGTTTAAAAACAACCAGTGTCACAATATCAAATGAACTGTTTAAATGTGATTGTTTGTATCTTATGCTAACATATTATGACAGTTATCAGATGATAAGTATCTTATGCTAACACATGACAGTTATCAGATTATAAGTATCTTATGCTAACACATGACAGTTATCAGATTATAAGACATGAGTTATCAGATGATAAGTATCTTATGCTAACACATGACAGTTATCAGATTATAAGACATGACAGTTATCATCTTATGCTAACACATGACAGTTATCAGATTATAAGACATGAGTTATCAGATGATAAGTATCTTATGCTAACACATGACAGTTATCAGATTATAAGACATGACAGTTATCATCTTATGCTAACACATGACAGTTATCAGATTATAAGACATGACAGTTATCAGATGATAAGTATCTTATGCTAACACATGACAGTTATCAGATTATAAGACATGACAGTTATCAGATGATAAGTATCTTATGCTAACACATGACAGTTATCAGATTATAAGACATGACAGTTATCATCTTATGCTAACACATGACAGTTATCGGATTATAAGACATGACAGTTATCAGATGATAAGTATCTTATGCTAACACATGACAGTTATCAGATTATAAGACATGACAGTTATCATCTTATGCTAACACATGACAGTTATCAGATTATAAGACATGAGTTATCAGATGATAAGTATCTTATGCTAACACATGACAGTTATCAGATTATAAGACATGACAGTTATCATCTTATGCTAACACATGACAGTTATCCGATTATAAGACATGACAGTTATCAGATGATAAGTATCTTATGCTAACACATGACAGTTATCAGATTATAAGACATGAGTTATCAGATGATAAGTATCTTATGCTAACACATGACAGTTATCAGATTATAAGACATGACAGTTATCATCTTATGCTAACACATGATATCTGATAAACTCTAACATGAGTTATCAGAACTTTGTCATATTGTCACCTTTTATGCTAACACATCCATTATCAGGCTCAGTGCTCATGAGACGGATCTTTACTTCTAACTTCAGCTGAAGGTACTCAGCATGTCCGAGGGAAGTCGTTACACGCCCATCAAGGACATCGCCAATGGAGGCATCATCCTGCTGCGTGACATCAAGCCGGGCGAGAAGGAGGAGATTGTTGAGCCCGTGGTGGCCGGAGGACCCAAGGTTGAGGAGGAAGAGGAGCCCGAACCACCAGAGCCCTTCGAGTGGACCGAGGACTAGGGACCTTCCTTGCATTGGGGCTGGGGGCAGCATATTTGGAACACACTCCACCAACCTTGTTGTGTGATTAAGATGAATATAGACTGAGGATTTTGAAGAAATTTTAAACATTTGGAAAAACGTGAACAAAAGATTATACAAAAGACTATGGAATGATTAAATGCTTTTAATTAGCGAGAAACCTGGTATCTCATTATGAATAAACCCAAGACTACTTTGGCTAATATTGGAGTTTAATTGTTATACACATGCTGATATCTGGTGAGAGAGCATTAAAAGCTTGTCCCCTAACCACACTGTATAGTGAAGTTGGCTTTAGAATTTTACAGTAATTTAGTGCTACCCTTCTCAAAAGACAGAACGAAACTAATGACAAAAAAGGCATAACATCTGGCCATTTATGTAATCATATTTAAACTTTGGACATTTAAAAATTAAAAATCTTTTTCTTTTCTTTTTTTTACGTGGATATTTTTTTTTCTTCATTTTTTCCCCATCAAATTCATGTTAAAAGTTTTATCAACTGAAAAAACTTTTTTTAATTTATTTTAGGTCCCAGCACATTGTCAGATATAATTTCAGTGGTAAAGAAAAGCAAACAAAGAAATATTAGATCATCAATATAATCATATTTATTTAAAAATAGGTAAACAGCACATCCTTGAAATGGTATATGAAACAATTTGATTATTCCCAAAAAGCTTTTGTTTGAATTCAGGTAAATGAAAAACATAATAATGGAGTTATATCAAATTATTTAATGTAAAGTTGTAAAATGTATTTGTAAATCTGTTTCATATGTCCGTCGTTTTACTTAAATTAATTTATACTATGAATATGTTTAGGCATTCAAAAAAATAAAAGGTATACTTTTAAATATTTGCAATGTTGCTTTTGAAATAAATTTTTAGTTAGAAAAAAAAATTGTAATTTGTCTTTTCCATACCAGTGCTTAAGTGTCCACACCTAAACTTGGGGGGCTGAGGGTTCAGTCCCAAGTCACAACATACTAAAGTTGTTAGAAATAGTGCTGGATTACTCCTTCACTTGGCACCCAGCATATAGGGGTGGTAGCCAGGTTGGTTGGCCGGTTTCAGAATACTGTACCTTGTATGGTGGGGATCGCCACTAGTGTATGGTGTGATACCACAGTGAGGCAGAATTGTATCTGTTTCATGAAGACCAAAGTCCTGAATGGCTGATCTGCCAGCAGTTGGACATTACACCCAGGCAAACAGCAGACATTGTTATATCCCTATACTCATAGAGGCCTTGGACACAGCAGTAACACTTGGCCTGGTGTCGGGATAATGTGACTGGGTGTGGTATCATGCCACAATGCTACAGCATGATATTTCAGTGTGGCAACACTATATCTGTCTCAAGTAGACAGTCTACAAATGACTGAAATACTGTCGCTGGGTTATTAAATCCAATAAACAAACAACAGTAACACAAATTTTGCTGGTTTTTAGCTCACCTGGCATGAAGTGCCAAGGTGAGCTTTTGGAACCAGCCTTTGTCTGGTGTCGTAAGTCCTCCGTCGTCAGTCATCAACAATTTACTTAAAAATCTTCTCTTTGAAACCACTGATGGGAAAGTGATCAATTTTTGCAAGGATGTTCCTAAGGTGATCCCCTATAAAAATTGTTCAAATGGTTCCAGTCTGTTGCATAATTAGGTCACAGAAGCTAAAAATAGATTTTAAAAGTGAAATCTTAAAAAATCTTCTTCTCTGAAACCACGAGGCCTAGAGCTTAGATATTTGGTGTGTAGCATTGTCTAATTGATCTCTACCAAGTTTGTTCAATCATGACCCAGGGTTCAAAATTGTCCCTGCCCCAGGGGTCACTTGATTTAACATAGGTTAATATAGGAAAAACTTGAAAAATAATAATCTCAGAAACCACAAGGCCTGGAGTTTAGATATTTGGTGTGCAGCATTGTGTAGTAGATCACTACCAAGTTTGTTCAAATTATAACCCTTGGGTCAAAATTGGCCCCGCTCCAGGGGTCACTTGGTTTAACATAGGCTAATATAGGAAAAACTGTTTAACTAAAAGTTGCCAGAAACATCTTATTATCATGAGAAATCCTTGAGGGACATCAATGAAAAATAGTACACATATCTAATGGCAGAATATCCATCACCATTAAAAGGCAAATTTCTTTTCCCAAAGTTTTAAGCCTTGGGTTATTGTCATTTTTATGCTCACCGAAGGTGACGCATATAGTCGCCGCTTCGTCCGTCCGTCCATCCGTTCGTCCGTCTCACTTTCCTTGTCCGGACTTTTTCTCAGGAACTAACAGCTTGAATTCAACGAAACTTTATGGGAAGCTTTATTACCAAGAGGAGATGCGCATATCGTCAGCATGACCCGGTTCCTAAATTTTTCAAAGAGTTATGGCCCATTGACTTTTCGGCCTATAGTACATATTGCATGATTCTTGTCCGGGCTATTTTTAGGAACAATGGCTTAAAAAATTGCATGATTCTTGTCCGGGCTATTTTTCAGGAACCAATGGCTTGAATTCAATGAAACTTTATGGGAAGCTTTATTACCAAGAGGAGATGTGCATATCGTCGGCGTGACCTGGTTCCTCAATTTTTCACAGAGTTATGGCCCCTTGATTTTTGGCCTATAGTACATATTACATGATTCTTGTCCGGGCTATTTCTCAGGAACTAATAATGAAACTTTATGGGAAGCTTAATTACCAAGAGTAGATACGCATATCGTTGACGTGACCTGGTTCCTCAATTTTTAAGAGAGTTATGGCCCCTACTACCATGTTGTTGACTAATATTCATGTCATTTGCCTAATTTAACAGGAGATATCATTTAAACAAATACCCACAAAATTCAATATGCTAGTAATGTCAGTCATAATCATGTCAGCTAATTGTTGTTTAGGCCATTATACACTATTTCAAATATCCAGTCATATGTCAAGAGTGTTGGTTAACCTCTTTGATATGAGCACACATTGAAATGTATGACTTAATTTTTAGTAGTATAAAAACTTAAAAAAAATCAATGAAAGATCTGATGAGTAACACGTATTATCATATTAAATAGTAAACTGTTACTAAGTCTCCAAATTAGAGTTGGTAAAACATCTCATCTGATGAGGAGAATAGATATGATTTAGGAATGGGGATTTCAACATATCCTCCCACCCATTGACCAAGGCCTTATTTGTAACAATGACGTTCTTCGGGGAGCATCTGTCAGTTCTACTGACTTTCTTGTTTAAGAAGCACCACCAGTACAAAGCACACAATAATATATATATATATATATATACACACACACACTGATACTGGGTTCAATCCCGGTAGGGACTTCAGATTTTTCATGTGAGGAAGCCTTCCAGCTGGCTTGCGGTAGGTCGGTGGTTCTACCCAGGTACCTGTGTACTTGGGGTCTTCCTCCACCTGTAATTAGCTGGACGTCGCTATATGATTGAAATACTATTGCAGCGACGGTAAACTCCAATATAACAACAACAATACTGGGTTCAAAACCTGTCAATGGGAAAGAATTTCCCATGTCATTCACAGGCTCAAAGTACTGGTCCTACCAAAGAACCATTGAAATATATTAGTGCAATATTTAAGGACTTGTTTCCCAATCAACATTAAACCAGAACACTGACACAGTCAGAAAGGGTCCCACATAAAGCTGCTAAAGGTTAGTAAGGGGAGGGTTGAAAGAAAATGGCAAAGCATATAAGTAAGCACAATAATATAGCATGGTTTCTGTTTTAGCAGTAAGTTATTTCCTGTTGTTGCATGTTACTCAACTTACTTTGTAAGATGAAATTGTGGGAAATATTAAAATTGGCAATTTTGTCTATATCAAGGGCCATAACTCTCAAGTACCTAGGACAATTTTGCTATTTATTGAACTTGACCTAGATTTTATACCTTCATATATTTTCAGCAAATTCAGTGAAAATAAAAAAAAATGTTTAACTAAGAGAGCAGACAAAGCTAAAATATTCAAATTTGACCAATTCAAAAGCCCTCAGTGATTTGGCTAGTTACCAAACTTGACCTAGGATTTATACCTACAAACATTCTCAGCAGGTATAGTGAAGATCCAATGAAAACTATTTGAGTTAGAAGACAAAGCTAAAATGTATAATTTTGACTTATTCAATGGCCATAAATCTGAAGTGCCTTAAACAATTTGGCTGCTTATCAAACTTGGAATAAAAATGTGGGAAATATTAATCAGACGATTTGGGCTATTTCAAAGCCTATAACTCTCAACTGCTTAGGACGTACTGACTGACTGACGGACAGGGTGATTATTAATACCAAGGTGTGTGTGTGTGGGGGGGGCAAATAACTTTTACCACACCAATATTTGGTGTGTAGGTATTTATGTTTAGTTACTGGTCAAGTTTGGATTTCTTTCCCTTTGTCTACGATATGAATGTGCTATGGTAGGGTTGTTTAATCTGCGGTCCGTTTGCAGGCTTTTTTTTTTTTTTTTTTAAAAAGGTTAAAAATGAAGATATGGCATTTTATTATTAGAAAAGTAAAATGCTGTGTTAGCTGAATTTCCATAAAAAATGAATGAGAAAAAAGAGTTACAGTGATAATATTGAAAGAATATCTTTATATTTATATCCTCGAGTGCCCAAACTGCGCCCCTCTAAGATTTGATTAGGAAATGCAACATAAATAAAATACGTAAAATAAAAACTGTTCACGTACCAATTAATTCTATCAAATTCACATTGATACCCACCAAAATAATTCTTTTATAAACAATTATTCACTCGGAAATAACATTGAATACATTACGAGTTAAATATTATGCCATCATTTTGTGTGGTCCTAATTCCGCCCCTAGGTGACGTCATAGCAGTTGCGAATTGTACACATATGACTTCCATTTATAAATATGTAAACACAGCAGATGAATTTCCGAGATACTTTTAATTTAAAAAATGGAGTGTAAAAGGGCCATTCTGCGTGGAAATCATTTTGTCTTAAGAAAAAAAAAATATAAATAGAGTGCTGCGAGATATAATTTGCAATATTTATCAGTTTGAATCAAAATTTCGTACAAAAATCATCTGAGTTTATTTACAGAAACTTAGTAAAAAAAATCTCACAGTCGCTAACGCGTGTGATAAAATCTAGCGAGACTACGATAAAAAAACAGAAGGTGGCGGAGTTAGGACAGGGGCGCAGTTAGGACCTCCGACGATATATACATTTGTTTGCAATTAACACGCCCAACATTGCCGACAAACATTTACTTGGTATCAGCATGGTAAATTAATGTTACACATTTGTTAATAATGAATGCTAAGTAAACATTGCTTTTTTCACCTACTCAACAAAAAAAAAAAAATTAGAAATAAAAAGTAAAATTACGTGCAAATTTTCAGCATTTTTTTTTCCTTGCCTGTTAAATTAATATTAAAATGCAATATATTAACAAGGCTGCGTTGTTACATTACCAAGATCGTGTCGTTTTCTAACTTAATTAGTGAGATAAAGAGGCATCTTGGATAAGAAAATACATTAATTAGGCTCTCTTTTGTGACGTTGAAAGAATTTAACGAGAACAGAAAAAAAGTGTCTGAACAAAGTGATGGACTTTGGACTGACCAGCAAGTATCCTTATCCTATTTACAAGCTGATTGCCACTTGATAAATTTCAATGTTATACACCTAGTTTAACACACAGTTCAATCCGGTTCCGGTGGGCATTTGGTTAGAGCGTCTGCCCCGGAATGGGCAGGTGATCGGTTCTTCGCCACGACATACCAGGTGTCAATGGCATATCTTACTTTCTTGGCGCTCAGCATATAAGGGTAGTTTCAGGACTGTTTGGCACGTTATCAAGATAATGTGACTAGGTGTGGTATCATCTCAAATGTCTGTGGTGTGATACTGCAGTGTGGCAGCACTATATATGTCTCAAGTGGACATACTCTCCAAATGCCTGAAATACTGTTGGCGGGACGTTAAACCCAATATACAAACAAACAAACAAACAAACAAACGAGTATTATTTAACATATGAAAGTTTTAGGGGAAATGGATTCAATCTTCTCAGTCGTTCCTGGATTGGACCAGTACTATTCTCATGGAAAGGCCATGAAAGTTGAAAACCCTAATATTTGGGTCCACAGTACGGTACCATGCTAAAATTGGACCATGGCTCCTAAAATACTTTTTAAGATATGTCAACATTTCACCTCAAGGACATGTAGTTCGAGGCACTGTAGAACGGCCTTGTTATTGACTGTGTATGTGCTAATCAACACATAGTGCACATTAAGCTGCCAAAACATGGGACAGTTATGCAAGGCAACGCCTATGTATTTACTTCCAGTAACCCTTTACCTCATAAGGAATCAACTTTATCATTCATGAAGTAAAGGATTTAAAATTGTTGAGTATAGAAAACAGTGATTTTGTTCAGGGCTCTAATAAAAAGATTCCTTTTTTTCCCTTAATTAGGTTTTCGCCTCTATGCAGTGCGAAAACCACTTCTTATAGCCTTTTTTCACCAGATTGCGACCAGAAGATCAGAGCTACAGCTATGAAATTTTAGAAAGGAAATAACATGTATCTGAACCTGAGCCTAAAAATATAATTATGTTTTTTTTTTTTTGTTGTTGTTTCATTTTGTTTCGAAGTTTGCCGCTAGGAGACGCTATGTATGATATGTATCGAGTACAGGAAAAAAAACCTGCGCTAGACATATAAAGTAATATATACAGTGGAATAAAGGGGGCCTAGACCATCTTATATACACGCTACATATGTATAATATATAGTGGTAATGAAGCGAGTAAGCAAAGAGAAAACCTGTGTGTTGACCTGAAATATATATTGTATAGCCCCTTATGTCGAATACTATATTTACATATCTGTCACTGAAATACGAGTATATGCTCTGACACTCTGAGCGATACCTTATCGTACATTCATTGACACGAGCGTGTAATGCACTGGTAATCTCATGGCGTATTTAGAAAAGTCCTCGTCTTTTAGCGTGACAATATATTTAGCTATATCATACGACTCCATGTTGTAAGTACAATAACAGAGAAACTGATATACTGACTTCAAGTCCATGTGAAGCCAATTGACTCGCAACTTTCAAATATATGATTATCTATTATTTAATTTGTTATGTTATTATTATCATTTTTACCATTACATTGTATTGCTGGTGTTGTTTTCAAATTCAGAATTTTTGCCAACATGTTATGAATATTACTTGAAGATTTTGTATCAAAATCCAGGTCAAAATAATGTCACCCTTTTTCCTTTTTAAACTAGTCTATTAACCAACAGGTTACATTGTGTCTTCAAAACACTGGTTACACTTTTTACTACAGCCTAGTAGTTTAAAAACTGTATAATCATAGGTACAAGTAAAATTGACCTCTTCGAAAGTTTCAATCGAATCTGATTTAAATCTGCAAGTCCGTATTTGAGACAAATTTATATTAGATATATAAAGGTAATATGGTCTCAAACTAGGCGTAAGCAATATTTCAGGGACGTACATCATAACTCCGATTGAAAACCTAAATACCCTATTTCTTAATAAATGTTGTTAGTCAGAGACCGACGTGTTAACTTATGTCTCAGTCACATTACACTTACGAGCCGTTTACGATCCGTATTTTGGAATTTTTCGTACGAGTTCCGTGCGAATATGAGCGGATCAACTGTGGCACTTTGGGTACTCGTGCGTTAACTCAGAGTTGAAAGCCTCCGATACCTCCTACGATTTTCAATAGTTTTGAGGTCGCATTAAGCTCGTGTACAAGTCGCATGAGCATTGTTCGGATATCGTGGCATCATACGATACATGTACGCTTTTTACCAGTTGTGAGTCTCTCGTACGAGACTCGTGCGGCATTACGAGGGATTGAAAATCGCAAGGGCCTCGTAAGAGTTGCCTACAGGTATCGCACGGTCTCCTTACGAGTTTTTCGACTTTCTTTTCGACTTTGCGATACTGCGCGAGCCCCATGTATAATGTTACCACACACGTAAATAATTTCGCAAATGTGTACGAGCACCCATCATCGTACGATGCGGACATACACGAGTAATGTGACTGAGACATTATTATTGACTTAGATATCTCGTAAGATTAGAAATTGAAAGATTATAAAACGTGCTCTAACCTTATTTAAGATTTTAAGAATTTACTATTGCTGATATTCAAGCTTGGCCAACATTTCGTCTGCAGCAGCGTCTCTACAAAAAGTTCGAACCAATAAGTATTAGGTTTTTTTTTTCGTAAATGTCTTTTGAAAATGAGACACACATTGAACTCACTGATGTTGACACCACTTGCTATCTAAAGAGGCAGATATCGATAAGTAAGGAAATCCACCCATCATAAAATTATAATCACGATCTTTCAAGTGCTTAAAACGACGTCAGTACAGATGCATACATCCAATGACTTAGAGTTATAAGCTCTTTTGCAAACTCTACACAGTGATCTCCCTTGCGCGCTCACTTAGCAAAAGGAATCACTGCCGTCACAAATATCACGTGATGATGGTAAGCTTACAAAATGGCGAAGGCTTATCATTTATAGATCTTCATGCACAGAAAACGTTATTTTCTAAACAGATTTTTTTTTACTAAAATGCGATAATTGATGTTTATTTAAGAAAATATACTTGGGAAAATGCCACTCGCTGCAAAACAAAAATAATTTGAAAAAATAAAGAATAACTTAACGGTTCTTTTCATTTTTTTAAATAATAATTTGTTATCGTTATTTTTTATTTAATTATTTCATCATAAAAAGAAACAGTTTAACAATTTTAAAATAATATATATATCATAAATCCTGATAATTCCTTCTCATGGCAGCAGAGCTCTATGCCGAAAAATGAAGGGGAGATAATTGCGTGGAGATTGGCTCTTATGCTCAAAGCCAATAAAGGCTTGCATTTACTATAAAATTCACACGATCACTTGTTGGACCATGGTCACAATTTAATGATTGTCGGATTACCTTAATATATATATATATATATATATATATATATACATTGTATATATATATAGCAATGTTGCTTGTCGAGAAGTTTTTAGCGTGTGCATTCTGAAGGGATTATTAATTACACACGATGTGATAAACTACGGGTGCAGTGCTCTGGTGCAAGTAACAGGTATAAATACATCAGAGGGTTAAAAGAAGTCAAGTCGTAAATCCATTACAAAACCTGTCGAATATATTATTTAACGAATGACATAATCTTTTGTGACGGTTCTGTCTCAGACACCCGCATCAAAGTTGGTCAGAATAGGTCTTCGACTTACAAGAACATTTGATACAACTGAACAAAACAAGCATTTAAATCAATACACATAATCAAATGGTTGTATCGATAAGGAAAGCTGGGAGAGTGTTTGCTTTGTTCGTTTTGTATCACGGGCGGGTTATACCAGGTTCCCACAAACTTGTCAAATGTTGTTGCCTTGCCAAATTTAGAGTCTGAACCGACAGATAAAGTGAACGTGTCCAGAAGATTAGCGCAACAAATACGCTTTTAATTTTACAACGGTAAACAGGGTCAATTTAAGACGGAATAAATTTCCCCACCTTCAGATAAGGACTTCTCCCATATTTTCAAATTGGGTCTAAATATAGATAGGATGTGTCAATCAATTGATTCGTGCAATCCCGTGGTCCCTCAGGTATATATAAAACCAAGATGTACCAATTTTGACCATATTCAACAAATAACTACACTTATCATTAGAAGTTGAATTGATATATTCGATTTACATTGGACGCCTAGGCATATTAGATAAAGCTTTTATTGTGGATTTTGTCTTTCGCACCATTTTCCGACGATGCCGACGATGATGGTTATAGTTTTATGCACGGCGCTTACTTTACTTGCAAAGGTTTGTGGGATATATTTTACACCAGGACAATATAGACATTAGTTTAATTTTCAAAAAATATAATTTCTTCTTCTTCAAATAAAAATCTTCAACTTTCTATGACATTGCATCACTGTAGAGTTCCTATATTGACTTCATTTTATATTCTTTCGTTTAAATGCAGTAACTTTATAAGTTTTCTAGCAAATTTATCACGCAGTTGGTT